>JACXII010000012.1:247641-415536 GCA_014737395.1 Bombus waltoni | reverse complement strand
AATGGCTTGACGACTGGTTTGCCTCAAAAGAGGAACAGTTCTTTTGGCGTGGCATTCACAAATTGCCAGAAAGATGGCAAAAATGTATAACTAGCGATGGGCAATACTTCGAATAAAACACTTTTTATCATTTTCATACAATAAATGTGTAATTTCTTTGCAAAAATTCCGGTTTCATACTTACATACCTGGTATATATGCGTACTTCGCTCCAAAAAAACTGAAACGTATTTACAATTACAACAGCAATTAATTTGCATGATAACAGGGTTAGAAAATTCTGGTTTCGCCATACTAGAAAGAGAAGGCCATTTATCCAAGTCAAAATTTTCAGTTTACGGCAAAACGAAGAGACGAGAGCAATGGAACCGGAAACGAGCCTGCAGCAAGAATTGCATGGCGCGACCTCCTTTGGTCCAGGTTCTTATTAGCAATTCCGCGATAAGACACGAAACGTTTCTCATGGAGAAACAAGAAGCGCCCTCCGAGCGAGGGGATATTGTTTCAAATATCAAAACAAAGTTTCGAGAAGGCAAGGGCATGGTGGCAAAGGCAGGAGAGATAGTCACCTCGTGTCCGGATGAAGGACGAGGCTCATGGGAAATCTTATGGTATGCGGAACCCGAACGTAGCTGGATACACCGAGGTCGAGTCTTAAACTTGCAGTGCTCACACTCTTATCGGCCGTTTGCGTCGAATTTAATCGGCCGATAAAACACGCTACCGCCATCTGACTTACGAATATTAGTGGCAGAATGTTCGCGTAAAACTCGCAAGATCTTATGCGCGAAAGTTTCAACGCGTTTACCAAGAAACGAGTCGAATTTCACCATGAAATTTTCATTGTTATAGACTGCAGGATATTGGAACGTTTCGATTATACAAGGGGATGATTTACTGGAATTAAGAACCTGGATTGCGCGAAGAACACAAGTTTCCAATTTGCATCTAAATTTTGATAATTGACAGAAGAATTCTATTTTATTTCTATGTACATATTATACGTACGTATATAATATATTGCCTTGACCAAAGTTTCTTGCATTTACTTACAAGAATAAATATATAATGTAATATTAGAAAAAACTTAAAGATGTAATAAATATAAAAAGTTACCATTTAATTTGATATTTTCGTATTATCTTGAAAGTTTCGTATCTATCATAATGAATCTATGTCGCAATAATGGATATAGTTCTGAAAATCAACTTGTTCAAGACAGGCACACTTTCTTAGAAGGGAACAATTCGTAACAGCTGGTCGTCTGTCCGGCATTAATTTGACGGTCTCAAAAGCAATTTGCTGCCTTGTCACCGAAGACGAATGTTACAGACGACACAGACCACGTTTCTCTCGCGTCTCCAGTACTCGGCGTGTTCTCCGTTCCTCCTTCCAAGGATCAAGCCGCCTGGCTCGCTCGATTTCAAACTAATAAATCGACAACGCGATTGCGTTGGCAAATCACTCAAATTCTTCGTATGCTTAGATCATGAAGATCGAATATCCTAGAATAATTTCGTAATGGAACTGAACAAATTAATACGTTTCGATTGAATAGCATAGAAATAGTAGAAAGCTTAAGCTGCACTCAGGTTTTTGAATAAAATGAATATACAGTACGTTTTTGTATTTGAGACAGTGTCACGCTAATCCAACTATATTTCTTTTGAAATTAGTCTATATAGATGTACATTATCCTCTTGTTCTCCTTTTATTTTCTCAGAATAGTAAAGACTTTGTCTGACACTGTTTTTAATCCTGTAGAATTTACCCCTTTCCCTTTTTTATCCTTACTCCCTTTCCATTTATTGCGTGCCTTTCTCTCAGTGTATTGCCTCTTCTTCCTCCCTTGCTTTCTGTACTACGAACTTCTCATAAGCCAAATTTTGATCAGCTGCATCTTTTATCAATTTTGCCACTTTTATTACACAATAAATGTTCAATTCTTCAAAAACAAATTACTTGTGCTTTCGCCAATTTATTTGTCACAAGAGGATGAAATACAACAGCAAATTCAAAAATAAACAAATTTTTCTTCTGCGTTACGATTTTCTGTTCGATGATGTGGCTGATCAATGTGGCTTCTCAACAGCTTACTTTACCATTTTCTCTCTCTCTCTCTCTCTCTTCCTACGAACTGTATTAAAAAAAAGAAAAAAAAAATAGTACATACGTACGCCGAGCACTTATCGAATGATATTAAATCTTACCTGAGAAATGAATTTTACATCGATAGATCTCAGCTCATAAACGTCTACAAACAACTCCATCCAGGTAACGACAAACAGACAAAAGCTATCAGAGCAGGCGTTACATTTAGCCACGTTAATAATAAACAACCTATTAATATACGTTACGCAAACAGGGCTATTTCGCGCGACATCGTTACCAGCGTTGCTCGTGAATATCAAATTTGACAAGTGAGATGATCGATAGACCGTCAATCATCCACAAAAGTATTGAAAGTATCCTCTCGACGAGAAGAGAGGTGGAAAGAAGTGGTTGATCATTCTTTCGACGATTATTTACGATGACAGCCAGGCGAAAGAGTAACCGAGATCGAAATGGAGAGAGAGAGAGGGGGGGGGGTCTGGACGAGGGTTAATCCGAGACTCCGGCAGAGATTAATTGTTCTCCTGGAATCCGAGCAATGATTCGTTTCCTTTACGCGAAACAGCGTCGACTAACCGCCGACAATTATGATTATATGACCGAGCCGATTACCGGCGCGACGCGGCGTTCTAAGTGGAACAAACGCGACACGCTCTCGATTTTCAATCGAGATGAGCAACAAGCGGTGAATGAAATTCCAGACAGCTCGGTTTATATTACTAAAAGTCGTAAACGATCGTTGAGAATATGATGTATACTTTTCGATAAAACTCATGATTCAATTTGCAGTAATAAAGTAATAAATTTAAACTATATAGTCTATAGTTTAAAGGCGATGTTTAGTGACAATATCGATATGTAAGCATTGATCTTATTCTATAGGAAGGTGCTTAGCTGTGCAAATTGGTTCACGTCTTCTTTCTGAATAAAAATACATCGTGTTAAAAATAGGGCATGAATTTTCATTATCGAGCGAAAATGTCATGTTATCGGCGAATCTCGAAAGTCGAACTGGTCGACTGAATGAAATTTCACAATTTTATTATCTGGGCGATGGGTATTTTCAACCATATTTTCTTAATAAACTATCAAGGTGGCCAATGTTTACAGATACTGTAATATTCTATTAATAAAGTGAAAAAGTGAATGTCTTTGACCGAACCATTAGATATTAAGATCAAAGAGTCGATGCTACTCAAACACGATAAACGACGTCGCGTTACACTTGTTTGCACGATTTCTCGGAATCAAGATAAATACGTAAGCGATAAAGAGGATTTCGGAATAAAGATTTTTCTGCCAAAGAAATATTGGCGACTTCGAAATGCATTGCGATCTTTACTATGTCAATGCTTGAGCGCCATACTAAAAATTTCAATCCCTTTGTATTTATATTATTCAAACTTCAACGAATTTATGCTTAATTGCATTAAACTTCAATATATTATAACACAAATGTGAATGTGTTTCGCTAAGAATGTGTTTTAATAGTGGCCAGATTCAAAAACACCGCTTTAATTCGCGCAGGTACAAATTAATATATGAAGGTTAATAAAATTATATATATAGTAAACTTGTTACTAACTTAAGATACGATTGTTACAATTAAAAGTGGAAATAGACTATATATTAGTTGTATTTTTAATTTCGCGTAAAAGCTTGCAAAACATTTAATATGTTGTTTAATGAATAATCTAAATCGTTTGTTACGACCGTTCGCGGAGAGACGCGATCACGATTAAACGCGCCAACGAGAGGTGTAAATTCTCGTTACGATATTGACAATCGACGCCACGAACACGATCGTTGCCTTAATTCCTTTCGGATATTAAGGGTGGTTGTAATGATTTTGACATTAATTAACAATACCAAAATATGTATTTCCAACAATAGTTCCGCAGATAATTGACAATTAGTTATTTTCGTCGCGATGATACAATTAAATGTGTGTTATAATTAGACTTAAATTCTTTGATATATTCGCCTTGACTGCACTTAAAGATTGCTTGCGTTTTCGATGTATGCCTTCTGAAGGTTCGGACAGAATTAACTGATTTTGACGCTCTTGGTTCCTATGTCCTTTGTCTTTCGTGACCGTTGGAAACTGAGTCACGTGATATATAGGATGATCCAGCATCGAGAAGTTTCTATGATTGACTTATCAGGCTTCTCGAATGGTAACNTCCCGCAACAATGTAGGTGTTTGAAAATGTAGTAAGAAAATCTTTTCGGTGACATTTTAGGACATAGGAACCGTTGGAAACCGACATTGTATTGTGCGAGATGCAAACTATGTCGTGTCGTCAATTTGTAATTAAATGTACTCTATTTTTGGAATGACGGTTGAGAAAGACGGTTTGCTGTGAGCCACGCGGCGTAACACCGTTGTTGCATATAAAATACAAACAAAATAGAATTTATTTTATACTTCCTGGCGCTTTTCGAAGTCGGTAATATTCTTTTGGCAAAAGATCTTTTATTTCACACTTTTTAATGAAACGATCGATATTACAAAGCCAATGTAAAATGGTTTTTATTATCACTAATAAGGCGGTTATTTGTTCCTATCTGTTTATTATTTTTTTCAATTCTCAATTCTTATTAACGATTTAAAAATTGTATGGGCCGCATGCGCACAAAGAACAAGTCATAGTTTGAACAGTGATAGAGAAGGACATTTTTATGACTTAATAGTGTATCATATATGATTTCGCAATGGAAGTAAACTTATGGCCGAAAACGAATCCGCAGAAATTTTTCCAGCGATGTAACCATGAATCGAAGCCTATATCGAGAAACGTAATTTCAAGAGGCTCACTCAGGCTGCTACTTTGAAATTATCTCTGACGACACGTAAATGAACTTTAGCAACGATAAATTCTTTGCGATAACAATAGTTAACATATATTAATGAACAAATACGAAAAATTGTGAACTATTGTTATATCGGTGTACTGTTCCTAAAAGATGCGAAAGGTTTCGTTCCGATAGCTCAATTTAATCGTAAGTAATCGATGAACATACATAAAGATTGCAATTTTGCAAAAAAGCAGCTTACAAAAAACAAAGCAACAAAATTTTTAATTGGATCAGCGGGAGAACGTGTTCTGCGAGATGTAAAAGAATAAAAGAATCGTCTTGATTGATCAAGCTGCTCCGGAGAAATCGATGAGCATACACGAGATCGATGCAAAAGTATTAACTTAAAAAGAACAGTCTATACAATACAAGATGCAAAAAGATGCTTTAGTATTATTTGATAAATACATACGATATGTTTAAACTCAATAAGGATACGCAGAGATGAAAACGAAAAGTAGCTGAGTTCTTGATCCGCGCAGAAATAAGGATAAAATGTTGTAAAGCGTCGTGTTGATTCGATAAGTGTCCATCGTCCTCGAAATACTACATTCTTTTCTAAGAAATATATTTATCAAATTTCATCCATGAGGATGGACGAACGACAAGAATTAAAATGCGATTTAATTAAGACATTTTATCCTCGACCTCTAAGGCAGGGATGGCCAACTTCATTATATGATCGACTACTTTTCTTAAAAATGTGTACTAAAATCTTGATACTTAACACGTTCAAACATGCGTCTTGTGTACTAATAAGTGACAATGGGGGAGGGGGTATTAAACCAACATGATATTTTATTAATAATATTTATAGCTACTACGATACTAAAGAAGTCACGACCGTTTCTTTCTATGAGTCACGATTATGTCCTTAAATCTTTCATTGGTACTAAAACTATTATGAATTAGTAGAAATAATACACGACGACAACCAAGGTGCCGACAAGTGAAAGAATGAAAGATTTAAAAAAATCTTTGATAAAATGGGAACAGCCTTCCGCGAAAGTTTCCATTTATGCTTCCACCGCGAACTACGGGGGTCGAGCTGTGAATTCGACGTCGAGCAATCTCTCCATTTCGGAACGCAGTCACGCTCAACGATTAAAGGGCTTAAAGATTTTAATTGCCACCACTACAGCCGCTGCTGGTAGTTCAGAAATTCCAACAGAACCAACAGAACTCTATTATGAAGGGAAACGGAAGGAATCGGTGACTATGAAACGTTTCGCGCCAACAGCTTCAACCATGCCTGCATCGCTATTTTATTGGCGCCTGCAGTCGAAACACGAATTAAAAAATCGCGTGATATTTTCCTGCTGAGATCGCCAATTGGCACGTTGGTTGCGACAAAAAAATTATGAACGTCTAAACGATTCTTCTTGGTTTGATATGTTGAGGTTATTTTTGGGTAGTTAAATAGAGAAACGCGTAGACAAATTGTAAAGTAGAAATATATGTAAAACAGAAGTGTAAGTATACAGTTTGAATACAGTTTGAGCTGGTCCAGATCCGCACGCTGACAATGTTACTTTTTAACTAAACTCCCCGAAGCCATCGTCGCCTGTCTATTGTTTACAGTCTGCCATCGTTGCCTGTCTATTGTCTATAGCCTGCCATCGTTATCTGCACAAGGCGTGTTCCAAGATGGTTATAAGTGATTGAGAAAACCAAACAAATCAGATGTAGAGTTTTCTCAGAAGTGATGACCACTTCAACATGATATCCAAAATCTCTTGAGTTTGCTTCGTTGAGTTTTTTTATACATGATTTGAATTGTAGCATTATTCGAAACACAAGTATAATCCGCCAATTGTGTCTGTTGTAAATTTTATCTGGATGGCTTTGTTCTTTCGAGGTGTTACGCCGGGCTAAGCGTTGAGCTATATGGCTCATTTGTCAGTTCTCTTGCCAGAAGACTCGTCACATTGACTACTACGCAGCTAGATGCCTAAAAGATGTCCTTGATACCGTACATGCGCTGTGAAGCACCATGACGTTGGCACATCGGCCACACATGCGTATTTTCTAACAGTCAGTTAGAAGAATATTTGACTCATTGATACCCGAAACTACAAGCATAATATCCGCGACTTTTAAAATTCGTCGCTGACCTAAACTCGTGGCTATTGGTAGACCAATGGTTGTTTAGAGGTCTTGACACGTATCATTATCACTATAAAAAACGCGAGTCCGTGACACTAACACGTTTAAAGAAGTTTATTATTATTGTTATTTATTATTTACGACAGTCAATTAAAAATCGAAACATTTAAATGAAAGATAAAGTTTCATCAAGAAACATTAAATTTTAAACGAAAATATTTTATCGAACAAATATAAAAAATACCTTTCATCGCAGAATCCCACGTTTTTCAAGTAAATTATCGGCAGAGCGGTTTGAAAATTCCCGCGCTGATTCGTCGATTCGATTGCATGGACGCACGAGGGGTGAATTGATCAAAATGCAAAGTCACGCGGCATGTCGTCCAAACCGTATGTCCCTATATTTTTTTCTCGCCAAATTCGTAAAATGTACCATAAAATTCAGTTTATTAAATTCGTGCTCGGCGAGGCACGTACACGTTACGCCGCGCCGGTGTCGAAAGTTAGAATTAATTAAAACCAATTTCCAACAGTGACAAAACTTTAAATAATTACGTTGTGTGGCGTGGCGTATGACGCGCACGTGGGTCTAGTGTGATCCAGCGAATGGAATTTTTTAGTTTGTTCCTTGAAAAAAGTGGCAATTAACGAGACCAAAATAAAGGCAGGTATTAATTTAAGCGGGACGAATGCATACGCACGGACTAGTTACGTCAATATCCATCTTTCTGCAAATCGACAATAATTCGTGCAATAGGCAATGAAACGAAACTATACGCGCATGATCATTGGAATCGACAGTTTTCCCTGGAAATTAGGTAATCCTGAAAACTAATCGTCCACGCTGTAATCACGCGACTAATTTGGAACGGCACGCAGTCGACGAGTATTTAGCGAGTTGAAACGTAAATCGGCGTGCAACCGGTTTACAACGGATTAATTAAATATCGTGATCGGTTCACAGAGATACTACCGACGAGGTTTTCAAATCGTCGGTTATAGTAATAAATAGAAGGGATGAACTTCTATGTGTGGACTTAATCGCTTAAAGCTTCTTTGGAATTATTTGTTGCGACGGGATATAACAGAACTTGCGATATCCAGTTTTTACTTGTTTCATGTTAAAACTTCTATGTGTATACTAAGTATTTGAACGCTTCTAAATTATTATAAATACTTTTTAAATACTTTGTAAATATATCTTAATATGTATATAATATCAATCTTCTGATCGAATTGCATCAAGTGTATAAATACTTAGGTGAATAGTAATGTATAGGACGTATGAATATTTCTGTCCCTTTTGCACGATAATACTAAACCGCAACGAATTAACAAGGCATTATTCAGAATTGATACGCGTTAATCCAGCCTAGCCGTTCCACCAACCATTGATTAATCATCGATATCCTCTATTAAACAATGACAAACTAGTAACCGAGTCTATCTAACTACCATTTGCGAAATATTGGATGAAGATCAATAACTCTGAGCTTCAAGGAAAATCAAACAGCAAGAAGTTTTGTGAAACGTGTTAGTTAAGACGATGAGAAAAATTCTGAAAGATATTTACTCGAAACTTTTCTTAGTTATATCGCTTGGATGCCAGCTGAAGAAAAACAAGGCTGGATTATATGACCTTTTAACCTTCACTCAAGAACCTTGTTTTCCTTGACCCTTGTCACTTTTTACGCAATTAAGAAGGTTCTGAAGTTGAAGGAGATATGGGGGAATCGTTTACGATTTTTGTTTGTTGAGTCACATTTTACAAAGGAATACTCTTCGCTGTCTTTATTTTCGAATTACCTTGTTACAAATCAATTATTTCATTCGCACCATGTGTACCTTATAATGTACAATACTACATTGCACATAAATTAAAATTTACCAGACTTGTTAAGTAAATAATAATGAACAGGTGCCAGCATACCTCATCGTATTCGAACCGAATTCATCATTGTCATTATCTGACGCATACAAAAATAGAGTTCGTGAATTTCAATTTAAAAATGTATGTTCATTACCAACGTATACGATAAAATTAGGCCATTCGACACGTTTACGAAAGCTTACGAAAGTAGCATACTCGCAAGTGGATAGGCTAGGTAGCAGCGTGAAAGGGCCGTATTGCCAAGATCCCAGTCGCGTTTCCAAATGAAACGGCGATATTCGTGGTCTGAGGGAAACAGATGAACTGTAAAATTACGACTCATAAATAAAACGCGCAGCAGATGTGCGTGCAACCGAAGCGATCGGCTTGATGTGCGTTGGCTCTCGAGAGGGTGTCAAATCGAAAATCAGAATACTTGCGTGCCTCGTAAATCCCCTACGATCTTTCCAGCTGCGCATTGCTCTGAATATCGCGTTTTTATAGACAGGCTGGTATTACGGGTGCAGCACGTAAACAGCCGGCTCGGATTGTTACAGATGGAGTTTGGATTTTCATGGGAGTTTTACGGCAGCGCGCAACCCCGACTCGGTATTTTGCGTATCGCAGAGGATCGAGAGAGCGTATACTCGCCTCGAACTCAATTGCAAACGATCTCGCTTGGGTGGTATATGTATAAGCGTATCGTTTGAAAGCGTATCAAAAGTATTTCCAGGCGGATGAGTTCCGGCTAATAATTTTATAGTACGCGATTGACATTGTAGATTTCGAAAGGACGGTCCGTGTCAACTCTTTTCAGTTGTAAATATTATAAAATATTCGGAGAAGTGTAAATGGTGTAAAGGGAAAGGTGAAGATATTAGGTTGTCCCGAAAGTTCCTTTTCATTTGTAAGGAAATAATAAATGCACAACCTCTTTTCGTTTTATATTATTTTATTCAATCATGTACGATCCACTCTGTTCTATTTCTATTATTATGATCATACATGATTCGACAAAAATAATATAAAACAGAGAATGTGTGCGTTCATTATTTCCTTACAAGACGAAAGAAACTTTTGGGACAACCTAATATTAAATCCTTTTAGCGAATTGAAAATCTTAGGATAGAAATAATATTCTGTTTTATGACAGCGTAATTATATGAAATTTAGGTACACACATAAATGACATATAAATATGAAAGGGAAACTTTTTTTTTTATGTCACATCAACCACTTTTTGGAATTTCTATGGACTGTGGACTACGCAAGTTAAGAATTGCATGTTAATTATAATTGTGAGTAGCTTTTCTGCTTTAGTTCTTTCATAACTGGAATCTTTGTAAGACATGACAGTACAATATATTTTTTGTACCATTTCTCAGAAATAAAAGTAGAGTGATTTATCCACATTAAATTTATTTGATGCAATGAACACCTAATAAAATTTAACCTTTTGTTTCCTGCAGTTCTTTTACATTTTCTTATAAGAATATATTTTCATATTGCCCATATGACATTGGTTAAATCACTCTCTGTAAAAGAGTTGAAGAAATATTTACACAATTGTAACACAACTAATTTTTTCCAGTTGCTCGTCGATGTTAATAGAAACATAACGGACAGTTTCGTCTGAGAGCGTGTCACGAAGGTTGCAAGTAAAAGAGGTGTAGGAATTGACAATAGACAAGGAAAATTGACTTTCCAGACTTAAACAGAGCAGTTTATATTAACAGTTCGCACCACTTCCTATATAAAATATTCGAAGCAACACAAACGGTGGTTAATTTAGGGGATATTGGATGTTCGATTAATTATTGCAATTCCCCTGACCAGTACTGACCACTATGCATCGAATCGGTTCCCTCTCGTCGCAGATAAACATCCAGCTGAACTATTACACGTAGCATTTGAATTTTCATAGGAGCTTTGCACGGATTTTGCTCGTAAACTCTAACTGCAACCTCGGTTGTTTCGCGTATTCTGCCGGAAGATTGGACATTCGCTGGCACCTCGATTGAATTGGAAACGAATCTTCTCTCCCTCCGGGTCGAATCGAATTTCCATTATAACAAAGAAAAATGAGAAAGAGAAAAAGAAACAACATGATATAAACGACTAGACTCGCGCGAAAGCTTCGCTCTCTCTCCTCTTCTTTTTTTTTTTAATTTCTCACGCGAATATGGTCATTCGTTGCTCAGTGTCGTGGAAATAAATATTGTCTTACTGAAAAAACCCGTTTCATTAACCTCTTTCAATGTTTCTCCTTAATTCTCTTTGCCATTTAATTAAGAGCAGTGTTGTTTCAACGTTTCATTATTTCATAGAAATTTATAATAGGAACGCTATGGACTTTTCCAACAAGTCAATATACGATGGTTACAAAAGGTATCGGTACATGTTCTTATTTTTCAATGAAGCGTTTCTCTTTATCAGCTTCCATGTTTCCTTTTCGTTTAATAATTAATATTTAAATGCTGATGAGTATGATGATAAATAATATAATGATAAATACAATGGTGTAACGTGCATCTATCTTTTTCTACTTGTTCACACCGAGTGTCTGATTCATTTATTCAAATCCACCTACCTATACTAATCTGAAATAGACTTTCAGATTGTTACTTAAACATCTTTTAAAATTCAGCAATTTACAATTAGAAGGCAAAACATTCGTCGAGGGTCGTTTCTCAATGCCATCGGTTTCACGATAAATTATAATACATATGTATAACGATTGTACAAGCGGCCCGTGAGAAATATCAACGGTACAAATATATTCGTGAAGATACGGTACATGGCACGCGAAATATTTTGAAGGCAAGCAAGCCGGAACGCCGAGCAATGCAACCAGCAAACGGCCGAGCTGACGGACAGCTGAAAGGAGCTCGAAAATTAATGTACGTCCATTAAGAGTCTGCACTTCCACGGTTCCCAACCGAATCGATTCAATCCTCGCCGATGTAAGATTAAGTGCTCCTTTGTTGGCTTCCGACGAGGCCGCGATTACGTCTGACAACCATCAACGAGAATTCTGATGTTTGGAAACATCGCGCGCAAACCGACAAGCACACGATGCACACGATATTACCTGCTACCACGCTCGATGCAATTTGTTTTGTGTGCTGAAGAGATTTCCAGATGAAAAAATGAAATGTATCGCTGAGTGCTAATACGATTGTTTCGAGGTAACAGCATATTTTATTATAATTTTGTTTAATTTTTATTCGAGTTTATCTAATTTTATCTTTCGTCCTTTTTTTATGCAGGACACAAAAGAACGTAGAACGTGGAAAATATTTCAGTGCATCGATACGAAATTTGAATTTTGTTATATCGTTACGTGTAAAAGGTATATTACTCAGAAAACTTTTATCAGATACATAGTCACCGTATATTTCAATTTTGATCGTGAGTTAACTAGATCCTGCGAGAGCATTCACTGAATACAGAGTAAGCAAAATGTTTCATACATGTATTATTTATAAAGCGTGTGACAAAATTTATTTATTTGATTTATTTAGAACCAGACGAGAGGTTAATATACATGGAAAAATAAATCGAAAATTTAGAATTAAATTTTGTTATTTGCAACTTCGATTGTCTCGAAAAAGACGTTCCAGATTCAAATAAAAAAGAGTTATTCTAGATTTCCAACTTATTTGTCCAGTTGTACCTCGTGTTTTGCAACGCCCTAGATATTCAGCTTATTTCTATACATTTTCCTTTTCTTTTTTTATATCTTCAATTCATTGGTTCACGTATTGAGCGTACGTATGAGCATTTCCGACTTGTTTAGTCGTACAATTTATTTATTTTACGTTAACCACTGTAAATATTATACCTGATCATCCATCATTTACAATACTCGTATCTAATACGAAATATTCTACAGTAATACGTCAGTGAGAAGATCTTAATAGCAAAGTACAACTTAAAATATAAAATAGTAAAGTTGTAAAGTAAACTCCAATTTCGCCGAAACTGAAGGCTAATCGAATCTCCTTAATTCAACCTAATGACGAGAGTAATCATTGAACAAAACGACTAAACCGTTCCTGCAGGACTAAGTAAACGGCAAGTTCGTGTAAATAATTTAATTTTCGACATGGAAACCAAGTGCACCTTTTACATCAAATAATCGTACGTTTCTCGTCTCTTCGACGTCCCTGATTGGAACATCCTAATGGGTCTCCCTCGCATGCAGAAAGAGGCGAGTTTGTAAGCGGACAGAATGCACTTATGAACACTTACGATCGACAAAATCCTTATGGAGAACCTTTGACGAACGCTGGCCACATTTTAATTAGGACATTTTTATCCACTGACAGCTTCGAAGAATATCACGCCGATGCCATTAGAGGTAATGCAAACGCAAATAGGAAATTCTCCGATCAGAAGATTGTTCTTTTGTCTTCCGATCGTAATATTTTCGGAGCTACTACTCTGACTATATTGTGCATTGAACTCTCTAACAATAAGCCGACTGAACAATCTGAAATTTCGTGCAAGACGCGAACGCAGATAGTACGGTTAGTTCATAATCAATATGATAGTACATGTACATTAATAATAATTAGTGATACATTAGCAACGCTATGATTTACATACGTGAAAATACGTATGTGTATTCTATTATTAAATCATGTTAAAACCTTCTGTGATCTCCGACCTTGTTAATTTTCAATTTTGTTTTAGTATCAATGGAAAACTGGGTCCTTTACATTTTCAGTAAATTATGCATATTGATAACAATTCTTTCTTATTTCCCGCTTTGAGACACTTTCTCTCGGTTCAATTAAAAATTACTCAAAATACGCACGAGAGTCAGACCGAGTTGAAACCGTGTTAAGACAACCTCCCACGGATCTTTCTACGTGACAATGATAAAACGAGAAGCAGAAGACGGGAGAAAGAGAATAAAAAATATATAAATGGTAGAAAGTCAGGTAGAATCATTGGACGGGATTTTTTTCTTTCCTCTCCAATAACTAGACCAACATCGAACAAAAGCGTTATCGATTTACGAGAGCTGCGCTCCGGATATACGCTCGCTCCATAAATACGAGTCGGACACGCAACTCCTCTCGATATCGGCTATAAATACGTATTTTATCTGTCGCGGGATTTCAAATGAAAAACAGTCGTCAAGAGCTCATGGGATTACTCGTGAAAGGGTGGACCGTTTTCAAGGGTATACGGAGGTGAAAAACGACGCTCGGGGGACGAGCAACGAACAAGGTTTTCGTCGCACGCGCCTTCACGCCGCGTTCTCATCCTTCGGAGAATTCATAAGCGGGAAACTTCGGTGCCTATCGGCACCCGCTGCTACGTGAACGTTCGACGAAATTAAATCTGGCAGGTATTTTCGTGCTCTACGGGCACAAAACGAATAACGACGGGTACGAAACAAATTCTGAACTGGTACGACAAATTGATTTTGTGTGATGCTTTCAAGCGTTATTCCTACGCGTTTTACATGATGAGCGAAGCCGAGGATTCTAATCGAGTTACGAAGATTTTTCTTTGTTTTCCTTTCATTGCTTAGTTTCGAAGGATTTATTATTTGTCGTGGCTTCGAATTGGATATTATTTTTACATATTTTGTTTTGCGAGAACAGTTGAAAATTCTAATCAAGATACGTAGGTATTTCCCATTTTGTAACGACCTTGTTCATCATTACTTGCTGCTCAAGTAATTTTTTCTTTGTCGAGGATTATATAGAAATATACAAAGAATATAAATTGGAAGTTTCAAGTTTCGTATAATGTATTCCGGTTAAAGTTCACGGTTGATGGCAACGAGTTTCCAAAACAAACTATATAAACAACTAGCTCGTTAGAAATTCAGGCGGAAGACAAGAGAACAAGTAGGCCCACAAAAGAAATAAATCAGTAGCAGAATCACGCGAATAATCGACTTGATTACTCGCTATCGATTCTGCGATTATTACACGAAACGCGAATAACAACCAAATAGTACACGAATTCATTTCCCAACGAGGTACTTTTGTGTACCTAATATATAATATGTATTAATATTTATGCCTAATTCACATCCGCATACGCGTTAAGAATTATAGTTTTAGTAAATGTTTATTAAAATACATATCAAATAATAGTTACTATGAACGTGGAATATCGCTCTGAAGAGCTAATTGTTTACTATCTCGACACGAGATGCTCACGAATAGCGACACGTCTCCAGGTAGTTTCTGTGTGTAGCTTAGTTTAAAGGGAAATAAAATTAAACTCCCTATCGTGAACATCACGTAAGGTCTAAGTCGTTCTTCAAGAAATCGAGGGTTCCGAGTTTGCAACACCTCCCTTAGGGTATTTGAGAACTTTAGCAGTGAGCAGATTATTACAAAGATGGAGAAGGGGAGAGACATAGGGAGAATGAGAGATGGGAAGAGGAGGGAAGAGAAAGAAAGCCTCGGAGGCTGAGGTAAGTATTGATTATAATAACACTAGTAGCCAAAACGGTCTGAAGACGTGCACGAGGATCCGTCCATACGACTTTACAAGAACGGCTCGAGGAATAAAAGATGGCTCTCCCAAATCCTACATCCTTATCTGTACAACTCGCCTGTATTCGACAAATAACAAGGAACAAAACTGTATGCGATCTAACGTATAGCCGGTGAATAATTTCAGAATGGCGAGTCTGAAAAGTTCTCGTAGAAAGGTAGATAAGGTTTATTTCTAACTACTTCTTCTTAGCCCGATTTAAGACTCCCATCGGATCGAAAGACACGTTTTCGCTAAGATCTGTAATTTAAGCGAATACAGTTAGTTTTTCTTGTTCCATGTGTACTTCGGGCAAGGTGTGTTTATTCATCTTTCAGTATCCTATTTCTTTGACGATTTAGTGGAACAAAAGCTATAGATTTTTTTTTCGAAACAGCAGTGCACTTTTAATCGCGATGCTTTATATTCTTCGCGAAGGAAACCAAATAGCGAATGGATGGAGATTTCGATAAATTTTTAGTGTTATTTCTGGAAACTATTTTTAGAGACTTAGGTAGCCATGATCGAGGTACGTTCGCGGCTTAACGGATTCTAATATAAATAAATTTGATCGTAGGGCACGAAGAGAGAGTCAGTTTGTATAATACCGTTTCCAATATATGATCTCTCTCTTTCTCTCTGGCGAAAACGTCAGAATCCTGGATAAACCAACAGCAAATATCGCTCTATCATTATCGAATTCGACCCAGTAAGTCTGATAAAATCAAATCAGCGATAGAAGCTGCCGCGTATCCATTACCCCGTGCGATATACACAATACGCCGCAAGCCGCGCATAAATTATGTCGCGTCGTTCTATTTAATCGATCGCAAGCGTATTAAACGCATCGGCCTCGTGGCCGCCGTCATCCGATGCAATCGATGAAAGCTTTTAGCGAAATTGAAACGTCTTTTCGTTAAACTTCACCAAAACCCCAAAACCGTCAACCTTTCATCCGTCTTAGGATTTACGCGACGTTGCACGTCTAAAACGTCCAGAACTGTGTTATGTTCTTAGTGGATATTTCATGCTATCCGTGTTTCGTGTAAGACACTTCTCTTCATAAGGTCTATATCAAAGCTCCTTTCATTCGAGCCAAAGTTCCTGAGGCGAATTTTCAATTATTAGCGATCTTTTCGATAACTTTTAAACTTCCTTTGGGTTTATCGTCTTTTTACGCATGAAATTATTTACACACCAAGAGTACATAAGGTTTGGAAGGCGCTCAGCTATTCCCTAGTTAAAAGGAATGTTCTAGACTTCCTAGTTCTTCTGAAGATATTCTTCGTGGAATTTTTCATAATTATCTTACAATCGGTATTTCTTCCATTTTATATAATAATTTCAAGCACAGAATCGTGTCACAAGTTCTGTTGCAACCATCTTAAATTTCCTCGTCACGTTTATCTTAATTATGTTCACCGCTTAAAGTCTTCGTTTCGTTTCAACAATGCCTTTCACTCTAGATTTAAATTGTAGGAAAATGACAGACTTAGTCGATGCAATATGTTAACAAAACCTAAAAAGAAAATTCACTGGCCTTCAATCGCTGTTCAACCGTTCGCTGAGAGACGCGGTCGCGAAGAAGCGCGTCAGCGAGAGGCGTAAATTCTCGCTACGATTTCAATAATCGATGCCACGATACAGTTGATCCTCTTATTTCGGTTAGGAGAATAGGGGTGGTTGATTGATTAGGACACAGGTTTAACAGGGTTAATATGTACTATATTTACAACACTTATCTCGCGTATTTACACAGGTTTTAATGTCTTATTATTACACGATTAGCGTTATAATGGATGACTTAATGATAAGTTCCGATCTAATGATAATACAGTATTGAGATTCGAGTGTTGTTACTCGGACAAAGTGCGTAATTATGATTCGTTAGATGTATGATCAAAACTGAGTATCACTCGTATATAGTGACTCGTAAACTGATTGACCTGAAACGACGTTAGTTTGACTCGGACGCAGTAAGTGAATGTGAAGAGGAATGACTTATCAGAAGTTACGTGTATGACGGTTGACTCGAAAGTGCTTTTCGACTGTGGCGTTGTTGCAAAGGAAAACTCTTGTTGGGTGTGTCTAAGATACAAGGAAAGCTGATTCGTTGATGTCCCTTTTCGATAGGAAAGTGAGTTGACGCTAATTGGATAGACAAAAAACAAGAAGTCAGGTGTGTGGGTAGGTGGTGACCACTCCCAACTAAACGTTGATTGTGGGGACTAACATCTGGTAAAACTCGCTGTTTCAATGTTCACCTGGAACGATCAATAAATCTAGGGACTATTTTACAGGATGACTGCTAAAAGAGATCCTCGAACGACTTGAGAATCCTGAATGTTACAATAAGATTATTTATGATAGGTCCCTAGGTCTATGAGTGTTTCAAAAAGGGTCTGTGCGCATCTGGTAAACATCTTAACCGCGGGGTGGTCTACGGTTGTGTTACGCGACGTAACAATTGCTATATGTAGATCCAATAATATCATAACCATACACTAATACGATACAGTTATTTGCATATACACTCTGAGGTCTGCTTTAAACGATTAACAAGACACATCAAAATTATATGATACGATTTCGAGATACTCCAAATACTGTATTCTATTGGCGAAAAAAATTTACCCTGGAAAGAAAAAAGATCATCTCAATAGATTCAAAGAGGACGGAATGACACGACGTGACGTGGAAGGAGGGGAAATTTTGCCGACAGAGGAAGGCAAGGCGAAAAGCAATTTGATTCACACAATATCCAGCCGCGTAGCCGGTGCACTGGTGGTTCATGCAATCGTGTCTGGATAGTAGGTACATCGTTTTGGCGTGTTGGCCGGAGCTCGCAAAATATATTGCACTTTCGGGACGAGGTCAGCTGCGACTGTAATTTTGGTACAACATTTATCTCGCGGTAACATCGCGGCTGAGATCTTTATTGAGTCGGATCCAAATATATCGAGTTTAAACGATCCTGCGTACAAAAGCAACCCGGTTGTGTACAAACCGTGCCGGCTGTTCGATCTTGTATCGCAAACGGTGGAATAATTGGAATTGCTCTAACACAATGCTCGATTTATCCAGCACGTGGACCAAAGAAAAAAAAAGGGAAAAATGAAAAAGGAAGGTAATATAAGGGGAATGTCGGGGCTAACTATACTTCTTGTTCGCTTTGGTAGGCGAAACCGATAAGTACTTGTCAAAGTAGCCCACTTTGCTTAACGAGCCCTTGAAATTTTTGTAGAAAATAGCTTACACCATCGAAACGTATCGAATGTTAACGTATCAAACGAGCTTCCCAGTTTGAAATAATCTGTGTCACGAAAAGTGGGTCGAAATTTTAGTTTTGCAAGAAGACCGTAGAAGACTACGATCGATCGACGAGTTTTCATAATGAGAAACACGATGTCGCGAAAGTAGGGCGGTTTTAATCGGTACAAATCTAGGCAACCGCTTCTTCGCATTACACCCGGTATGTCTCGTTTACGAAAAGCACGTTCGCTTGACACTAAGTTCATCCATGAGACCTGTGACTTTTACTTTCGTAATTCTCGCAGCACCACGAACAAATTAGAAACCATAACGAATATTTAATTAGTCCCACTGCCGTTCAAAAGTCAGTAAGCCACGTGCTTCGATACTGGAAGTAAATTACCAACTTTACGTTACATGCATTTTTTGGCAAAACTGCTAATATGTCAGTATCTTCTATCTTCGTTGCACTTAACCTTTCCCGCTTTCGAAGGAAAACACTAATCACAGTGTATATCGTTTTTTTTATTTATTTTATTTAAATTTTACAATTTGTCCAGTGGGACATTTGGCAAAAAGTGTATATCATAGCTGACGAAAGTAATTGAATACTTACTTTAGTATAATAATTAGAATATAGTACTTACTATAGTAGTTATAATATAATAAAATTTGTTTGATTCTTCGTCCTTCAGTTTCATTCTTCCGATCGGTAAATAATAGATGACATCTAGTTTGTCGATTCGGTAAAATCTAAAAATAAACGTTAATATATCGGATTAATACCCGATTCCAGTTCGTTGGAGCTGACGAATTAGGCATTACGAAACAATTCGTGATTCGCTACGGTACCTGGCTCTTCCCCGAATTTCCCACTACGGTTGAGAAATTTGAAACCACCAGGGTAATTAACTGTCTCCCCGAATAACAATAAGATAACAGTGTCAAAGTAGAGGGTGGAGAATCGTGCGCTGTTGCTTCGTAGCAAACAACGCTGTAAACTATTCGTATTACAATGTAGGCTTCTTGTTCGTATCCTGTTACGTCCTATGATTAAGACTTATACGTATATTGAGTTGTTCGCGTCCTAGACTCTCGTAATTGAATTGGAATACGCGGATTCTACGAGAATAAATGGCACTCGGCGAATGGTGAAATTATTGTATGAAAGCATACGAATAAACAATACGGTAAATGTCGTATGACTATTACATTAGATAATAAAGATATGCTGACGATGAGCGTGCAAATGGTAACACTAAGCGTTAAGCACGATTGTATTCGAAAACTTGTACACATCTTTTATGAATATAATTGGTTCTTTCGTAGAGGGGTTAGGCACTTTTGGAAAAGAGATATTGAAATTCGCTTTTTACGATGTTTTCTACTGGACGATCAATTTTTCGCTATTCGAAATATGATAGAATTGCTTTCATGGGATACTATATGGACTGCGTATAAAATACTATTGATAAGAACAGTACATACTCCAAGCACTCGCTGGCAGTCTCTATTACTCGAATTCACACGCTCATTGGCGTCGCGATTTAATGCTAAACGTTTCGTGTGGGCTGCGTTACAATCACGTGTCCAATGTAACTGTTTTACAGGCAAATAGATTCCAATATCCCGGCTAAATCGATCATTCCGCGCTTGAATATAAATTTGAAGATAAACTATTTTTTAGGCTATGCGACGTTTGTAAAAGACTTTATTTTAGATTTGTTTTATGGAAGATCAAAGCAATAAAAAAGGTTTGTATGTTGGCTGTTTTTGATTTAATCGTGAAGATGATCTCAAAAGCTAACAGACGTGTATTACGAACACTGCAGGTTTCCATTACGATATAAGTCCGCTAAAAAGAAAAAATATCCAGTTGCAGAAGGAATTTTTAAAAATTTCTGTCTTCGTTCTTCAAATTCTTCGGCTCTATGGTACTTTTGCACAGTAGTATATAGCGCGTGTTCGTAAACTAAGAAAGTGAATTTTTGCTCCATGAAGTCAGAATGGTAAAATTTTTTTAACACTGTAAACATCTTTCTACATGCCATGCATGCTTGCTCAAGCTGTTTGGACTTGAAAATCGCAGAAATATCCGTGTATCTCGATAAAATTCTTCTTGAACGTCAATAAAATTGCTGAGCTGCTGGCAATAGTAATTTCACGAATTGCTATTAGCTACGTTTCCAGGATGATCGTTTGCTTCTTTAACGCGAATTCGAGCCCAAGAATCCCGAATGCATCGAAGAAACTAGCCGTGAAATGTCTTTTATCGTTATAACGCGTCATTTCTACACGGCGTTACTGTCACCTTTCTACTTAGCAGTCGCAGATAAGAGGGTTCCGATGGTTAGCGACGCCTTTCTGCCGGCCGAGGCGGTGCGTTCACGAAGAAATTTATCGCGTGGAATGGCCAGTCATGAACGTTACCGTTCTAACGTTATACTCCCGTAAACTTGTTAAAGAGTCGAGTGGAACACTCGTTCACACAGTTCTCTGGATCTCCGACTTTGCACCGTGTCCACTGCTTGCTTCTGATTTACTTGCTACGTGGAACTCGCGATTTACACACGATGGTAGTTTCAAATGAATTCAGTTGATATTTGACATATTTATAAAATTCATAATCTGGAATTTTGACGGCTCGTATGGATACAAAATACTCATGCTAGATTAGTACATAGGCAACAATTTGAGAATTTTACGTACAATTGTAAAAAAAGTTTCTTCGAGACATGGTATATTTAACCAAAGTAATTTTTATATGATTGAATACACTATCCCGACGATTAATTGGTTTCAGTATTTATAAGAATTATCGGTTTCTGGATTGCAAAATTCTTGGAATGGAATTTTCTCTTAAAATAATTTATGCATTAAAAGATTGTTTAAGTAGAATATAGATTACTTTCCATCTTCCTCAAATGTTAAATTTATGTTTATTTGCATGACACTTTTTTCAATTATAAACTCATATAAGAAAATTATACGAATACTCTAATTATTCGTGATAATCAATACAACGAGGTTTTGATATTTTTATTAAAGATCTTCCTACCACTTAATACAAATGCATAATTTATGCCAAATTTCATTATCTTTAATGCAATCGATAATTAACTGTGAAACAAAATCTAATAAGTAATCAAACATTGTAGGAAGAGCATTTCACATGCACCGATTTATCAAAAGAAAAACGGCAAAATAATAATAAAAAAAATGAAATAGGGACCAAAATTTAAAAAATGCTGAGGTATCGCGATTCTCCGTCGCAAAAACGAACATTTCGGATGACAAATACAAGGTTCTATTGGAACGACCTCCAGTGAAGAGAAAGGTCCGTTTCTAATCACATAGAGGATTCACGGGAAGCGGAGAAATTTCTTCATAGCGACAACGATGCCGTACGATTCGGTCGCCTCGATCTGTCTTCATGATTTCGCAAAGCCAGTAGTTCATCGAGGCCGTTTCTGCAAGCTCGGCGCTCTGCGATCTTCCCATTATTCTTCGTTCATGGAAATAACATCGGTCCTCCTAACGACATTCGATTCTGCTCTATGCGCACACGTAATAAACATTTCCACGGAACCTCGATTTTCGACTCTGTTCTAATTGCGTTTAACTTACAACCATCGCATTGCAAGGACCAACTATCGGAAAGTCTTTAGAACTTGCTGCGCTCTATTCACAAAAGGTACAATTTTCAAAGAGTTGGCGTTGGTGACTCACATTGGAATAGCGTTGTTATTCAACAAACGCGACGAAGCTTAGAAATCTCATACGATGTGCTTTTTATAAAACTGTAAGTTTAATAACTACGGTTGTCAAGACAATTGGGTGGCCGTTAGTATGACATGTTGTTTCATTTCATCTTGCAGAAATGTCTTTATTTCTTTTCAACTGTGACCTGCAACATCGTGTTACAAAATCATTTGCATCTAATTTTAATTGACAAGTCTGTAAATTGTACTAGTACCTTGAGACAATTTCTGAACGTCTATGTAGTGAAAGATAATTAAAAATATACGATAAATATCATATTCTCTGATATATTCTTTATATCGATCCACCAACAGTGCATTTTTGGAGAATCTGAATGACCCTTTGTAAAACATATGGAGAGAAACGTGTTCTTATATTTCTTTCAGTTTAACTTCTTTCGCAAAAAAAGATTATTTTATACCATAATTGCCAATAGTTTTAGAGTCGAAGACCCGAACGTCTCTAGTTCGTCAAACCGTTCGTCCGAAGGAAATTTGCAACAGTATTTCGCTATCAGATCGCTGTTTATGACGCCGTTAACGTAACTACTCTGTCTCTGGTACGCAATCTAAAAGCCAATAGCCGTATCTGTGACGATGTATCGCTTTTGCTCGATCGTACGTAGACTCTCCGTTATGATTAAACGTCGAGAAAGGTTCATACTCCTACATTTCATCAAGAATTGCTATAAATCCGGAGACAATTGTATACGCGACCATAACTCGAGCCGAAAGGCTCGAACGAGGGCCAATTTTTTCCTTCTGATCACGTACGAACAGATATCGAGAGGAATATATGGAGAATTCCTTTTCACCTCGAAAACTATATCGAACTCGCTACCATCCCTGAGGCTTGATGTATCGTTCTCTATACAAAAGATTTTTCTCTGGCGTGCAGGCTATGCCTGTCGAAGAGGGGCACTTTTATTGAACAATTCTATAATTTATGACGCCTAGACACCTATAAAATTTCGCGACGAAATTTCAATTCTCTAGCTCCTACTCTCGCCACATGTGCCGAATTGCTTGATCGACATCGATTCGATGGCGAGTACACGTTACTTGAATTTTTCTTGGATATGATGATTAAAAAATTTAGGAAATAAATATTAGAAATTTAGAAATATGATAATATTAACCCTTTGCGATCGGATATCGTCACAGTAGCCATATTCAAAATTTGTCTTCGAACTATTTGTTAAATATTAATTGTCTCGACTAAGTTTATAGTGCCACTAGAAGAATATAGTGGTTAAAACGGAAATATTAAAATATTAGGAGGAGATAATATTTTAATATTTCTGTTTCGAATAAAATAGTTGTAAAAATAAATTGAGAAGCTTCCTGGAAGGAGAGAAACTTTTACCACCACAAGGGTGAACTGAACAAATTGCGTCAAAAGATTTTTAATATCAGCTACGTCTAAATGTATTATTTACCAACTTTAATCGTTAGTTTCTCGTTAATTTATTCGTTTTATTAACATTCGTGTGCTGCTACCTGCTGCAAATCGGCTGATAACTCGCTTTTTCTAAAGTCCTCGATTGTTCTTAATTTTAAAAATACGTGCTTTACCATGTACAAAGAATTCATATAACAAGACATTTCTATTCGATAAAGTAGAACGAAGATCAATGCTCGAATGGGGGAGGAGAATCACGTACGTACAATGAAATCGCAGAGGGAATTTTACGTTTAATTAAAACACAAAATCTTTCATTTGGCCGGGACCGATTACAGTGATTTCGCCGGAGCGATTCGAAACGGTCGCATTGAATAATTGCGAATGGCCGGAAAAATTATTTCACGAATTGGACACTGGTCAATTCAGCGATCCATCGAAGCAGTTAATCACAGAGAGCTCCGAACCGATTCGTCAACGATTGTCCGACTTCATTTCTCTATCATTTCATGAGCCGCTTCACGGAATCTACTCGTTAGATTTGCGATTCGCGCGAAGAAACGAACGTCTCCAGCCACGGACTTTCCGCGTTCAATCCATTTACATTACATTATTTAAAAATGAAATAAAATCCTTTTTGTACGCGAAGCAATGGGAAATAATTTGCGATGAACAGCAATGTTAGAAAATAAAGTAAACCATTTTTTATGACATGGCCAATCTATCATAGGCAAAGAGCAAACGATTCGATCTCTTACAGTGTCTTCTAACTTGGAAATTATAGAGATGCGTATGTCTGTAGTGGTTTTTGGTCTGATAAATTTTTCACTTTATATCTCAAAAATGATGTCTTCGAGAATTCTGAATAATACTACGCGTATAACTATAACGGTATTATCATAATACTGATATAATATTAAATTAAAATTCTTCGGATATTTCCTTTGGCGTATACATACATTGAAAAGTCAATCTGTCTGGTAGAATTACCGATTTCTACATTTGAGATCAAATGTAGGAAATTCTGCTTAAGAAAGCAATAGAATAATTTACAAATTCAATATTAATGCTTTACGAAGCAATTGCATGGCTTCAAATTACATAAATTAATTGAAATTACCTTGCCAATTATGACTGTCAACATCAAAAGCTCGCGTGTCACAGTCCATCAGTAAAATGAATTTATTCTTCTCTCATTACCCAGGAATGAAATCAATAAACTGATGGAAAAAATATCTAATTATCTGTAACTTAATTGTAAATGAGTTCTTTTATTAGAAGTTTACATTATTAATGACATCGCCATTTAAAAATATATTATTTGCAAGTATTATAGATATTTGTACAGGTGAACTAAACGTAGCATGGAATATCAAGCTACTGCTTAGTAAAAATAAGCACCGCTAATCGTAAACAAATTGCAATCAACTACATATAATCTTCTCCTCTCGCAACTAATTCGAAAATTTTAGTTTTAAAAGGTTCACTGAGAGGGAAAAAAAGCAGATCTTCTCTCGCTGATTCGAGCTGGTTTCAAATTTTCGTGGTTTATCACTGGCCAAGGATGTATGCATGTGTGAAACCAGCGATCGGGAATACATTACCGCAAATAAAATCCGTGAATTTGATAAAAAGCGAGGGAAAAATCGGAAAGGGAGAGCGAGAGAGTTGTAGGCGGCCGGAATTCGCCGAGAAATCAATATCTTATCTTGTATTTTTTTTTCCCCTCGATTCTGCTTCTCCTCGCTTCCAATTCGACTGTTTTATCTCGACGTTTCCACTTGTTCAATTTTCACGGGACTCGTATCTGCTATCTTCTTTTCCACGTGCCTTAATTAAGATTCGTTTACTTGCGACCGAAACCTCTCGAAGTATTTTATACAGATGAAACGAGAGCCAAAGAGAGCGGATTTCCTATTCACGGCCGATTCCACGTATCCATTTCGAAAGCTCACCTAATCACACTGACGCAGCTATGTATTTGCTTATCGCGTGCGCTAATTGCATTTGACGAGCGACCACGTCGCCGGAACACCGCGTAATTTCGTAAACGGCCGTCTCCTACATATATCGCCAATTATAGAGTTCATGGTGGATACTCATTCTGAATGACGACGTTGAGTCATGAATCCTCACACGAGTAATTACACACGCACATTTGCGATTTTTAATTCATCGAATACGGATTCGTTTTCATCAATCTTTCTGCCCAAACGCAAAAAGACGATAAAGTTAGATATAAAATTACTGTTACTGTACTTTTACTGTTACCAAAAGTTACAACACAGCAGTGAAATATTGACCAATTTATGTACTTTTACTTAAAGTTATTAAGATACCAAATTACGAGCAATTGAAAATTATCCATATTTAGTTGCATTTATATGAAAGTGTCGTTCAATTTTCGTAATGTTTCTATTGTAAAATATCTAACACGTAAAGTAATTCGCTGCAAACATCGCTTTCTACACAGAGAAGAATCCTCGATTTTTGATTCATAAAAATATTTAAACGCTTAAAACTGTCATGTGTTATAAGAATTATAGGAAACATCTTGAAATTTCATTATCACTGTAATGAAAAACGGATGCTGTGATTGTATTAATTATATTATATTAATCTAATATTAACGTGATTTTATTGATTTTATTATATTTATTAATACAATTGTGAAACTCGAATCTCATTACAGTGCTAATGCAAGTTCCAAACGTTTCGTATAAAACACATATTTATGAAGGAGGAGGCAACCTGCTTTTTCATATCGGTATCAAGAGAATGCAGATGCAATGGCAGACTGAACCTTTTCGGGCTCTTTCGATACAGTGTGTGGTGGTTACCGAGCATTTGTCGACAGTTCAAAGACCAATGCGCGTATTTCCATCTGATACGCTCCGGTTCGCTCTATTGATACCACACTGGCATAAAACCCGTTTTAAATCCGGCAATGAAACTCATTCCGCGATGGCTGCAAAGGACGCAGTCCACGAAATCGGTTGCCGTCGTTCAGTCGATGTGCAATGACAGGAATGACTCGCTCACTGCGTGGCCAGATCCTTCTAAGAAGCTTCTAAGAAGTATATTCTACAATTATATTATCTCATCTACTATCTTCTTGGAAAAGCAATTCTTCGGTCTCCAATTAAATAGCAAAAACATTCAAGACTATCACTATTTCCCCATTTTCTTAAATTCCTATTCTCCGTCTATCAGTGACGTTGACGATGACTCGTCGAAAGGGGAATTCGAAAAATGAAAGATCAAGCATCGAATTGTTACGATTCGAGAAATTTGGATCGCATCCAATGGTGAGCCACGTTAACGGCGCATAACTTGCACGCTTTCGCAACAAGCAAACCAACAACACCAACCGCACGGAGGTTCGCCGATCGTTTCATTGTTCGCCGTCGTGGGCTTAATCGCTCGGTCGAGCATGAAAAATACGGGCAACCGAATGATACGGTATCGGAAGTAGATAGTAATTCGCCTACGTCGAAAATGTTGAAGCCATGTCGCAAACCCCGTGAAACGATAAACGCTGTCTTTTTGTTCCATCAATTTCAACAAAGAAAACGCATTCGTTTCCACTAGCACTGTGAATTTCGTTGCGTTCCATCTTTTCGTTTGTAAATCAGATGGCAACGAACATAGTTGCAACATCAGATGTGAGAAAATAAACGTTACCCATCTCAGAACGGATTTTTCCTTCACCAATAAATGTAACGATAGCGCAGACTATAATACATTATAGTTTGAAAATATATAAATTAATGATAATTTAAAAAATGAAATATGCGTGTAGTAGTTCTATTTACGATAGGATCTTATAATCCTGAATAATGTCACAGATACTATAGCAATTTAGTCATTTTTCTAAATTGTACCATTAGTCTTCCACATTTAGGACCATGTTAAGTACATCAGCTGTAATTTTACACACAAAATTTTTCTCCAGCCTTTTTCCTAGCAAAGAATTTCCCTCATCTCTTCATTCAGTTTTAATACGAAAGACTTTGAACAAAAGAAAATTAAACGAAAGTTAACGTTTTATAGTAGAAAAATATTTACAAATTTACATAAAGATTTCGCGATTACAGATCAATCGTTGAATTATCTTGAAGCATCGACAACTTGTCAAAATTGTTGTCTGCAGTTTACCGCGAAACGCGAGTTACAACTTACAAGTTACAAGGGTTGATGGCGTTAACAAAGCCAACGAAAAAGGAACAGCAAGTAGATAAAACCCGTTTCAGGTTGAATGCTTCGGAAGCGTCGATCAAAGGACAAGAAAGAGGTTCGCCTTTTCATCAAATACCGGGCAACTTTTCAATTACACCGTTATGTTCTCGAGACGATAGCTGGACCCCCGTGCCTCTGCCGAACTGCGGACAATCCGGGATACTATTATAGAATAAGTATGATGTGAACATGCATTCAAGTGAGAACGTTACTAGTGCAACCACGATTCGTTTTCTGTGAACATTCGTCTATGAAACGATATTATTCTATATAATAATATGATTTTATTTTGTGTCATGTAAATGCAAACTTTTGTTATCTTGCATGCTTATTAATTTTAAATATTTTAAACCAGGGGCAGTCAAGTATAATTAAGCATAATTCAAGTATTGTCGACTATAATAATAAGAAATATAGTCAAGTATAATCGGACTGGCGTTCTAATCCAGAGATAGGTGGCAGGCTTCCAAGACCCTAATCAAGTTGAATATAAAATTCTCAAAATTGCGAGAAAATTATGACAGTAGTACTACCAGTACAAGTACATTAATATGATCCTCAATCCGCCAATTATTCAACTATAAAGATATGCAGGGTGTCCGAGTTGAAGCGAGTCACCTGAATATCTGCTTCGTTTTTATGATATAAAAAATTGGTGAACTTGTACAACCGATGCGTCCACTTATGTTGCATATGTTGCAAAGCTCAACATTTTGAACTTTTTCTTATACATAGAACCATCGGCCGACCTTAGTTTTCTAGATATTCGCAAAAAGCTACGAGTACCGCTACAGTGGATTCTACCTACAGTTGTGCGCTTGTAGCAGCGTATGCGTCAGTTTTGCCAACCGCCGACCGCTTATCCTCTGTTTACCAACGAGGGTCGGACGAGCTTAAATGCCCCCTATATAACGTGCACATGCGAAGCTGCAAAAAATAACTACTGTAAATCACTTAAAAATGAGTATCATCAATGTATTTGGTTTGGGTCAGTTTTTTTAATCCAGCCGCCACGAGGTCGGATAATAGATTATTCGTCCAATAATCCTCACGGCGACTGGATTAAAAAATTTAACTCGAGCCTAGACCCGATACATTGACGATATGTATTCACTTTTAATTGAATTATAGTAGATGTTTCTTGCAGCCTCGTATATGCATGCTGTGCATATTAAATTCGTTAAATTCGTCCGACTCTCGTCTATAAGCAGAAGATAAGCACAACTATAGGCAGAAATACACTCTAGCGATAACTGCAGTTTTTGGCAAATATCTCGGAAACTAAAAGAGACCTCGGTTATATGTATAGGAAAAAGTTGTTCAAGATGTCGAACTTTACAACACAATCAAAAATCATTGGAATCGGAGAGAACGAAACGGTTCTACGAGTTTACCGAAAAATATTTATGGCAGTTTCACTGGTTTTAAAGAAGAAATAATCTTGAAAAGAAAATTTTTTGTCAGGTCGTTTTTTCTTAGCTTTTCCAAGATCACTGGTACTTTTCATTATTGTATTCAGTATTGTAGAGGATGGAAACTTGAGTATACCTGAACCATGACTTTTAAATGACCTTCAGATGACTTTGAAAACAAATAATACGACGAAATTGCTAGGATAATACTCAAACTTACTACGTATGGTTGTAAATGTGCAAAGTGATATCGGGCGGCAGCGATATACTTTCTATTATTATTTCTTTTTATTTATTATTATTTCTGACACTATATATAATATATAGATTGTGATCCTCTCTCAGTTGTTTCATCAGGTATGATAGCCTATAATTATTTACCCATGGTAGTAATTATACAACAAGTAATAATAATTGTACCCAGAAATAACTGTAATGCAATGAAAAACTCTAAATTACATACCAAAATAGCCGATTCTCCTCTCGATATGGTACACCTACTCTATCTATCTAACGTGCACTATCTATCTCCATCATTGTTGCAGAGAATTGCAGTTGACAATAACATCTTATCTACAGACGGTGTCTAACGGACACCGATTCCGCGGACATGCTTCGTCATATCGAAACTGTTAACAGAAGCAGACAGTCGGGCGCATAGTTATCGAAATATGCATATATGTACTAACAAAGATTATTCACCGTCGGAATTAATATCTAATTATGGATATGACGGGGAAGGAGGAAGCTGTCGGTAACAGTATTTGAACGTCCACTGTGCAATACATACACCGCTAGCTTAGCCGATGTTAGCGATGGTGGACAGAGGGAACAGGAGTCAACGTAAACCGATTGTGAATGATGCAGCCCTGGACTCTGGACTCTAGACACGCGGTATCCCATTTCCATTTGAAATGAATCTCAACAGCCGAGAGTGGCCGCACTTCCTCGAGATTTCCGATACGGTGCTTGCACGTGGCGCTCATGAACCCGCGAAACTCGACGCCGCTTCCTGCATATGATGCTTGTTATGCAATCGAATGCGGATTGTATTGTGCGACCGACTGTCTCTACCACAGATCGAAATGACAATTATGCCTAGAGGACCATCGCTCGTTCTGGTTCACTATCCTTAGATGAGATCAGATCGATACTGTAACGGTTTTTTTTTTATGTAGTGGATGTGAAACGATGAGTGTGAATAGGAACCATAGACTATTAATATTAGTTTATCTTGACATTTTTAAGAATATTCAATTTTAATTTAAACGTCACATTGCTGTATGCCGTTGTACGTATGTATAGAGCTCTATGCTGTATGCTGAATACATAAGGCGTCAGAAATATGCGAAGGATATTCGAGCCGTTTATTACTATACAGGCGAAAATAGTTAACATCACTTTCTCAAATTTTGCAAATTTTGGTACCAAAACCCTTTATTGGTACTATCTTATCAATTTTATCAATTTTCTATATTTTTCGTTTTGCGGGGTTTGGCAAACAAGAGATACTCGTACACTTATAAGACCTATTCTAGGCCATAAATCAAAACGATGAAAGAATTTCATGTACAAAACTTTAAGATAATCCGAAGTTCTGATGTGAGATTGAGTTTACTTTCAATGATATGATGGTGATCTTGTATAATTATGAAATCACTGAATTATTTTCTCGAGATTGATTTTTCCGAAATATTCATTTCCAATCAATGTTTGTTTGTTTTTTTTTATACTATTTGTAATGTAGAATATGTAATTTTTGATACTGTTTATAATTAAGAACGCAATGTCTACTATAATCGCAAACGTGGCGAGAAAAATCGTTTAATCGGACAACATCATTAACACGATCGCTTGCTACGGAAGCAATTTGCTTATGAGTTTGTAGTTTGCCGTTCACTGCATTTCATTCCCTGAATTTTAATTAGCTTGCCAAGCTCACCTATCGTAGCCGGTTTACCATTTTCACAAAAACAAGTTTAACATCGATGCTCATTAAATACCCTCGAATGTTCGTTCTCGGCGGTCAGGTTTCGACTGAGATTGTATCGAGCCAGAATCGAAAGGTACATATCTTTTTACAAATAATTTAGCTCTTAATACATATCTTTATAAATTTTTAAAGGAGAGAAAAGTTAATTTACTACAAAATGCATTTATATCGAGAATTGAAGATCAGCGTGGTCTAATTGTAGTCAAGATGTTGAGACTTTGAATTTAGTCGCGTATTTGGACTTTTAAAGTATCATCCTTTTAATATCATAATTAATTAAGTTATACCTTTATTTTGTGTCACGTTATATTTTGATGACTTGACAAAAATAATGAAACGTTTATTATAGTAAACGCAGAATGTTATTTTATGGAAAGCAGCAATGGACCAACTCTCATCACCGTGATACAAGTCCCCCATAGATTCTCCGTTTCAAATTTAGCAAACTTCTGTTTAGTTGTATCAAGTCGAAATAAAATCGTTAAAACGAGTACAAAGTATATAAAAAATAATTAATTGAAAATTTCGTTGCAGCCTTTTGGAGAACTTTTTTGGTTGCCCTGTGGTTCGGAGTCAACACAAACAGAATGAAGGAAGAAACTAACGAACAAAAGTTTCTCTCCAACTCGACAATTTAAAACTGGAATCCCATTCTCCATCGACTGTAAATCGGTTACTTTCAATCGACTCCCTTTCGTCGGTTTTTATCGCAATTCCGGATGCATTCTCGCAAGGAGAGAAACTCGACGGGAACTATCATGAGGTCGGCCAGTCGTTTCGAGCTTGCCAAGTCGAAAAGTTTCCGAATGACTGATCGAACGCGATTCGTTTGCGCGGCCGGTGATTCCGTTTAAAGGATTTTGTTGCAGCAGCTTCTTCTTTTTCCTCTGTATCAGTCTCTACTCGTCTCTTGTCATTCCAACGATTTCAAACTGAAATTATATTATTGTACATTTCAACGATAGCTGGCTCGGGTTCTCGAGAGAGGTATCACGTTTTATCGCCTACGATATATGTTTATAGTACCTATTTTATAAGGTAAAATTACTATTAAAATATATAATATAATAAATATATAATATATTATATATTTTATCAGTAATTTATAATATATTATATATTTTATTAGTAATTTTACTTTATAAAATAGCTACTTCAAAACTGTTCATATAATTCATATACTACGCACAAATATCTTTTTTAGTCATTATGACATACGTACATCTGCAGAAATCAAAAGAGTTCGCATTTTTGTAATTAACATCAGGGTTCCATGAACGTCTGTTTCATAACAGACTTTTAATGAAGTAGTATTTTAAAATACCTTCCAGGTATGAAAGGTGTCGATCAAGGGTATCATCCGTAAACGGGGAAACCAAAACAATATAATTGGACGAACACTGATTGATGATGATTTTGGACACGTGGGTGGCCACAATTTCAATGTTATATTACACGATTCATCATGTGGAATGATACATCGTTTTCGCACCGAAAATTTTCAAGCAACCCCAAAATCCATTTTCACGGCTATAAGCATTTAACATTTTTGGGGAAAGACGAGCAGTTTGTGTAAATCACTGAAAGGAGACATTGTCGTTGAAAAGATACATATACGATCTTGTATATCGAAAAATTGGTTTAATTGATGCCTCAAAACCGCAGATTGAAGACATATTAAAACCAAACATTTTTAACTTTCCTTTCATACGAGACAAGACACAATATGAATTACATCTATATATTAAAAATTAATTAGATATTACATAAGATATTTCATTCAAAACGCCGAATAAACAGAACATAAATACAGCTCGTCGTTTCAATCGTAGTCTCTATCAAAAAAAGAAAAGTAGTCGAAGAAACGTTGCATTCTCGTTTTCTAAAACTCAGGAATAATTATTCAGCATGTGTTCACGAAAGCACTGATACTTGTTAATTAATATTTCAAACAAAGCAACCGATATCTCGATACATCGTCAGCAACGTTCGCACATAAAGAGCAAAGTCTGGTTTGGCAGACCGGTCGAGATATCCCAATCTGTCGCGAGACTACGTGACTCAACTTACATTAGTCTTATCGGGGACCACGTTATACCGGGGCGAGGCTGAAGTTGCCAGACCTAAATCGTGTCGGTGAGCAACTGTGCAGATCCAGGAGTTGACGCGCGCTCAACTTTGAAATCGGCTTGCATTAATATAACGGAGATAATACGGTGCCCGAACTCCGGTTTCCTGGGTTCACAGAAAATCGTGAGTTCACGCGTGAACGGAGTTATCGAATCCTTCGCATACATTCTGGAAAGATATGCATCCGCGAATACCACAACCATGGCGAACAGGAACGAAAATGTTCGTTGTACGAAAATATTCCCGAGATAAAAGTGTTGAAATCTTCCACTCGCAATCGTGTACTTGTAATTCTATACATTGTGTTCTATATTTTCAAGCGCGAAATTCCTGTTTGCTCCGCAGGTTCCATCGAATGCTCTGATCGTTTATTAAACTAATGTTACATGTTACCATTACATTGAAGCTGATGCTGTTTCGAAAGAGCCTCAATGAATATTTGGTCGATCACTACTACGTTCGTAAAATATATATATATATATATATATATATATATATATATATATATACACACACACATACACACACACACACACACTCGAAGACCAAGGGAAAAAGTGATAGGTGCTTTTTTGTTGATTTTGTAATTTTTATACCATTTATTGGCTGAAGAGAGTGGTTAACCCCGCAGTGATCTTTAAAATTCGATGTATCGATCTTGGTCTTGTTTTAATAGAAAAGAAAGACTTTTAATTTTTAGGATTTTAATAGCTATAAAACCGTTACACTCGCCCTCCATATCTGTGACCTGTGGATATACGAAAGTCTAAACTGGACCAAAACCGGGTGTACGTAACAATAGGTTGAAATGGAACAAAACCTACATGGATTCAGACAAGACCGTACAGTTTTTAAAACAGAACGTTAATAGATCAAGACAAGACTGCCTAGGGCTTGGAAAAATGGATAGAATGTGAGCTTGAATCTAGGTAAAAATAAATAGAAGAAAAGATATTTTTGCACGAAGTTGTATAACAGACATAAACAGAAAAAGCAAGCGTCTATAAGAAAAAATTGATGTAAAATATTACGTTTAATGCATTTCCAAGAATTTGTTGAACTATAGATTCAATGAAGACGATTAATGCGGGAATCAGAACGAAAAAGAGTAATTCTAAAGAAATACAGACAAACTTATCATTCAGCAGATGAATACTATAAAATGGCCAGTACAACCCAATCACTGGTATAATTAACGAATCACAGACGCGATAAGAATTTTTTATCACTGACTGCACGCATTCATCGACCGACTATGCGCACGGAACTTATAAAAGTTACAAAGGATCTAACTGGAAACAGCCATTTAAATATTCAATATCTGGCGAACGCTCCAACTGAAACTCGTCAGTTCTCAAACGAAAGTTAATGCCTCGATCCGATTCCTTAATTCGACACACTTCTTTCTATCCAAGCATACGAAGCACTATGAGATTTACTCGCAAGGTGGTGAAAACGCGGCCCCAAGCTATTAACACGTTTCTATTATGGATAGGAAGATGATGAAGACAGAAACGGTGGAAAATTGCAATTTGCAGAAAACTATAACAATTATAGAACGTTTCGTCCTTTGCTCACGGCTGTGTCTATAAATACACACACGCACGCACGCACACGAATGACGATGAAAATCGATGACAGAAGTAAATTAATTCCCTCTAATTTGGTTTAATTCAAACCGGTTCGACAATTATCCCGTATAACGATATAAATGCCGATTTACGAGATATTTAAACGTGTCCGAGATTCTTGAAATTCTACAAAATCACCGAATTTTCAGTGTAACCGATCCGTTAATTAGACGGTAGCTTTTCCTGATTGCAATTCGATTTGTTCGAACCCGACTCTCGTTATTTTCCAAATAAATACGAAACATTGATATTGTATAATAGTTCTCACGAAAGTATTCGTACACTCATAGAAACCTTCAATGAATGTATTATGTGTATTATATGAATTTTTTGAAATTTCGTTACCACTGCAACGAAGCACGACTGTCATAATGATATTGGTCAAATTAGAAACCAATTTGAGAATGTATGCACATAGAAGCTACGAGATAGTTCTTGCAAACATATATTTAAGAGAAAAAATTAATATAAAGCAGAAATATCCGTTTTAAAGATACATATGACAATGGTAAAAAAATGTCAATGTCTATAACATTTTATGATTTATCCATAATCCACCGAATGTGTTTAATCGAAGAACTTCGAATTGAAAATCGAAATAAAAATAAAAGGAACAACATTGAAATAGGAGCCATATTAAATGGAATAAAACCGACGTTCGTGAGGAAATGAAGAGCGAGTTCACGAAGCGGTAACACGTGGCTGGGACTTTACTCGCGGCAGTGTCAGGAAACGACAAACGAGTCGCCAAGCTCCTTTTGTTATAACACGAAGACCGATAACGCGAGAACTCGCGAACAGAGGTAAGTATTGTTAAGCAGGAAATTCGTCTTTCTTACCCCTTCAAGAGACGGTCAATATTTGCGAGTTAGTCTCTCGATTCGTTCCAGGAATTTCCTTCCGTTCCCCTTTCCACCGAGCCGAATTATTATCGGGGAAAATGAAGGAAATGAGAGAACCCTTCATGACAACGACGATACCTTGTTCGGTTTCTGCTGGCAAAAACCGGTCGCCTCTTCGCTGCTGCCTCTCTCACCCCTTTCCGTACGCCATTCGACTACGTAATGAAGTTTGAGGTTTAACTAACTAGCCGTAACTTGGACGCTGCCCACGTAATAAGGATATCACGGGGGAATAGTGGGGATAAGGAGATCCCATAAATGGACCGTGTACCTTGCTTTTGATAAGTTAAGGAAACCGTGTAAGGAAAATCGAATTAATAAAGATTGTTCAAACGAAGAAGGGAAAAGAATTCAACCCGGATGAAAAGAGTGACGAGGACTGTAATTTAATTACTTTACTTGTTCGAGAATTCTCTTACTCCCTTGGTCCTAATATTTAGCAGCCAACTGCCACGTCTACAGGTTAGATCGTGAATGGAAAGAGAGAGAGAGAGGGGGGGGGGAGGGAAAGCCGGTAAATTTGTTTTCCCTCGCGTTGGAAAGCAAGAGCTCGTCTTATTACCTTACCAGGCGGTAGATCATAATCTTTCTCGAGCTTTCTGACACTCGCCCGTTGACAGCTTTTCATTTTCCTCGCGTTCGGAGGGATCCATTTTCCATGTTATATTTACATCGAAGAAGAAACGCTTTATATGTATATGTACGTTATATGTATATATTTTTTCCGTTACATTTGGAATTCAGAGGAATTCTGCTATACGCGATCACACAGCAAGTTAATTAGACCCACGCCACGGTTCGAACGATATTTAAACTTCGCGTTAATGCGGGCGCCATGATCGTAGCCAACAGAATGGTGGTGAATAAATCAGCGAAGCATTTACTTCGACGATTAGAATGTAGTAGGAGATCGCGTGAAACCAACCTGGCAATCTCTATTTTCTGCTGCAGAACACCGGCTCCATTCGAATCGAGCTTTTTCTTCATTTAGCAAGACCGAAATATCGCGAGATCACTTCCACGGTACACAAAACATTCTCCAAGATTATCTACTGGAGAAATGGCCAGGAATTTTTAATTTCTCACCGTCTACCATAAAATTTTGCGTTTGTCTTTCTAAGCTACACCTCACTATGGTTTAGTCTCCTCTTGGTCCCAGGCAATCCTGTATTTCCTTTTCTCTCTTCGATTACTACCTTTGCACATTGCTTTCAGTTTTCTCCTGCGTTTGTTTCGCTTGTGATCCAAACTAGAAGTGGATTAATGTTTACGTGTAGAGTCTGAAGTATATTCGAATTGAAGTGAGATACATCTTATTTTCATTTTATTGAGCAGTTTTTAATGCTATGCTCAATCGGATTTAATAACACATTCGGTCACATTATTATTTTACGAAATAGCTGTTTCAAAGTTAAGTACAACAGGTCGTAAGGTAAAAAATATCCGTAAGAGTTTCTATAACCATGCTACCGAATATTCCAAAAGAGGTGAAAAATAAGGAAAGAACAGTCAACGGAAGAGAACCAACAGCGTATCGTTGGAATATCATGACATACTCGTCGCGATAAAAGCAACTCCGATCGACCAAAGTGTTCGGCACACTGAAAGTCTGAAAAGAAGCTCTTGAGCAACATTTTCCGGAGTCGCAATATTGTCTTTGTGAAAACAGTTGACAATAAATATAATATGTGATGGCAGAATTATGGTCGTTCCGATACAAAATGCACAAGAGCAAAGGAAGCAAGGAGCAAACGCACTCGATGATAGGACACGAATTCATCGGACGTAATTCTAAGTCCGAGATAGATGAAAAATAGAAATGATAAAATAATAAAAGTGGAATTAAATTTAAGATCTACGATAGGAAAATAATCATTCCCTTATCATTAAAATTTTCTGCCTTCTTGACAAGTATACATACATTTCCGTAGGTAGTAAATTCTGAAAGAAGAAATTTGCTTTATACCTATACATGTAGTAACTAGGCCACGCAGAAAAATTTTCAATGTACAAAAACGTACAAAATAATATGTAAAAGTATACAAAATATTTCAAGTAAAATACTCGTTATAATGTTTAAAAGGTTCCTCTTTGCTAAAGAACCTTTAGTAATCTTCAAAAGTGTTTTATTTTATTTTACATAAATATTCTCAATTAAATAATAAAATTTCAAATGCGAAATTTGTGGCATCCAACAAATTGACCGAACTTTTGCTCAAACTACTTTGTGTCGACAGAAGTCAAGTAGAGATTCATCAATGGGAATAAAAATAATTTATTAGAGATTATAAAAGAATATTTGGGCGACTGGTTATTTCATTTTGACAGTTTAAGAAGTGAAGAAAGCAAAGCTTCTGAGACGGTGGTTGCGCAGGTTCTCACAGTACTCTAGAGTGCATTGACCGAGGAGTAAAGGCGGCTGATGACAGAAACTGCAAAATGAAGGTCTAAGTAGCGGAGAAGCTTGAGCCGCCACGTGTGTATTCCGAGAAGCATGTGGCCGGGCTCGACGAGTAATCCGGACTACCATTCGCAGCCACGAAAACTAAGTACGTGAAACGAATTATTATCAGACCGCAGAACGAGCTTCCAAGGCGTGCACCATCTACGGAAAGCTTCGCTATCAGCTTTCATCCTTCCTTCCACGGACCGGTTTCTGTGAATTTACCTTAGCCTCACCGTGTGCCGTCCTCCTTTTTTCAACTCGATTCTCCTCAAAAGCCCCGGAAATTCGTACTTCCTGGCACGGTAGCTTAAATTAGTGTGTATGTGAGAATTTGACGATCGTTTCGTGCGGAAAACTACGGTATGCGGATGCAACTGCTTTCCAGACGGATTCGTTTCTCCACGCGGCGAGCATCCGTGTCTGACGTAGTACGCCTCCGTGGCTTAATCTACTGCCAACTCCGCGTCACGAACCCTTTCTGGCTTTGTCCCCATCTATGGTAATGTTGTATATGATAGTATCGCACGAGTAATAATGCACCAGTAGCTATGTAATTAAAAAAATAAAAGACAGTCTATCATTTATGCGATAAGTTGCGAAAGAGCAACGATTTTTCTTTCGAAGAATTTATAAATTAGGCATTTATTAATTAGACTACGTTGCAGCTAATGAAAGTGTAAGTAAACTTATTATGGATGCTCAATGGCTAGTGACATGTAGAGAAGGTTCAATTGTTTAATGTGCGCAAAGAATACATATTACAGAATAGAAATATTCTTTTCCAAATTTCCTAAAAGATCTAACTACAAAATAAAAGAAATGGTAGTTCGGCATTCATCGAAAAATTTTAAGAAGTAACGTATAATACGCATGTTCGAATGATTCGACGACGTAATACTGCATCCAATAAAATTTTTTAACTAATAATTGAAAAAATATTCTTATGTCTATTTATTTTATATCTCAAAATATATAAATTGCAAATATCGACTGACTAACACGTGAGCAACGAAGATTGTAATAAAATCAGTACAAAATTGCAAAATTGTCCGAAATTACGCACAACAGAGAATCCTCAACGTTGATTTTAATTTGACAAAACTTCCATTAAAACAAAATTGAATACTCGGCAGAAGTTGGCCTGGAATTCAGGTTCAGATACCAACCAACGTCTGGCACACTTCCCCTTACGAGTATTTTCCGTCTCGTTTACGCCAACTTAACGAATCCTCGGAGACTGTTTACGAGAATCTCAAGAGCATGTCCTTATCCTTATCCTTACGCCTGTTCGATTAAACCGATCACATTCCACTGCGAAACGACAGATCGTGTCTACTTCGAACGACCTTAACATGTAAAATTCAACGACCTACGAACAGTAGAGAAAGAAAGGAGTGTAGCCCTTCTTTTACCACGAACGTGTCGGATATTTAAGACTTTACCAAGAGCTTTATGCACCGCACGTCCTAGAATCCCGCTACAGGCGAGAACGCACAGCTCGGTCAAAAATTCCTTTGCTTTATGACAAAATACTCTGCTACCGCTTCGTGCCCAGCATGTTATTTCGTGACCGCCAAGGGTCCATCCCTGTCGATCCCAACTGGCGGCCTCTTTCTATTCATTTGCACCCAACGCTCTAAGTATCCTTAGTGCGTTTCATTGAAATTCAAACATTTCACGGGAAAAATCACGAACAAACGTTTCACAACGTGATGAAATAATTTTGCATCGAGCCCAGAACGAAGTTGCGTTGCCAGTTATATCATAGGAAATTTCCTCGTGGTCGAAAGTAATTACAAGTACCATGACACGAGGTGAAATATTTAGCAATTTCAGTATTTCAGACGCATAAATTAGGTTTCATTTCTAAAGCATAATGGGTGGGAAAGGATAATGTCAAATTATGAAAAATACTTCGATGAAAATAATGATGATTCTGAGACATTATAATGATATTCGCGCTAAGATCATGAACTCTTGTTCGTTTAATTTTAGTCCCAAGAATATTTTTGATAGTTATTCAGAAGTGTACCAGCAACGCCATTTACGATGATTTTTGAGTATGTTATAACACCTTTTTCCTATACATATAACTGTCGGTCGGCCTTAGATCCGAGATATTCGCAAAAAACTGTCGGCAGTCTCAGCTCTGCATACGATAAATTCTGCCTATAATTGCCTATAATACTCATTTTCTTTCATTTCTTATTTAAGACAATTCAAAAATACGTTAACGGTCAAATGATCATATAATCTCTTATTCTCTAATACCTACCGCAAATTCGAATTAATTTACATTCAAGCGTTCAAATTATATTCGATCGATCGTAAAATGAATCAATCAACGCAATAATCCCATAATGCAATAAGACTCTAAATCGTGTATAGCTTGATGATTGGTTACGTATCCTGCAGAAACGTAACACGTTTCTTTCCGCGTTATTCAACGTGAAAACGAACGCGAGCTGTTGTAAATACCGACTAAGAAGTTTCTCCGACCCGCTTTATAAGAACACGGGAAATGATAGCGCACACGCGCTCAAAATGTGCGGCTCGTTGGTAAGAAGTACGTGGCGATAAATCCTGAGCGTGACCTGGGCCACTGGCTTTCCCGCAGCGTTTTGGTTTGCTTGTGCTGCAGCTTGCTCGGCCACCGCTGAGAACCAAAATATTACCTTGTTCCATGCATCGAGGACAATCCGATCCGAATAATTCCGCGATGGATAAACTGTCCTTCAATAGGCGAACGATACGCCAACCATAATAGGTGTGTGTAATCATAACAAGTTACGTTGATGTTTCGAATGTTCGGACTAATAAATGTGAGAAATGAGGCGATGAGTAGCTGAAACATTAGATAGGTTTGAAAAAAGATCCTGTTAGGTCTCGTGAAGTTTATAGAGATTATATAGCAAATAAAAAACGCTTTACTAAAAAATACTGACCGTCATAAATATACACTGCATAAATTAATGTTTAAGTCAGGTTCATATTCTATATCGACTTAATTTTTATATCCACTTCTTATATTTATAGATTTTCTTTCTTTCAACGATTATTACAAAATCAATCTTCGTTATAGTGTTAGACGAATAACACGTCAGTTTGCGTTAAATCTATAGGTTTTGTTCACTCTTACTCACTTATGTGATATAATGAAATCCAATTCATAATGGTGATCCTATAATTGTTTTAAATAGCGTATCTATTGTATTATAATAAACGGGAATAAATATAAGTTTCAATATATTATTGTAATATATAAGAATTATTTTCTTGTGTCACGCTTTCTTCATTTGTTTGCTACTTGGCTTAAAATTTGCACCAACTACATGGATGCTGTATATAATAATATTATGATTATCTCTGTAACTAATTAGAAAGGCTAGAGGATCGATTCAATTTCAAAGGAGTTGTTGGACGCCACTCGGAATTTTCACAGGGAAACCTAATACAGACGAGTTTATCGAGCCCCTAGTAGGATTTGAACCGTTGTTGTTTCCACCACATGCGTTTTCACGGATTATGTTTGGGTTTCGACGAAAAGTACGTGAACGGGCAGATTGAAATTTCAAGTGTGCGATTTTGCTAGTGCCGAGTGAGTGTTTAGATGCATTCAAAGCGGAATGTTTCAATGGAGACTTTCGTTTACTTTGAAAATGTGTCCTTTCTTGCCTGATATCTTTATGTGACATATGAGAAACCAATGTTTTGCCTGAAATATTAAAACAAATACAAGAAGAAGAATGTCATCTGATTATTTTATATTTTTCTAACAGAAATATTAAAAAAAAAGCTTTAAGAGTCAATTTTATCTTCTTAGAAGCGCACGTTGCGCTTTTAGTACGAGATTTTCTTACCGTGAAGAAATCTTTATACAAAGCGCTTTTGGAAGCTGCCAATTATCTTAACGATGGCAGTCGGCTTTAGAATTGAAGCAGAAGAGTCACTGTTGGATGCTCGGTTATCTAAATCCCAACATACTAATAACAGTCATTTGTGTAAATATTTCTCCGCTTCTTAATCATCTGATCCTTACCTCTTTCAAAGTTCCATCTTCATATCAGGTTCTATATTTCATTTAGATACACAGTACCAAATTACTATAGTCATATGAAAGTAAATTTAGTTAGTACAGATAGATTTATTGTAATTTCAATCCCCATGTGTCATAGAATGGACTTGGCTTACTTGTTCCTTGTCGACATTCACTCCTCCCCACGATACCTTTGAACTGTATTGCACACAATACTCTTATTAGTTCTATTATTTCTCAACTTCCTTTCACTCTCCTTCTCCTAATATTAACATCCATATAGGGTTACAGATTATAACGAGCAGTGACACAACACAAACAGATGGGCCAGAAACATAAAAAGTACATCCATATATATCAAAGTCTGAAAAACATCTACCAATAAATACCGCTAGCTAAAACTGGATTAAAATACATCTAAAAAACTAGACAGCAAGCTACCTAACATAAATATAAATATAAATAAATATATACGACTATCTGTGTATTCTTGCCACGTTAATATTATATATATACATATTAATAGCCGTCGAAATTTAATTAGTATACAAATATTATAATAAATACAATGGTGTGCTAGTTTTTCAGTCACTGTATATACATGTAAGATCACTCCAATACATAATTAGACAATTATATAAATTTGTCACTTTTGAACAAAGCTCCTCATGAAAAGTTCGCACTGTTTTGTCGCAAATTATAACGTATTGGAAAATACTGCTCTTGAAATTTGCACTGTTGCGTTCAAGATTAATGTATATTCATCGAGCAAAAGGTAATGATACTAGATAAACCAGTTACAGTTCGTAACGGTGTCCCATCAGTCATCTCTCTTACTGACAATAACTTCCCAGCGAGTTAAATCCCAAAATTTGTAGCTCACATTCTCTTTCTCCCATTGTTTCGATAAGAACGCATCCGTTATACGAATTAATATTAAAGTCTGAAAAGCAAACCGAATCAAATCTCATGGAATCGGTCGAAAGCGCAAGTATTATAGTTTCTCTCGTCGACAAATCTACGAATAAACAAACTAACGAAATTACATACAGGGATGTAGCATTTATAAAACCTCGCCTCTTCGTATCGCGTTAAACAATCATATCTAATTTGAAGCATGTGTCGCGATCACAGAGGATTGTATAATCCATACAAACGGTACGTGTTTAGAAATCGGACGCGATCACCAGACAAAGCACAATTAACTCGAAAATGAAAATTGAATCGCAACAAACCACGTGTTGAATCGCAAATGACATTGTGTAGAACCAACTTTGCAGAATTACACATATAGTATATAAGAGAACCATGTTGCAAATGTAAACTGCATCGTTACTGCATCGATCTATGAAAATTTTTTTGGAGATTACACGTCAAGAAGACCCGACATCGTATTAGCACAAATTACAAAACTGGTAATTTGCCAAAGTGTTGCAAGTGTTGAATTCCAGGGTATTGATCGAAAAATTGGATGGTTTTAATACTAGTATATATTAAATATATTTAATCTATAATATAATATACGATTACTCTTCTTCCTATCCAGTTCACGTCTGGCAGGGAGTTTTCGAAAAAAGAAAGTTGATTTGTCGCGTTGACAGCTGGTTAATGAATGTGCGGAGGAGTTTTTGTGGAATTCCTTGGACTGAGAAAAAATAGGAAAGATTAAAGGGTTGACGTTGCCGAGAATGTCTCTGGTCTTCGTTTCGTCTAGAGATTGTAGCAGGTATATCTAGGTATATCTAGCTTGAAACCAGCTGTTCTTAAACAATAGTTCATATAAGGTTCCTAGAAAGGCCAGAATACAACATAAGCAAAAAAGATCAATTTCCTTTTATTAATTCAAATATGTTCACGCTACCTGATATTCTTTAAATACCTGATATTCTGTATGACCAAATTTTCCATTAAAATCACCAAAAGTTTTGATTATATCTGAGCTAGCTCTGTTTGGACATTTATAACGTATATATTTTTAAATATGCGGTAAAAAGAATTGAATAAGGAGCAAAATATTGAAACGAGCGTGTTTTCCAATACATCGATATCATCGAGACGATCCAAGAAAATCCCAACGCAATCAAAGCCTACTCAAAAAGTAGAAAATAGTAAACTGAGAGAAAAGTGGATGGTAGATGGAAAGACATATCGTCTGTAAAAATATCACATACAACGTAGCAACAGCCGTCGTTATGAGAAATTCCATAGGAGTGGTTTTTATGGCTGCGCGAGATACTTATGAAATTCCGTCGAAAAGGGAATGAACACAGCGGCGTTATAAATTCGCAACGAAACATTAAGCCCAGTGTCCACAATCCACTGTCTACTGGTCGCGTAAAATGTTAGCGAATATAGGACAATTTTTACTGAATTATAGGTATAACATATGTTTATAAATTTACTACGATCGTGAGGATTTACGAACATTTGGATTTATCAGTATCGGTACAGTATTTTAAAACATTCATCTATCGAATCGTAACGTGATTGCTGCAAAATTACAATGCAAAATCCCAAGAATATCACATTATTCGACTGCACCAAGCTCTATCATCTTAGGAAAAATTATACAATATGCGTTTCATAGCACAACGCACTGAATTGAATTACATTCAACTACTGATTAATCATTGCGTGTTGTGTCAGTCGCGGATTGTTAATGAAACAATAATAGACGCGCTGGTGCCCGTATTAGTGACTGGTACACGATAAAATTACAGAGTCGGGTAATTAATGTTTGATAATAGCCGAGGACACTCGATAAAATTATATTCTCGCGAGTTTTACGCGATCAGGTTACAATGCATAATCTATCGGCTACGAAGTCATACATAATTCAGTTGTACGAATAGTTGTACGAATTACTACCTATACTACGAATGCCGAATGCTCGACATCGCGATGCTCCTCTGTCTCGTTCGTTTCTCTATTGTTTGTCTGCCATCTTCTCTGTCGTATCTCCAAACAATATATGTAACGACCTGCAAACGCGTAAAAGTAAGCATGTATATACAGTACATACAGAAAGTTTGGATACTTAACTATAGAAAACTTTCATGAACATACGAGCCTCTTAGAAACCAAACTGATCAACTCGATGCTCTTAATTCCTTAATCTCATTACACACAACAAAAGACCTACTTCTATAAATTGATTCATTGCGAGAAGAAGACATCAATTTTAAGGTAAATTTAAAAAACAGTATTTGTAATATTATCGCCTTTCTGTATTTTTCAATTTATGGAGTTGATCAATCGGGCTTCTGAGCGTTCTATAAAGCATTTTGAAATTTCATATATATCGTAACGAGATACGACTGAAATTTCAAAATGTTTTATGTAATAAACGTAATATATACATGAGTGTTTTTTATGATATGTTAAAAATCTAGATGACTTTTCGTGCTTTAAACAATGTGTCTGTTCTCTGGCAACGCAACGTTGGTTCGCTTGCCGTTTACAAATTACCTCACGCATCCCCCAAATAGTGATATCCACTCTTCATAGCTCGATGCCTTGGAATCGCCACGCGCCCGCTATGGATTTTCCAAACATTCACTCGAACACCCTGGCGAGATTCTTAAGTTCTCGGCTTATTGTCAGTCGTCAATTATGGTAAGACTAAATAGCGGAGAATTATTTGCCATTTAACTGTTTCGAAAATGCGTTGCTGCTAACGGATAAGTATCCAAATACTTTCACGAACTACTGTAAGTATATACATACTATATGCTGTAGCAAATCCTGGCAATTTTTTGGAAACCGAATCTCACGTAGAATTATTTCAATGGTAGTTATATCAGAACGTAAATACTGTAATTGTTAGAAACAACGTCATAGATTCATTTTATGTTACGGACGTGACTTCCTTAGTTTCGTATTTGATTTCACATTCGTATGCAACCTCGTTGTGAGATTTTTATACAGCACGTTCACACTCGGAGGAATTGTAGACTCTAATCAGAACGTGAAAATGTTGAAAATTTATTTTCTCGAAAAAAAAAACTTATTCTCTTCCGACCAATGTTTATAGAATTTTACATTAGTATCTAATATTGAACCTATAAATATATTTCACATCGAAAGAAGGAATTAAACGATTCCTATATCGACGAGAACACGGCTGAAGCGTAACCAGCAGAAAAATCCAGGTCATTTCGTAAATCTATCGCGAGCACAACGCAAACGATTTCGTGGTACGTTCGACGGAATACGTGGTCGTCGATCAATTTAAAGTACGCCGTCTCCAAAGGCATTATTCTCGACAAAGAGCCGGCAGAAACTTGCGAGTTTGGTTACCCTTAATTACACCCGGGTCCGGACGGAAAAGTTGAAGTCTCAGCGTTCCCTCCAATCCCTAAGTAAAAGAAAGAGAATGACGTGGGAGACGAGGGGAGGAAAAATCGACAGGAAAAGAAGGAAAAAGGAAGGAAGAGGAACGGGGGATGATCGAAACGCGAGACATTATCGGCGTGTCAAGAGTTTTCAATAGTTAACGAGCTTTTGATCTGATTATCGACGAAACTTTTGAAGAAGCGTGACAGCCTGTGCTCTCGAGCAGTAGCCCACGAGAAGAGTATAACGGACTAATTTCGCCATTTTAATCTGACTCGATGGAACTTAAATAATTTATAATGGCTAGATCGGTTTAGATAGTCACATCGGATAGATGGTAAAGAGAGAAAAACTGAAAATCGTCAAAGTACAAGACGATCGAGTTTGTCCAGCGAACCACCTCTCGATTCCTTCGCGATATCCTATTTGACGCCGCTTGACTTCACCCGACTATACCGCCTGTGTATTTCCTTCCAGACCCTTTCTCTTTTCTTCTCTTTTCTCGATGTAGATAGCTTTCAGCCAGAATTATTTATTTTTCCATAGAGGATGCTGAGGAGAACACAACAAACGACACAAACGATCACAAAGTGACTCGTAGTGCTGAATCTCTTCGAGGAGATCCTAGCTCGGCTCTCGAGTCGTTTCGATCATTGAGAAACAATAGAGAAAATCAACATTTCTCCTTTATGGAATGAGAAAAATATCAAAACAATAACGGAAGCAATCCGGGATGGCCGTATACATTTGTCACAGTTACTTGGTCACGAAGCAAGTAAAAACGGCCCTGCTCGTTTCTCAATGGCTCGCGGTTATACAACAAGAAAAACGGAGAGATATTTCCTTCCGCGATATGTGTATATATGTTCGACGTGTGTTGAAAATCAGTAAACTTATAGAAAACGTCCTAAATATGGCATACAATACCGTACACGCTTCGGTGAATTTAAGATCAACTACGGAACGACTCCTCTCGCCCCTGTATAAAATGTTCCCAATAATTATCGAGCGATTGCTCTGCTCAAAACGGTACGGAATTTTACGCTTATTATCATTCGTAACGATCACTGAAGGGATCAAGGATCAACTATTTGCGAAACGAAGAGAATCGATGATGGATTTCACTTCCTACGATGAAAGAATAGAAGATGGAAGTAAGAGGACGTTTTAAACGGAAGAAAAATACGCATTGCATGTTTCTTGAATAAGATAGGTTTATTCTCGTTCGTTCGTTCCTATATATTTATATACTGAGGATTATTATCCTTTTGATTTTATGAATTGAGGGAAGAAGCTGTAAGTGAAACTCTTGTCGCTTGAAGGAAAGAAAGGGAGAGTATATAAAAGAAATTCCTAATGAGGAGAACGTGTTTCCATACAATAAAATGTTAACGCAATTTTTATGTTTTACTTATATTAGGATGGTATGTGCTATCGCTTGTCAATGTCTGAACATACTGGTGAATGTTGACATAAATTTGTTGAATTTCATGGAAATAACACAATTGTATTTCCAAGAAGAGCGTTTATTGAGATTATCAAAGTGCTTTCTAAGGCTGCGTGAAAAGAGTTAACGTTTCCAAAATATTTTGCTATATTTTAAGAAAAAGGATGCAATGACGTTTCTCTGTGAATCCTATGAGTAAGGCTACGTGTTATCAAGGGTTTAGTAAGCAAAAATTATAACATCCTCACCAATATTGTGAATCACAATAGTCTAGAGTCAGTAATTAACTGACTTTTAAAAAAGTCTGAAAAGCTTCTATTTGAAGAAAACAGTGTGATTCAGAAGCAATGCCTAGTCATCCAACAAATTAATGGCAACTCCTATCTATACTTTCTATCTTTTTCATGGAATTAACCGATTATAAATTTCAATTGTCTAATAAAAGAAACAATGTAACGATGTAACAATAGAAATAATATTGGTAACCTTACCATTATTTTAGAACAATCTCCTTTATCTAACTTTATATTTAAAATGAAGTAAACTTTATATTTAAATGAATTTCTTAAACAAAGTAATTCTACAATTACTAGCACAATTGTTATTATTGCATAATTAGCTTATAAAATTGAACTTTGTCACGCTAATATTACAACCAATATAAACAACAAAGTCATTGCAAATTTTTTACCCACAATTTATAATATACTTTAGTATTTAGTATAGTTTAATCTAGAGAATTTTTTAAGAAAGGAACACAATCTGTCATTATCTATACCATTCGATTTATGCCACGTGTTATCTAGAATTGTTATTTTCTACTTTAAATCCACCTTTTGCAATGTTCTGTAATATGTAACCACATACGCAAGAGAGTTCTTTTTCCCGTTAATTACGAATAAATATCATCATCATCATCATCATCATCATCATCATCATCATCATCATCATCATCATCATCATCATCATCATCGTCGTCGTCGTCGTCGTCGTCGTTGTCGTCGTCATCATCATCATTATCATCGTCACCGTCATCACCATCATCATCATCATCGTTATCGTTGAAATCGGAATCTTTAGCTTTGACTGATAACATAGTATGCTCGAATCTATAGCATACGTTATCTAGCTCATTGTTCTGCAGTTTAATGTCTGTTTGTGAAACGATATAGGCACCTTGAACGAACACGTACGGTACGTTAATCAGCATCCGCTGGAACGTGTCCTTGCACCAAGTTCACGTATCTGTCGATCCGCCATGGTAAACTCATAACGCTATAATCGTAGTTATTGCAATCTGTAACTATAGAATTGCACGGGATCGACGAATCTACATAATCGACTATGTTCAAACATGAAACACACGAATTCTGTCTCACTGATCTGACTTTGAAAACCTACCAATTTTTATCAGAAACAAACAATGTTGCTCTTAAACATCCTATTCCACAAATTCTAAGAAATATTCATAATATGTATTAGGTTTATGGAAAAGTATAATATTATAATAATAAAAGTATAATGAATAGATATTGTTGATTCATAAGAAAACTGAAACAGATTACAATAGACATGCAAAGAAGAATTGAAGACGTTGCTTGAGGAACTTGTTCTTCTTTATTATTATGAAATCATTAAAATGGAGGAAAAATACAAATCGATTGAAAACGATACATGTGTATAGAACTTTCCTATAACTAAAACTGTCTTCTTTCCATGGAAAGAGATATGTATCCATAAAAAAGCTCCCAAACTGATGGACGCAACATTACATGGCTAACTGGTGTATAACTTCTTTCAAACTTGCATCGATAAAGCTGACATTACTAGTTCATTAACTGAATATTTGCCTCGCACGCTTATTTGTCATTACGATTATATATTCAAAACACCTTAGAACAATACAATAGCAGGATTTGCCCGTCCTTGGCAGCAGCCTTTAAAATCGAACCGCAAAACATCAACAGGCTGTTTGGGAGTGACACTGGCAACCACACACAGAGAAAGGGACAACTCTCTGTGGTTCACCCCTCCCTTCACGACTACATGTGGTCGCGTCCCAGAACATTGACAGAAACAGTACGCGGAAAAGTATTTACATTGAGCCAAGTGTTTTTTCTCAAAGTTTATCGAGCCGGACATTGTTTCGTTTCACGGAAAAACGGATCAAATGGCTTTTAGTCTGACTCAACTTTATCAGAAACGGTGTACACGAAACGGCTAAACCAAAAAATCCATATCGTCACGCTTCGATATATGTATTCAAATTTAATTCGCTAATTAAGGCTTTCGGCAAGCCATGTAGTCGAACTGAGAGCGAAAAGAGTCCGTGTTTTCTATGTGGAAAATACATGCTCGTTATTCGAGGGTGATTAAAGGAGTTACGCTTCTCGTAGCTGCAAATCTCCAAAGCTAGAAATAAAGATAGAGATAAAGAAATAAGACAGAAAAAAACATAATAGAAACAATAAAACTGAAGTGTTTTTATATCCTAGATACGGTACTTTTTGTAAACGCGTACGATTCTCAGAGCTACAGGAATATTTCGGGGTTTTTCGCAAGAAATAACATCGGCGAAGTAATCACGACGATACTTGACGACTCTGTTCTTTGCGCGGCTTGCATAAAACCACGCAGTCTCGTCGCTTCGTAAAGGCAAGGAAAGTTTCTTACGATACGTTGGTACCGTTTCTGATAACGTGTCTACCGGTAACAATTTCAATTTTCAAAGCCCTCCGCCCCTCTCGCAGCCTTACAGCCTGGTTCGATATCGACCCAAACCGGATGTGCGAGTTGACCCGGATTGAAAAGTTCCTCGAAACGGTCTTAAAACACAAAGAAATGAAAACGACTGTATCGCCGATTTGTGGATCTGACTTTCCATTAGCGAAATAGCGTTTCGCCTTCGGTTGGTCTCCACTTTCAGATACGCTGCACTCCTCTTGTCTCTGTATACCTGTCCTTTCTCCCTTTTTTCTTTTTTTCTTTAGATTCCTTTCTCTTTTGGATCGTCTCTTTCTCCTGCGTTTCTCCTTCTCTGCCTTCTTTTATCGCTCGTTTCCTCAAAAATTAAGTATCGCGTAACGCAGTAACGAAAACGTCGTAGCCGCATTTAAGGAAGAAATATGATGATGATGGGACGCTATTATATTTGGCAAGTAGTAATGCAACTAGCAGTTTTATAAGAGTAGCTGTTACGGAATGGAAAGGAGTCTCTTACGTCGATCGCTATATTCAAGGCTCGTTGGAGAACCAAGTCCCTAGTAAGCTTTTCTCCAAGTCAATTATTTCGTAATGAAGAAATAACGGCGTAAATCACGTTACAAGATCGCTACACCTCCCGACCAGAATTTTAATCTAAATTGCAAATTGAAAATGAAAATGTTTTGAAGGAAAATATATTATATCCTAACGCAACAGTTTATTCAATTATAAGTACATGTATATGATGGTAACATATCTTCGTATGCAGAATCTTGGCTTTGGTGGATCGATTTTCAAATTGAAGACCAGAGGTATGGCATAAGTGTTGTTTTTTTTTTATTTTAATGTCACTTTACGGCTAAAAAAGATTATGTTAATATAAGATAGCGAAAATTAAAAAGAGCCTCAATTCCAAAGATATATGTATGTATGTAATTGAGAAAGTTTTGTAGAAGCCAAAGGTACAGGTTAAGACAAACAATGTTTTAATATTCTCGATATTTTAATATTATAAAGAGAGGAAAGTTATTTCAAAGTAATTTTAAGGTTATGAAGAGTGAAAAATATAACTTATCGCGTTCTTTTCTTGCAGTCTTCAATTATAACAGCTTAGATCTCGTTTACATTACTAAAGTTTCAATTCATATATACAAGTTATTTAATTTAAGATTAAAATCGTGTGAATTTAATCATTTCATAGGCAGTACGAATTATTTTTAAATATGAATGTAAAAACGCGAATGTAAAAATACATTTTCGTTTCTGGAGCATACTGTGGTATTTAAAACTTTCACACTTTTTACTCGTATATATTAATTTAATAAAGTAAATATACGTAAATATATAAACTTGGAGATTCATAACAAGATCTATTAAATAAATATAGATGTTATAACTCGTTTCTAGAAAGATATAGATTTATACCATTTTTCCTCTAAACTTCATATTATATTCTGTATGTAAATCATACAACCTTTGTTGTTGTTTAAATTGTGTAAATTGAAATTTTTTCATTTTCCAAAATTTCATAATTTTTTAAACTCACACATACCCGTGTGGTTATACTAGGCCATCTATGTTAATTACTATAATAATAATAATAATTACTATTTTCCAAGTTTCGAATTAAATTAAATTAAACATACAAAATTAAAAAATTCTAGTCATAAAAGTTTAAGAAAATTGCTAGGTAATCTTATTAATAAATCGAGCTCTGTATATTACTGTTTCCTCTTCTTCCGTTCTTTCATTACATTCACATAAAGTTAATGTGAAACGTAATGCAACAATAAAATACTAGTCTCTAAAATATTTCAAAATACTTTATCAAAGGTCATTTATCAGAAGAAATCATGTAACTGATATCGTTTACTATCCACGAACGAAGTTTCGCTCATAATTTTTCCAAGTATCATTTATCCAGCCGGCCATATAATGTAAGTTCAAATTGGACTTACCTAAATCTGTCCAAAAAATGCCTGACACTGATAGGCAAACTTCTGCATTTCGCAGTGGCAGGTCGACAAAATCCGTAAAAGGAGCCGAAGACCGTGGTCCGTGTCTCCGTGAGCTAGTAGAAAAAGAGAAATGTCCCATCCACGTCGATAGATAGCGTAAAAAAATCTATTGGTCCATACACTAGAAAAATTCCTTTGCTCTTCACTCACGACTCAAAGTTTCGTTTCTAAAGACAATACGGACTAATCTGCTATATCGATCGGTCACATATTGATCACTCTAATCGATACATCGATATACACGACTAATGGCGAACATTTAAATTATAAGTTATGTCATAACTGTTCACCGCGGTAAACTAATCAAATTTCACGTAACACACAGTGTCACTCGAGATATTTGTCACGAGAAGTATAAATAACCTTCTTTGAAATGAGGAAACGTTTATAACTAGAAAACTGCTTTTCGATGAAACAGTCTTAAAAACACGAGCTGCCGACCGATTGTTACACCACTTTTCTTTCCAACTTCTCGCGCAGCTGGACCATCGATAAAACAACAAACAAGTTCCGTTAATTTGTCGACAACATCGCGTGTACCGGAGTTTAGGCCAGCTGGTATCGAAATTTTTATCGGCAAGCAGTCGATGTCGATAGGCACACAACGTGGCTCACTCTTTAAACTTAAACGACCTCGTTAATCGGCGATTCTCGCAACGAGGACGAGAAGAACACCCGCTCGAAAACCGTTCGCGCCGAGGATCGGGCGGTGACTGAAACCACCATCCCGTCTCGCTCACTATAACCCCCTCTCTTTCACTCTTCCAACTTACCCCTCCTATGTGTTCAAGTTCATTCCCTCTCTTTTCCATCGACAATGAACAAAATCTTCTTTTTCTAGTCGCCTCTCCGTCTCCCTGGCATTCACGGCATCTCTCTTGCACCACGCCATCGTCTCTCTTCGATTTTGTTCATCTTTTTCTCACCAATTACCGCACTAGCGCTTCTATCTCTCTCGTATCTGATTTCTCTTATCATTTTCCCATCCTTCTCGTCCTTATGCTTCTTGCAGTTAGCCCATCTCTTTTCCACTCGCTAACCTGTTCTGTCCTCTTCTGTACCCATCTCCGTTACAAGCATCCACCGTATAATCCATCCTATTCCATCGCGTAACCTCGCTTCTCGTTCGAGGATACATATACCACACAACAATGCATCCTCGTCGCTCTCTCGCGTTTCTCCCTATATCATACACGCGTGTGTATACCTTCTGTTTCTGTCCCTCCGTGTGCACGCGCAAGCATCCAACGGGCCAGCAGAGAGTGCCACGCCTACCCTTTCTGTATATGTACCACTGATGCGAGAGAGGCGCCTAACCTCGGACTTCCTGGAGACGCTCGAACTTGAGGTTTTTTTCCAACAACGCGGCCTGCATTCAAATTCGCCTACATGGATATCGTGCCATGGTTAAGGGATTCCACGAATCTCCTGTATCACTCAACCGCATCTTCACAGAACACCGGCACAGATTCGATACCGATACGCTCCCCTAACGGTTTCAATGATAATTACCGGCTTAAAACGCTTTTTAGCGCGATAAGGTAAACTGCACAGCGTCGAGTGCAGTGACTACACAAGTTAAGTGGCCGCTAAAGTTTGGTAATTACACGAAGTTAAAACTTGGTAATTATTCGGTTCTTTTATAGTAGTCACGATAGTAGTTACCTTACGAGTGAATGTGTGGAATGTGTGAGCATAAATATGAATACATATTGCCGCGATTGCTTGAAAGGCTATGTTGTCCCCAATTGTGACATTGCGTTGGATTACTGTAACAAATAATGATAGATCGACGCTAAAAGTCTTGCTAACTTCTACACTCTTTTTCTAAGTCGCTGTAATAATATATTGTTATATATATTATATAGGTTATTTATATATTATTATGTAAGTAATAACCTGAAATTATAATTTTGTAAATAGCGGGTATTATAGCGATTCGGAGCACAACTTAGCATTACAGTCGATCCCGCGCTTTGAAATAGAAGTGGCGCAAAACGTAGGCAAAATTCAAATCAATCGCGCGTCAAGTTTGATCGATCAATCCCTACGCAGTGAAATAAAGACATATGATGCTTGTTCTTTTTAAGTATAAGTTTTTATCTTACGATACATGATAATATTATTAAAAATGTTGTTCACTCTCTAATCAGGCATGCTCTTTAAATCTCACAATTAAATTTTATAAAGCAACTACACAACTGCAAGGACGAATTCAACAGTCGACCACTTATTATAACGTACGCATCTTTTTTCTATCGTAGTTTTATCTTTAAAACGAATATGTAAGCTATCATCTTTGATAAAAAATTAAAGATCCACGCATCACGAGCTGCTCTTTCTTTAATCCGTTCGCTCGCTTTTTGATGTACATGTGCACGCGACTATATAACGCGTATAATATAACAAAAAATAAACATGTCAGTTTATACTTTTCATAACTACAAGCGTGTAAATATTTAACTTTACCTTTTGATATGCTCTTTCGATCGTGGATAAACACCGATGTTTCTAGGATGAAATGCTACTTCACCTAAATATAGTATTCCCTGTGTTTATCTGTGTACTGTCAGCAATGAAAATTCAAAAACGTAGTTCGATAAGACTAATCGTGCGATACGAGATCATATAAATAAAATTCTCAATTAGACTTTTTAATAATAGTAAAAATGTACATCGAGATAACAATAAAATCAACATTAATCATCAGAAGTTGAATTCTTTATCGTTAAATATAATTTCGTATTAACTACGTATTCCCTATATTTAAGCATTCTTCTGTGTAATTTCCTTCCTTCTACTCCACGATTCTAAACATTATTATTTACCTTCGTTGGAAGAAAAAGGTAACCATCCTCCTCGTTTTCACGCTTCGTTCACCTCTTACTTTTACGAGCCTGTTACTCGCTTTTTAACGAAAATTGCATCGCTTTAATATTCCTAGACAAAAGCCAAGCAGTTGAAAATCGCCGATTGCTGAGACGTGTTGTTCTGAAACGTCACAAAGTTTAGTTGTGCTTTTACCGAAGGAAACTTATAAAAAGGAATCGTTCGAACAATTTGTTCGAAAACGACCGCACGGCTTTGAATACTCGATATCGTGTAATCGTTATGCCACCATTTTCATACGTACCACTTTGCATGGTATTATTGAAAGGGAGAGAAAACACCTTTGAAAAGTATCACGGGGACATTTAGGTAGCTCATCAGGGGCGTACATACGTTATTTCAGTCAATATCTTTGCAGTAGAGTAAACCAATATTTTCCGGCAGTAGTGTCAACCCGTGCATGATCAGACGTATTCGAATTGTCTGTGCATAGTTACCAAACTAACAAAGTAACAGGGGCAACATTAAAGTAATAACACGACACGAATTTATTTATTTAATTAGTCTATTTAATCGTGTAAAGTTTAAGAGGGAAAGAGGGAAAATTGGTTGCTTGTTAATTCTCAAAGAATTCCGACGTCTCAGGAGAGTACGGCCTTCCTTTGCTTCTTTCCTCTGGAACAGTTTGAAAGTTTGATCTAGTTTCTTTTCCCTTCAGTGGCAGATTTAATTCTATGTTACGCGTCTTCTAAGTTGAACAGTTTTACACCGCACACGCTCAGTATTCATAGAAGTTTCGGAAGCAGAATTAGTCTTCTGACAAGGGCAAGCTCGCTTGCACGTCCCGCCTCGCAGCTGTCGTGTCATGCAAGAATTAGTATCACCGACGAAACACGCCACATTTCTGTTTCCGCTGTTTCACACCGGCGAACAAACCGCGCCCTTTGAGGGGCATTATGCATACATAAGGCATCCATGTGATCCCTAAGACGCCATCGTGGATTCTACATATAACTCGTATCAACGCACGATAAGAATCTTCCGATATCCTGTCATTGTTTCTGACATTTATTGTACTTTCGTTATTTTACTCGTCAATCTGCTTGTGCACGTTCCAAGCGTGATCTGCGCATTACACGTTTGTGCTTTCGCGCTATAACACAAGCAAACTCAAATTACATTTACAAGACATTGGTTCGGTTATCTGCCATTAGTTTGAATCAAATACTAATAACACGAGAAAAGTTGAATAATATCGAATTTGTACAATGTCCCGGAAAACAAATACCCGTTGAAATCGCCATCGAACCGTATCATCCACGAACTAACTGGGAGTGGATCTCCTATGGCAACTATGCAAAGCATTTCCAATTTCCACGTATGGCTCCACGTGTAGCTATCGATGCGTTAGACTTCCTTTATTCTCTGCCTTTCACCTTCCCACTCCGAACAAGTTTTCCGCATCGGTACACTGTATATGCGCTTCCATGTTCGCTTTATTATCGCGATGGAAGGAGAAACGAGCGTTTTTCCTTGTAAAAGATCCACGAAACTTGACTACGTATCACTGAATGTTTTGTCGATGAGGTTTCTTCCTAACGTCAATTATATATGTAAATTTTTATACCTCAATCTCACTCCTGTTTCAATAAACAAAAAGAATTATAATTAGACTGCGGATATTTATACAAATCCATATTTCTATGAATATAATCTAAAAAAAAAAAAAAAAAAAATAGAACCTGAATAGAAAATTGCTTTACCTGCTAACAATAAATATTGTAACGAATACTATTTTTTGGATATTTTATACATTTTCATATACTAGCGTGTAGCGGCAACGCATTTTCATGGCGATATAATGGCAGATAGCCCGTAACTATTTAGTCTTACTATAATTTATGACTGGACCAAGCGCTCAATAAGGATCTCGGCAAGATGCTTGAGCGTTGCGTTGAATGTTTGGAAAGTCGATAGCCGGCAAATCGAGTTGACCGAACTACGGGATGTCGATGATAAAACTGTTTGGAGAATGCGTAAGATAGTTTACAAATGGCAAACGAACCAACGCTGCGTTACCAAACAATAGAGACACTGTTGAGAAAGGATTTTGCCACGGAGTGGGGAAGGCAGCTCCTTCTCGGCAAACGAATTGTGAGAGACAGCACGGCACTTCCCCAAGAACTTCGAGTGTAAAAAGTGATAAGTAATCTAGAAAATGTCTAACATGCGTGCATTCTATGCATACTTCTTCAAATTTTCAGTCCAGTTATATTTTAAGGAAAACTTCAACACAACATTTTTCTTTTTTATTTTATTCTGCATTATACAATTTGTTCAACGGTACATTTGGTAAATTTTTATAACTTTGTTGCAAAATAACACGTAGATGGTTACCCCCAGCAGGATACCATCTTCCAGTTTGTCTATTTTATTTCTTTAGTGAGGTCAGTGGGATGCTTTTTTCTTAGTCCTCTTTTTATATGGGTTTTGTTCGTTTCAGCAGCCAACTGGTTTGGATGCGTTGCCATTCTTTCCTTGCATTTTCTTGCGTATCTATCGATCAACACAACATTGAGATGAATATTCATCTCTATCAACAACGACTCTTTCGTACTTCCTTCAAATTTAAGAATTTTAACAATAAGAAAATACAATTGAGTTGAAAATAACGCAAGGGCTACAGCACTTATGTATAATATCAAACATTTTTCCTTAAAAAATTCTTCCTTCAACTCAAAAACTAAACCTGTCTCGAATGAAAATTGTAATTAAGCGCTAGGAAGTCCGAAGTATATTGTGCTTTCGCTAACGTTATTTTTTCACAGCATCCCTACAGGAGTGGAAAGTATGGATATATTAATCAACGAGTCGAGTACGACGACAGAAGCCGATGTAAAGCATTCCAGAACGGCTGGAAAACAATGGACAATTAATGCACGCCATTCGTCGAGCACATTCCACGGGAACGGAACTGCCGCGTGCTGCAACCCCTTTGCGCACTCCCAGAAGTTGCACAAAGGATGGGCGAATGCCACGACTACTAGAGGAGTCCCGTATTCTTGATTCGTTTTTGAAAATGAACCCTTTGACTCTCATCCTGCATCGGCCACGTGTATGCGAAATGAAGTACGATAGAATGGAATTCCTATAATTGAAGTGTCTCTTGTGCACGGTTCAATTCCAGTTAAGAATTAAATAATAAAAAGGCACCAAGAATTAGAGAATTTATTTGAATCTGATTTTATAAACATCTTTAAGTTGACTACAGAAAGTTATCGAATATCTTCCTCTTACAATCAGTAGTTCAATGTCACGGCATAATGGTTTATTAAGTATAACGTTGATACATGTTTCCTGTGTTGAAACGCAATTATATTTTAAGAACGAGGGCCTCGTAAAAAGCTAGAAGACCCTTGTCAATTTTTTCAGTTTTCTAAACTTTAAATAATAGTCTCAGAAAATACAAAAAGCGAATTCAAGGCAGTCACGTTTACAGCACGTTTCGTAGACTCGGAAATGCTGAACGCGTGGTTTTGCTTCGACGTCCGTCCGCGTCGACAATTGTACAAAGAATGTTCGAAAAGTACCAGGCGTCACAGTCTCGAAATGTCGGGGCCCGCTGGCCCACACTCCGTTTAATTTATGGCGCCCCCAAATGTTGTCACTTTGTCTCTCCACAGCCTAGGGTGACGAAGGCAAGGCGGCCATTCCAGGCATTCGAACTTCACATTTTCTTACAATAGAGAACAATAGAGAATGTACTCTAGTAATCAGAAAATAGATTTACAATGAAGAATGATCTACGTCTTTAGTTATTGTCGAGTAAAAATGAACTGGTTTTATAAAAACTGCTGTCACGAGATCCACGACCACATGATTTAATTAAATACAATTTTCCTGCGATATAATTACAGATACCATCATGGGAATTATATAGTAAATATTTATAGTAAATATTTATAGTAAATATAGTAAATATGTCGTATAAAGAGATTGAAAGGTATTCAGGAAGTAAAGATGGTAGAGTATTCTTTTGCCTTGCTGGAACAAACATGGACAAGAGTCGTTTTTGTTATGAACTCTTTATTGAATTGGATTTAACTATTAAGTCGATGAAAATTATAACATGAAAAATATACTTTTAACCAACGTAACCAACTTGACATATATTTCTTTGCTTGAACAGCCATCTTGACATCTTGGATACAATTGAGAATCAGGTTTGCAGGCACGTATCAAAAGTCAATGCCACTTTGCCTCGCGGATTTAATAATGTTTCTTAAAAACGCGTCATTTCTTTGACTCGTGCTCCTTTATTATTTAACGTTCATCTACTCTTGCTTGATGGGGTCATGCTCGCGAGAGTAGCTGCATTTCAGTATGACTAGTGATAATTAATTCGTACTGTTTACCAACTTTCGACAAAGAGCGTGGTCTTGTTCTCCTGTACAAAGAAGTCTCATTACTATACGTCGCCTTGTTTTGTTCTTTATATATCCTATCAAAGAATGGTTAAACGTTTTTCGCTTCTCCACTTACGAATCTTCATTTCCATTTCTTTGATTTAGACAATTGTATGAAGATAGATAACACGATAAATTATTATTTGAATAAACATTAGGTTTATAATGTTCTTAAAATCATGTTTTTTTCCACGCTGTCGAACGTCAGGGTTACCTTGTACCAACCTCCAAGTTCCTCCACAGACCAAACACCTCGTAGAAAATACTGTTCAGTTCGTATGTGTCCAATTTTTTACTCTCAGACTTTTTTACTCGCAGTTGTTTCGCGAATTTCAATTTGAACGGAATTGCCCAAGGAAAAATTTACATATCCACGTAAAATCTGTGCATTCTGTATTTTTCAATGATTCAGTCAGAGCCACGTGTTGTGCTGTGGAAAGTTTCTTAAATCTATGGAATCAGATATCAAGATAGATGGTAGGCTACGTATTTGCAGGCGGCGGACGCCAAAAGTCTATTACTTTTCGGTCAGAATTTCGCCGGGCAATGGGCCGGTTAATTAACGTAACTCCGATTCATCGTATCCCGGTATTAAACAAGAAAGCGAGAAAGGGAACGGTTTATCGAAGCAAGAAAGGTACTTGAAGTTGCCTGCCACGATAATTATAATAATTACTTACAAAAGTTCCTCCCTCGTGAAAACTCGATAAAACTCAATAAACTGGATTAACCGTCGAGAAGCTCGCGAGGCATGGACCTAGACTTTTGCAATTATCGTTTAAATACACACTGTGTATTTTTCTGTTTCTTCGTACTTTCGTTCATCGAGAAACCGTGTACGATACTATACGAATTATGCGAAAAGTTATCGATCTATGTTGATAAGTGCTCGCTACGTCGCGAGTAAACATCAACTATCTGTAACAGCTCCATTTCATTCAGCCCTATCAAATTAATAATGTATTACTGGCTCGCCTGGTTCGTTTCTCCAAACAATCAGATAAACGTCGCCCATCATCGTATAAATTATTCCCAAATTCTACGCGTTCGCCCAGTGCGTTTGTAACCGTAACCGTAGCCGAATGCACTGTATCGTTGAGAGGAAGGATCGATTCGTGCGTTCGAGGGATGGGTGAACGGACAAATTCAGGTCCGAATCGATCTTGACAGCTCGGTTAAATAGACTTATAGGCCAACGACTAATCGAGATTTCAGCATACCTAGATTTCCTCGGTTGTTGCGCTTCGACATGCGACGATCGTCGTTAAAAGTCTCGTATTTTTCATCGAAATATTATAATTTTCGTAATCGAGGCTTCCGGATGTGAGCCATATCGGACATAGCAGAAACTTTGAGGAATTTTCTGTTTTAACATCGTGGTTATGACATGGAATTTGTCTCATACGTTTCTCAGCCACTGTTTCTTCTTTCGGCCACTGTCTATCTTCTGCGATTTAATACAATTTTAAGAAAGTGAGTGTAGTGTGATTATTTTCCCCAAACTACAGAATCTGTACTTTATATTCTTGACTTTTATACAATCTCTTTTATTCTAATATAATTTTCCTATCTCGATAAGATAATAAAATATTTTATGCGCGTCATCCAACAACGATGCGTTTATACAACTTTCACGAATTTTTTCGCTGTTCGATTCTTAACGAGTTAAGATTAGGGCACGATTTAACAAAAATTATCGACTTCTCTAAAGAGAGCTGTGTACTATGTACGTGAGTTTAATCTACCGGGAAATCGTCAATAAAAAATGATTCGTAATTTCCGTGTATCGAGGTCAGTTGCAGTTTCCAAAATCGTAGCTTCTCGTTTGAAAACAGCAGGCCGGACGTGAATCGCTGGTTTTACTCCGAATGGGTGGTGAGTGCGTGCAAGCTTCGTTCTGTACCGCGCCGTGCCGTACGAGAAAGACTGAGCGGGCGCGGAGGAAACGGGGACGCACGTGTCCGGCTTGTCAAGGAGTCCCTTTCGTCCGTTCTTTTACACGAAGCGAAAAGAGCCCACAAGAACATTCTCCGAAACCCGCCTTCTGTTGCCGTTAGTACATACTTTGCATTTATCGTGTCGAAGACGTGCCATCCTCGCGCCACCTCCGAAATCCCACCCTCGATATGGCCGAAAATCGAAGTATGATTGAACGACCTGTTTCATAGCATTGCCTTCGATGAGATAGCTCTATTGTGCGATCCGAAGGATTGTCTTAATATTTTTTGGTGGAATTAGCCGAATAGTAGGAATATTCGCTAAAATAAATTTTTATAGAATTTTCAGTGATTCATTTTTCTAATCTATTTGAACGTGTTTCGCTTCACAATTTCTTATAATCTCTTGTAACTTAAGCTAAGCTTAATAAATGTCACAATACCGCCTTTGATGGGATATTTCTATTGCACGATTTGGGAATTATCTTAATATTGGTCGGTGCGAGTAGAATTATCAAAATATATATCAGGAATATTTGATCAAACGTATGGTGGTATCAAGTAAGTGGTAGGAAGATTAAATAGAACTAGTGAACATCAATTTACATTTCCGTATTGTATTTCTAACAGATTGAGACAAAGAACGGTCGGCTGCAGAATATTATATGATAGTGCAATAAACATAAATTTTGTTTAACCAAGATTGTAAATTTTCTAGATTAATATGTAGAGAAAATATTGTTCCACGATCAGAGGATTATCATGAAGAGAATTATCAACGCATATTTCCTCCTTTCGTAAAGCAGAGATGCCTTAACCCCGACCCGAAGGTAGCTTTTCGTGTTCAATTTCTGGTGGAAGTTAGTCACACGCAAAAACTGCAGCGTGTCGCATCGCGAGCGCGAAATAGGTCAAACGTATCTCGTCGCGGGCTCGTGCTAGTCAACCCCCGAATAGAAATGCATATATTTAAAATATATCTCGTGATATAAAAACAGTCGCAATTTCTGCATCAATGCATCTCTCCTACCTTCCCTTTCTCTCTCTCTCTCTCTCTCTCTCTCTCTCTCTCTCTCTCTCGTGAGTTGAATATTACCAGCCACTAAACTTCGAACAGGTTCTGCTTCATTAATTCGAAACAGTGCGAGTGTGACGTCAATTGTACGCGTTGAATTATTGCTAGTCAGTAATTGTAGCACTTATGTAGGCAAGATTCTGCTTCATTTTAGATTTTGATACCTGAAAGCTCGCATAGGCCCGTCGAATATTTTTGTCGATAATTTTAGATGAATTTTCGATGAAAACATTCGATAAAGGTACGTATATCTAATAGTTAGCGAGGTAGTCCCCTATTATGGTGGATTTAATGTTCCGAATACACCCCATTCCGGTTGATCATGAATATTCAATGCGGCGAACGCGTAATCTTAAAGAGGATACGTAAATTTCATGATCGAAACTGGCCACCTGTGTCGAAACTATTTAATGCTAACGTTTCATTTGACTGCTTATGCGACAGACTCACTTCACGATCTGAGTTCTTTTGCACAATAACTTACCTATCAGCTATGGATGTTAGCGAAACGACAAGTTGGAAATAGCAGTTTATACGCAGACCTCTCTTTTACAATGTTACAATGCTCAATTAAATAGGACGCTCAAATGACTCGTAATTTGCAGAATTACGTTTACTTTATGGATTTTATTACCGTTATACAACAGAATTGCTGGTAATTTGTAACTCGTAAACTTGTAACTTGACTGATAGTATTACTTCAATTGTGCTTCAGTTGTGCACTTCATAGACTGGATCAATGAAATAATATCACCTAAATATGTATGCATCTTTCTTTAAAAAGACTTTTAAGGTAAAAGTTCCACTATTTCAAGGTTATCTTTTTATTTGTAAATTGTAAGGTTGTCGGTATTTCTTTTAAACAGAATTCTTTTTCATATATTAATCGATGCATTTTTTAATTGCTTATTTAAAAATCCGGATATTAAGGTGCTTGTGTTTGCATATGAGTTTATACGTTACACGCTGGGAACACGTTACTTCACAACAGGTTTCTGTGAAGAGCTTAAAAGCACCGACGATAATCAGTGAAAAACAAGCGCGGTAACAGACGAAGAAAAATCTTAGAAACGTGAAACAACGCGACCTACATAGAAACGGAAGTTGCAAGTGGTTACATTTTAGCCCTTGGAACGTATAATCGTGGAACGTTCGAAAACCAAATCTCAATTACAAGCAGAATTTGCAAGCAAATTTGTGGAGATTTAAGTAGACGAGGGCATCGTCTTTCACCAAGGGTGGAGTACCATTAGCCGTGACGTAAAACTTCGGGTGGGAAGAGAATCGTTGAAATCAGAGACAAATCTTATCTCCTTCTTGAAACGTAGCGATTTGTTCCTCGAAGAAACTCGAAAACATACAAGTTCCGAGTCTGATTTATTCAGCCTTTCGAAGGATGTCGCCTGTCAAACTTTTCTTTCTCTTTAGTGGAACTTGGAAAGACAAGTTCACCAGGAAATGACGAAAGATGTCGTGTGACGTGATAATTAAAACTGAAATTATAAGGATATGTAGTCGTGTAATTACGAAGTGCATTTTGCATATATAGAGACTGTATAAAAAAATGACTAGTACGTTTCGTGTAGAATGTACTATTGGTTTCGTATGTTTCGTGGACAGCATGTTATATTTTCCTATCACTTTTGTGGTTCAATTCAATGCGCCCGAAACCGCAAGTCTTAAATTTCTAGTATACTCCACACAATTCCAAGATATTTTAGGAATTTGGATGTCGTTTTCATTCGAAGTCTTGGAATCTATGTTATATATATCTTTCTCGTCTCTTGATATACTTACTTGTGATGTTTCTCCTCTGGCGAAGATTCGCCTTTTTTTTTGGTATCCCTATATTGGATTTCTTTCTACTTGCCAGTATTTTATTTTTGTTATCTCTGGTATCGCTTTTCCAATACTTTCACATTATTCTTTTTACCACTGAAATTCCCTTCTCACTGTCTTCACGTTTTTTTCAACATTTTTATCTTGTATCCCTTCCTATTTTAATTGCCTTTTAATGTCCTCGCGTTGTGCTTTTTATTGGTGCAATTTTTTTCTTTCTTGCATCGTCTCTTTGTTATTGAAATTTCTTTTTAAATATCTGTCCGTTGTTTTCCATTTTTTGGAACCATTTCTTTTCTGATAGGATGGATTTCCTTTCGTTCGTAGAATGAACTGGTTTTCTCTTGAATACCAAGAGTTTTTTTAAATCCCAATTTCATCAAGTTAGAGTCTGTTAAAGTGTTAGAGTGTGCGCCAGAAAGAAGATATCTTTAAAGAACAGTTCTACGAATGATGGAATATTTTTTACCTTTGATTTGGAATTGACTCTTGTTGACGGTAGTAGTTGGAACCAGAAGAGACTAAAGTCTGCAGTAGTTAGTTAGTCGCCATGAAACAAGATTGGAGCAAGTGACCGCTCGTGACCATTGACTGACCACAAGGTGGACGTTAGCCACGGTAAATACATGATCAAAGGATCAAAGGTTAGTTGGTAGAGTAAGACAAACATGAGAATGGATTAGAAATTGTGAAAAGTGGCAATAGTCAGTTATCCTCTTGTGAATTTCAATCATGCTTGATCTGGAATAACATTTGGTTGTCGACAAGTACAGTTTAAAACATCTTTGCATTCGAGTCATCTATTAATAATTGGACAAGGAAAATAAACGTGTAGATAACTATATCTACTTACCCCAATAGTAACTGGGATCCTTCTTAATCTGAAGATCGTAAGAAAACAATTTTTTTATTGTAATTAGTTGGAATTACATATCCCATTGATTTTTGAATAATTGAAAAATCAACCGAGTCATGCCGCAGCAAAGATATTTTACTTAAATTATATTCACTTAAAGATATTCACTTAAATTATTTATTAGAGACATAGGTACGAAGAATCAAGGATGCTAAAAACTTCGTAATACTTGCAAACATCATCTAAAGTCATGGATATCGTGCTCAACAACCAACTTACATATTTTGAGATTTAGAAAGTTCACCAAGATGATTCATAACTGGCTGGGATAAAAGATGAAAATCTCTGAGTGGAAGTACAAGCCGGACTTAATTAAAATCTTGATCGCCTATCACGATCACGGACGGGTCAGGACGTAACAAAGTTTCTCGAGTTGACTTATTTAATAGAGGATTTCTAAATTGTAATGCCAGCTGCTGCGAGAACGTCGGTGTTCACATTGCAGCCACTGCTGCCGACGATTTCATACACGGAACTTAAATACATCACATGCTAATGCTTTTACACGCCGTACACACGTTCAAGCCACTCTGCATAAGCTGTACCACTTGATGAACTCTCTAGGCAAATTTCTGTTTCTAATGGTAACAGAGTTTTAGCAAATTTTTTCATCTTGTTATTTAATCCTGCAATTGTCAATATCGTTTTCGAAAAATGCATCGTTGCTAACATACATGTATATGCCATAGTGATCAACTTCATATTAGTTTAGACGTTATTATATTAGTTTATATTATTATATTTATTAGTATTATATTATTATATCATATTAGTTTAGCGTATTATTAATCTATATAACTCATTATATGTACAAGAGAATGACAAAAATATATCCCAAAACTAAACGAAACAATGGTCTTTCCGTGTAATTTATTGACAACATAATGAATTGTAAAATTTGATTAGAGGAATATGAGGAATACCTCGACACTTGTTCTAGAAATTCAAAATCCAACCTGAAATACTCGAGTGATTCGAATAAAAAAATCATCGATAATATCATATTCAACACTTTTTAATTCCGGACATCAAAAATCTCTAACATATACGCAACGAGGAACGAAAACAGCGTGCAGACGTAGAATGTCGAAAGTAGATTTAATCAGATCGTGCGACTAATAGCCGTCAAAAATGCAAAACTTGCTGCGACAAATCGAGTTACACGGCAACAGCATGTAAATCAGTAGGATCTGCATTCGTGCCTCTTTCTCTAGTGAGAGAGCAACATGGATTAGAAGGTAAAATAAAATGAGCCAACGTCGCGCATTCTCTTTTTCTAAGAAATTTAATTGACAACTCGTTCTATGAGCATCTTTCGTTATCGTATATAATCCTCGCATTACGGCAAAAATAATAAACTTTCTAGAGAGTTCTGTCGTTATTTTGGACATAGAAAGCCTAAATCTACTGTAACAAATGTTGACGCATTATCAGTTTTAGTACGATAGAATTCTAAGTAAAAGTAGCCGTTTAGCTCCGAAAATTATCATATATATCAAATTCTTCTGTCCAAGATCGTTTGTAGCGAGGATTAATTTTGTTTATTTGACTCAGTCATTTTTTTTTTAATCTCCTTGTCATATCTTGTAATAACTCTGCGTAAAAGCAAACCATTTTATTATTTCTTTTTTTTCGACAAACATTTCTCTAGTGATTTAATAATTTTTCTCGCTCTTATTGACAAAATTAATCCATGTTAATTTCATTCTACTAACCACATTCATTCTATAAAAGAGATAATGAAAGATTCGAAGAAAACTTACTTAAAAGAAAATCCTTACAGTTTTGTTCTCTTGAACATCTTTCATGATATTCATAAGAATTTGTTCTGCTTTGCTATCAAGGCAACAATTTAAGCTATACGCGTCATTCTTAGACGTTAGCGCCTCTTTCACGATTTACGAAACAGTATAAAGCAAACAATTTTTAATAACTGAGAAAATGTACAAAAATTATTCAATTCGTTATTGCAAATAACAAAACAAAATAATCAAATTATACAATAAAAAATGTATGGGAAATGTATTATAGATAGCCTCATTTCATTACACATTTATTGTCGCAAGACTTTACAGATGATGTTCATTGGGCCTGATTGAATCTGACGTGAATCCGACTGAATATCACATAGTCTTGTTCGATTTTTATTAAAAAAAAAAAGTATTATGCAGTATTCGAGAGACGATAACAGAGAATATGGTAATTGGGAGAAATTAGAAGTAAAGTGGTCTAAATACAGGGCAAAATCTCTCTTGGAAATATATAACGTATATACATACGTGTATATACGTACGACTGCACTTCGGGTCAATTTTTACAAGTGTCGCGTCACACTTCTTTTCTTTTCCAAACATACATCCATAACGCACTCCTTACAAGTACATACAATACCTGCATTTACATAACACCGAACAGACACCACCATTAAAACGACATTAAAAATGTGTTCGAAAACAGTTGCATCCACGAATAAAAGGTGCTTTGTTCTTTACTGTAGAGATATGATAGATTCTCGAGTTGAACAGTTTTACATAACATTCGCCTAACGAGGTGAATATTTTAAGGACGATTCACTTAACCAGGCCCTTTTTAAATTGCTAATAATCACGCGGTTCGTCTAATACGGCACATTCAGGCTAGTAACTGGGAACTATTCAATTATTCCGAGCCGCGGCTACGACGTCAATTAAGACTTAATTTAAATCTGAATAAACAAGTTCGAGGAGGCTTCGTTATTTCCGAAATAATCCAGAAAAGGGTCAGCAAGAAACAGCAGAGTATCGAAGCGAGACGACCGAATAAGAAGATACCTAACAGAGAAGTTTTTGAGATTACCGAGTTTGTGGCTACTTACTGAGAATTCGCCAACACCTCGGCTCAACTTTTAGTCCACGAATTTCGTTTCGCATCGCTGACATCTTTATCCTGGATAGATCTTATTGTAGTTCGTCTCTGGAAACTGCCTGTCATCGATGTTTTCGTTTGTTATATTTTCTTTAATGGGATGCTTTACTTCGGATCTTTAAAAAGGATTAACTATTTTCTACATTTTCTTGAGGAATATAGTTTCGAAAATATATATGCACAAGCCTATATTCGAATTTTCTAGGTTCAAGAAGTTATAGTTGTTTTAAGAATGGAGTAACGAAAGTAATGTATGTAGAGGTGTTCAAAGTTTAAACACAGTTTTCTTAAAACCGTATTTCTTGATATTTCTCTGCCCCTTTGTTATCTGCTGTGCTTAAAGCCATTTTAATCGATAATCTGATTCTTTATTTATTTCCGATGAACAACTGAACATTTAAGTACACTATTGTTAATTTTAACTATTTCAATTTAAAAGAAATATTGTGCGTGTTCGTGAAATACGGATGAATATACATGTAAAATGTCAACAGAATATATTTGATAGTTATTTTAAATATCTTAATAAAAGATGTCAAAGAAATGTATGCTTATTATAAATCTTGCAATAAGTAAGAATATCTTATAATAAGTTAACAGGAGTAACTATATTACAGTCCTTGAACTCGTTTTATCTTATGGAACAATATTCTTCCTTCTCATTTTTGCAAAAGGTGCCATACAAGAAAAGCTTCTGCTTATAAATCTCATAAATCTTGCATACTCCGGGTCAAAGTACATCAACTACTATTCCACGAAGCTTCGTTTACATAGGAGCTAATGGAAACACGACTAATCATTCGTTCCACTCAACCGCTAGTTCTCTCCGAAACTGTTGTGTAACTAGAGAAAATAATCTGCCTTCGCGGAACTTTAAAGCGCATTATTCGTGCAACACAAGGGATCAGAAATCTTCAGGTGTATAATTTACTTAAAGAACAACATTGCAAAATCGAGAGAAGACCGAGGCTTATTAAGAAATTTGTAGATGCCCAATACTCGATACGGCTGATAATAAATGTATAGGAGAGTCCGTAGAAAATTACCAGTCGAAAGTTTCATCCCTTCGCCCACATAACCTATCTCATATCGAGAATCTCGTTTCCCCGTCACGATCATATTTCCACGTTAATTTCAAATTTGACCGATATCACCATGACAATCGTGTCTCATTATGGCGCTAATGAAATTTCAAAATGTTTTATGTAACACAAGCTTTCTGTATTACATTGTATATACATTGTATATACATATTTCTATATACATTGTATCATCAAATATGATTTGTCAGAACACTAGTTCGCCATAAAACGTAGTCATTGTAGCCACGATCCTAAATGTGGTTGAGCAACGCAACTCGAGAATTCCGTGATTCAGCAAATGTTTTTTTAATTCATAAAATCGTATACCATATAATTTTTGTTCAATCGCCTGCTGTACTCCGCGTGCGTGTATATAAAGTTCTGCCTGCATAATTAATTAATGCGCGAACGGATTATCCTGTGGTCGCCTCCCCTGGCTAAGCATAATTTAATACCAGGAATCGCATAACCTTACTCCTCAAAACTCGTATCTCGTGTTTCAGCATTTTGAGATGCACGCGGTGTGCAATAAAACGCAACGAGAATGTATATCAGTGGAATTTACAGCGGCTGTTTTTGAGCCTATAATTCATTCAGCCCATCTTTTTTATTTTATCTCTACTTATTACTCGTTTATCCTCGATCATGATTATTTGGGAAAAAACGAAATAACTACGAGTAACCACTATTCATCGGTGTACTTATTTCTCTGAAATTTACATTCAAATATGATCACTGGCTATGATATTGTTTGCACTTTCTCTCGAAGTAGGTGGGAATCAAAAATATTCGATGCATAATTTTGAGGGTCTCGCAAAATCAAAACACGGCATTGTACACGTTGAGATGTAGCGAAGCTGTAAATTAAATTACTATAAATAGTATGGAGAAGCTACATCGATATGTTAAGATTAGGTTAGAAACCAACTTAGAATCGTGCATTACTCTAGAAACGTCAGATTACAGACAGGTTTCTACACATCAAATGTAAAGTAAAATAAATAAAATTGTATTTAGTAATAAAAGTAAGAAAGTAATGATACTAATTCTTGAAATAATATTGATTATAAATTGTGTACAAAAGTACAAATTGTGATGGCATTGTTAGAATTTGTACAGAGCATTATAATTGTAAGAAATTACAAATATACTATTATTCGTTCATTTAACGATATTGCACTAATTCGACTGTACGGTTCCTACACACTTACGACCTTACCATATCATGGTTCATACTACTAGCCCATCAAGAATGCAAAGGTGTAGTTTGCGAAAAATACCCGACACATTAGTTATTCTTATTAAAATATTTCACGGTGTCTACGTGGGTCTCTGGAGTCGCAATGGTGCGAAATCTTATCGCAACATCTTTGGGTGATTCCTAAATGCGCGCGTACATTGCACCACAATAACTAAAGATGGCCCATTTAGCGGGGACACCGTTTGAAGGGTTAGAGTGCATTTCGTATTCTGGCATAGTGTCGGACCGCTTTATAGAACCGTAGTCGTGGTAGTAACATACTAATTAGTCGGTTTGCACGGCGTACATACGCGTCGCGTGTCGTTTTCCCGTCACAGGATGGGAAACACTCCTGCAAAAGCGTTCTGGAGACACGACGCGTGCGATGCGACGCGACGCGCCGCGTCGCATTCACTCGCTTGGCTCTCTCTGACCAACCGGCCGCGACGGATGCTGCAACTCTCGTCGCGTGGAATTCACCGAGTTTGAAAACTACACGCGCTCTTTCGAGGGGTTGAAACGTGGGTAAAGGAAATTAGACTTCGCTATGTGCTCCAGAACGAATGAACACGAGTTACGATCGCTGTAGACTCTACCAACATTAAGTTTTGGTTAACTTAGCAAGATGGCACGTGTAACGCTCTCGATATGGAGTAAAATTTTCGTTCAGGCTGGTACTCTTACCATTAGCAGATAAAGCAGAGTAAAACAAAGTTTTAATTAGTATTAGATTTAAGTGAGATTCCGCTGAATAATTGTCCTACGATAGGATAGGATTATTTCCCTCATTTTGTAATAATGTTTTGTTATATGATGTATTTTATACTTTATTAATAAATAAGCTTCTGCCTTACAATTCTTTTAGTCGTATGTACTAATATATGTACATATGATATAGAATATATCATGTATCTTATACATGTATATATGATAATAAATGATACGAAACTTAAAATACTTACTTAGACCAAAATAATTAATGTGTACTTGTAAATACTATAATAAATATTATAGTATGCCAATACCTTCTATAGTCATTGTACGCTATAATTTCTTACAAAAATATTTTGTGATATTGTATTATGTTTTATAGTTAAAATAACGATACTGCTGCCTACTCTATATAACTAGTAGAATATATTTCAACAGAAAATGTATAATTCTATACAAAAAAGCTGTGACAGACACTGACAGCGGTATGTATAAAGGTTTCTGTATATGAAAGATGTAGATGTCAATGTAAAGGCAAATTACTTCATAGTGTGTTTGAATAAGAGCTACATTGAAGTTCTTTCTTTTTTATTTTCTTCTTTTTTCTTTCATCAAATACTTTTCTTAACGAAGGCGGTCGGGATCATTAGCGTAATTATGACCTATTCTCAATTCTTGAAGGATTACTTTTAACGATTGTATCGGATTACCTTCATTCGATAACTTTGAACGAGCTCCTACTCATTGCTCAGTCATAAAGTTTTTCAAAACGAATTCGACATTTTCCGATGAAAGTGTTTTCCTTTCTCCGCATATTGAATCCCGTTCCAGAAATTTCGTTCTCACTCTCGTGTTGCGACGATTCCAATAATGATTGGACGAGATTTCTTTACTCTCCATTCACGACACTTAGTTACAATATAAAAGCACATATTCGTTACAGCAAAGAACACAGTAATGAATTGTCTACAGCCTGCGCAAATAGACTATTCATAGAACGCTCATAAATTCTTAAGATTTACGAGAGCAATGCCAATAAGTTTCTTTATTTATTTATAATTATATTTTTATAATTAAAAATAATTATAAATTTTAATAAAAAAATAAATTAAAATTAATAATATATTATAAATTTTTATAATTAATTATAAAGTCTACATTTAATTACAGCAAACTTGATGAGCGCAATTATAAATATAGTTAGCCCTCAAACAACATGAGTTTGGATAATACAACTTGATTCATACATTTTTTTCTGAAAAACTTTAGGTCATAATCATAGTCATGGTCATAATCAGTCATCATCATAAGTAGATGTTTATGAAAATTCACAATTTTATGAACGTAATCAAAGAAATAAAACCTGAATAGAAATTTGTTTTAGTTGCCAGAGATTACAACGAATATTAGATTTCATTGTATCATATAAAGGATATTTTATATACTTTTGTATATTATGAACAATTTCATACATATATACGCCTTTAAATTTCCCATGAATATATAAATCCCATGAATATCTATCGGCAATCACATCAGACACACATATAATACCTTTTTGCATTTATCAAAGGATATACTTGATCGCTTTTGATTTTTTCAATAGGACTTTCTTTCTTCTACTTTATTTTATTTTAAAGCACAATAATATATATAATCAATAATATGTACAATAATATGATATATATAATAATAATAATATAATAATATATATCAGATGAAATAAGTTTTCCAACCAACAATAGGTTATCGCACTTAAGTTTTCGAAAAACCAAACTCTTGCGTTATCTGTGGCTCTACTATAATTCACGAGTCCACATATGGAAAAATATTTGCTTAAGTGCAATTTTGATGAGGGTAAATATTTTCTTGGCCAGGTTGAATGGTCGCGAGTACACTCGACTCGAGTTACTCCGCACTATTTTCTCATGAATGCACGAATTGTTATTGCAAGAACCTTACGAGCGAGACTAAACCTTAGTCGCCGAATAGTTGCCATCGTGAATCTCCGAGGTCATCCTACCAAGTATTCTGGCACTCTTTTCGAACGTACATGTAAGTGTGATACATGGTACCAACACAGACGTACATAGCCAGACGTGGGATTGGCAAGGCTGGTACGCCAACCTCCCAAGATATCCACACGCTGTGCTTATCTACCTTCTTTCCCAAGACAATTTTCACTCTTCCGACAATGTGATTTAGTGGAGCATTGGGCCACGAGAAGCGGTAATTTCCATGCATATTTCGCTGCGCGGAACAAGTCGGTAAATATATTTATCACGATCCGGTGGTAAGTCAAACCGTGAATGCGAGGAAAATATGGTGTTTTTCATGAAGCGATAAGTACCTACGAGATCGAAACATTATCCCTTAATATATAAATTCCTTTTCTGTTTACTAATAAACATAATTGAATATTTTTTATATCTGTTTTTGTTACGCTCGGAGGCTTACCATAAGCCATTTTCCTAATGATCCTCTTCCCAAAAAATACAATTGACGACAAATAGGTTACACGACGCATTTCGTGGCCCCGGCACAACAAAATCTATTCCCTACGGCTTCCTTGGTACTACATATATTGTCGCAGAAAGATTGGCCGCTGTTACGTTTCGAGTCTCACCATGGGCGTCATTCCGAAGTAACCGTCTTTTCGCTATCGGTCGAAGAGTTCGGCACACTTCGAGAGGCCTAATGACTCATAAATACGCCTTGATGCTGAGTCGAACGGTGGCTTACGTGACCAGGACTACGGGCGGTTACGAAATGCGTGCATGGTGGGGAGGAGACGAAGCAAAGGGACGTATGAACAAAATGTGACAGGTTCCAACAGTTCGCATCGTACAGTCAGAAAGCAAACGTGGACAGGTTCAGATCAGTCAAGTCACAGTCTTAATCAGTCGAATCGTGTGAGAATAGGGAGCTAATTGTCATCTTCGCGAAATTATTTGTTACGCATTAATCATATTATCAAATATTGTTAAAAATAAAGGTTTATATTGACGGTGTTAATTCAGTGTCGCAATCATTTCAATCACCCCTATTGTCCAAACCGAAATAAGGGATCGGCTGTTTCGAGGCGTCGATTATGGAAATCGTAACGAGGATTTACGACTCTCGTTGACGCGCCTCTTCGCGATCGCGTCTCCCCGCGAACGGTCGAACAGTTTTTACAAATAAAAACAAATAACAATAAAGGTAGGTGTGAAATATTTTTTGTAATATGTTCTATAAATATTTATTTTCGTAAAAAAATACCGTAGTTCGGATCCATAAAGTTTAATGGATAAAATAATTGGGTAAATTGAAAACAGTGTATGCTCGTATATATGTATCGTGCACCATGTGTTAAGTGATTAAATTTTATAATGAAATATAGAGAGGAATAATAATAACGATTATAACAAACTTTTCTAAATATCTACGTGTAAATAGTTGAATCGAGTTAAATTCGAGATGAATGGAAATACTAATATAAATAAAAGAATATTATACGTATCATTTCTTTTGCAAATTCTACAGAGAAAAGATATTTTGATTCCTATTCTTTCACGCGCTAGTTTCGTTATTTTATTTTATTCTGTTTCATTTTGTCGAAACAATGATAAATCGTCTCGCTGGAAAGTATTGCGTGAAATAAGTATTTTCTGTGATAGTAATAGCGGTTGATAGCTTGTCGTGAAATAATTTCGCAAATAATTGTTTCGCGCCATCAAACATAAACGAAATTTTTATCAAAAGCCGATTTACTGCACGGCGCTAACTTACATTAAGTTGTTGCAATTTTCACGCGACAATGGAGCGAACAAAGTTACACTGTTAAAAACACGACGTGACGTAAATCCAACAAGACGCGAACTATTTAGTTGACGAATAATGGAACATGATTGCTAACGATGCGATGTGTTTCGTTGATAGGAGCAGCAAACGCTCGTTGGCTAACCGAACTAATTGAAAGGCGAATTCGTTCCGGCGATCGATTCGTCAAATAATCAATGTAGTCGAAAAAAGAGTCAAAAAAAGAGAGGTTCGAATGGATGTTAACGCAAACGATGCAAATATAAAATATTTGCTCGGGAGAATGCACATATTTCAGAAGCTTTGCAAAACGAAACGTAGCGCGAGTGTAAGGCTTTTTCCACGTTACAATTTTAATATGCTTGTATTTTTAACGAAACGATTTGAAAACGATTCAACGTTCTTTTACAGACATCTTCCTCTTTTTTTATTCATTTTCCTGTTCGTTTGATTGTTTTCATAGAATATTCCACACTATAATGGCTGAACGTGTGAGATAAGAGAGTAGTTTAAGTGATGCTTGGTCTCGTCCATTTCTCCAACGATATTCGTCAGAAACACGTGCAGGAGTAAAGCAATGGAACGTACGGCAGTCCATTAAAGTGTTTCGTAACACCGATGAATAGAAGGAAGTTAGAACAAATTACCAGCTTGTTTCTCTTTGTCCTGTGAAACAAAGCGTTGATTTAAAGTTTCGACGTCGTGATCGTAATCCCACCCTCTTCTCACGCGTTATACTCGCCCATTATAAATAAATATATAAATTCAACGAACTACTCCGAAGTGATTCTGTAACATGTGAATATTTTATCTGACAGTTTATATATTTTCAATGAAACACGAACGGTGAAAGCAATGGGAGTACAGGATTCCATTATAGATTAACGAAAAGGTTATTTCCATTTCTGTGCATTTGGCTCACTACAAAGTATCGGAAAGAATTATTAATTCACGTTACCGGCCATAATTACAGCTTCGAATTAAAAGACAGGAATTTATTTTAGGTCCCCTGCTAAGTATTTATATACTATTTCGTTAATTTCGTCATTTAGAAGCGGAGATTCAACGAAAATCAATTCTTCTTGTTGTCGTAATCTATGCATCTATGCGTTCATTCTAGAATAACATTTTCCGCCAGAGAAAAGGAAAGGAACGAACGCAGCAATATAGTGGGTTCCACGAACATAATTCGATCGTTTGTCGTCGCGAAACTTAAACACATTCGCACGAACTGTAACGGCTTCCGGCGCAGCGGATAGCGAGCAGAAAATCGTATGACGAGTAGAAAATCGTATGACGAGGGACGAAATGCTAGATGAAACGTTGGACGAACCACTGTGCTGGACGCATCACTATGCGTGGTCAGGATCGGACCGCGCGACGTTGCGACTTTCTGAAGTTTCGGGAAAATTGCTGGCTGGGCCCGAGAGCCTGTCAACAGGAAAATTCTGGCAAAGAACATACTCTCGCGTCCTGCCTCCGTTATAACGCGTGGCCATTTTTTGTAACAAATGACCGGATACTGCCCCGGACGGATACCGACAAATACCTACGTCGCGTCCGTTACAAAGTTTACGCCAGTCGTGTATAGTTAAGCCGTTAAGCGAATAGAAAAAAGAACACGATACTAAAGAAGAAAATAAAAAGAAAGGAAAGAAGGAGAAGAATAGTTGAGTGGTAGGAGAAAGTATAAAAAAGCAAAAATGACGACGTAGGTAACAAAAGTTCCTGTAAATATTTAACACGTGTAACCTGTTTCCAGGGGTTTCTGATATAGAAAGAAAAAGGTTGGACGGACGGGTCTATTCGTTTTCGTTAGGCAGAATTCGAAAAAATAATTAGGTCTCAGAGAGCAAAAGTTCGTACAACTTTGGGTTAATTAGTTTTATTTGGAAGCTGTGGGTTGCGAAAGGAACTGGTCACGTAAGATGAAGTGATTAATAGGTTGTTAACGAGTTTCGGAACAAAATAGTCATTATCGGGCAAGTGTACTGCATTTCTTAGCAAATTTCTCATCAAGATCAGTTCAGAATAGCATCAAGGTTAAGTGGAGGAAGTAACACGTTTCCCTAATCAGCCTCGTTACAGACGACTAAGCTACGTAGTACTTCGATGCCAATTACCAAGTCAACAGCCCATTAAGTCTCACGTGCGTTTTGAATGAAGCTTCATCAGCCTCGTTGAAATCGTTTTTTTTCATGAATTACGCGAATAGACATAATACTGCGTCCTCGCCATTCGCATGGCTATATAGGATTTTGTGGTTTTCAATTAGTTTAATTTGTGCCCGTTTTATCGAAATAGATGTCGAAAAAGAAAAAAGATATAACCGTTTGATCCGACACGATCTTACGCTCGTTTCGAGAACGAATTTTTCTGCGTTTTCACACGAACGCAATCGATGAAACATAATTTTCCGATCGTATCCAACAACGACCTACGAATTCCAGAAGAAACTTCTCATAGGTTCGTGATATTTTATTAATCTATATCACTATATCACACCCCACGGCTTGACTTTTGCCCAATCTTCCACATTCGTTTAGAAGCTTCGCCACGAATCCGGAAATCGATAAAAAACAAACTTGTTTGTCTTGTATGTATAAAAGAAAGTGTCTTAAAATATATTTCTATTAATGCTATTTTTTGCTCATTCGTCGAAAATGAACGATAACAAAGAGTGTGTAGATAGAGGCGAAGGGCGTATATCGTTATTTTTACAAGTAATGTATTATTAGTAACTGCGTGTTGTTAAAGTTTGTCACGTGTCATTATTCCGTGGTCGCTTATTAGAAAGTTGATAACAAGTACGGCCTTTGTCAGTTATTTTTCCCCCTCGATACGCAATCCTTTCATTCAAATCCATTTTTACATCCCTTTGATCTACGTCACGGCATGCGTAAACGTCTCTTGGAACATAACTTAGAGATACGAGCGCATTGTATCGACGCGCAAGAAAGAAAAACAAGCAGGAGAGGGAGGATATATGGCTTCCACTTACTGGCAAATATATTAATTCGCGCGAAACGCTTTCGTCACGGTTTGCATGCATTAAAATTTGCATCCGGCGTCCATGGAGTCGCGCGCGCACGCGGAAAATTTAAAATTTAAATCACGCGCGCAATCGTAACACGTGACGCGGAGTACCGCCTTTACCGTGTCGCGATTTTTATTGAAAATATACTCTCGAGGTGCAAGTTAATGCATAAATCGTTTGCTTTATTACTTCCACGATACCGTCTATGAGACGTTTTTCTTCGTTTTACGTTTCCTTCTTATATTTTAACTGACTCATCTCGATTGATGATAAATAACCAATTCGTTAATAATTTTTTATTTTAAACCAATTCTCTGAAGAATTTACGTTCCCTATTTATATCGTTCTTCTAGCAAACTGATAATATTATGAAATTTTATACACGATATCGAAAGAAATTTTTGTACGCGTCATATCCTAAATTGAATGTTACAGCATGCCACAGATGTATGATTACTCGTACGACAGATTTATACGCGTTTAGTTTTATTCGTGTTAGTTTCGAACAGTAGTTAGTTTCCCGAGGCATCAATCTCCCGATGTTTCAGCGACGCGTTCGTAACCCCTGTATTTTTGGCTGGTACACAACAAAACGATATATCGCCGTTCGACACTCAAAGGGTTATTTCAGCGGTGCGGTTTCGCCCCTCGTAACCGTTCCCAGAAATTTATTTTACGGTCCCTCCGGCCTCCGGTGGAAAGTGTCTAAACGGAAACGCACGATTCGAAATGAAAAAAGCTAAAAGCTATAACTCTCCGATATATATAATCAATCAATGACGTGCAATTAGTTGAAAAACAATATCCTCACATTTCGTTACGCTCTATTTTATAATTAAAATATTTAGGAAATTATAGTTAGTTGTGAGGAATGTCAAAAAAAAGAAACGATTCAAAACATAAAAAATTCCAAGTCCAAATTTGGGGAATATTTATGTCACGTATTTAATAGTATCTAATAGTTGCCACGTGGAAAATGTTCCAAAATATTCACTATTTCCTTATTTATCTTCGTACATCTTTTCTTGCATTATCTCTCTTCTGTCATTTATGTACTTTATACGTTGATCTTTTTATACTCTTAGAATACATATTTCATTAATTCTGCTATTTTCTCGAATTTTAACATATCAATCTTACTCTCGTTTAGTAAACGAAAAGAATTTTTCGAATTTTTTAAAAAGTTCAGCGTAAAATTTTGTAAAGAGAAATTTTTCGTGTCAATAAGACTTGTTTCATATTTTGTTCAAACCGCAGATATTTTTTAACATTACAAAAATATAATTGGATCGAAAATGAGCGAAACATGTATTCATATGTCATCTAGTATCCTTCGTCATCTGTCTCTTTTCCCTCAAACGCATGCTATTAATATCGAAATTTTGAACTATAGTACAAGCCCCATTGCACGTGGCTAACTTTTTAAGTAAATAAGTTTACACAAGACAGTTTCAACATCGCTATCTGTCCTCGGCTTCTAGCAAGAACGGTAAACACGGTGAAGCACGTTTTCACCTTCGTCCACGACACGATACAGCAGAGCCATCTTTGAAATTAACCAAGAATTCTCAGCGGACGGCCGCGGTGTGGTCTATGTAATCACTTGACCTAGGGCTGAACAGATTTTAGATAATAATACCGTCCCGGTTACATGCTTACTGCCTTAATCCTCCACGCTTACGGCTGTAAGTCTCTGCTGAAGTTTCATTCCTTTCGAAGCATACGTAGCCACGTTTTATCAAGATTAGATCCGATTAGAAGTTTCACGCGTTGTCGACAAAAGGTGTTAAAACGCCGCCGAAGAGCCAGGGGTTCCATTCGAACGAACATATCCTTTTAAGATTACGAAACCTGCGTGCTTCTGTTACGCGTATTTAAACGCACCGGAATTGAAATTAAATCCTTTTGAAGGATACGTTTTATTTGCGCAGATGGTTTTGCGAAACGCTAATTAAACGTTTATGTCCTGGCATTTCGAATTTCCCCAAGATATTTGTTTGACACGAACGTGAAACTTGTCAAATAAACACATCGCTATAAATTAATTTCGCGAGGGGATTCACCGAAATGAAAATTGGATTTCATTTGTACTCTGCCTTCTTTTCTCTTATTTTCTTTTCGATCCTTTCATCCCTCGTACTGTCTTTTTCTCAATTTTCCCTTCGTCATTCTCGTCAAATCTATACCATTACAACTCAACCATCTGACGCAAATTAAGGGATCAAATAAAAAGGGAATCAATTAACAAATTTCGCGGTAACAACGCAAAAAACATTTTAAACGGAGCGTTTTAACCGAAGAAAATAATTACGTTGCGCAAGTGGAGTGAAAAAGACGAAATAAAAGAGAGATTTTTCCAACCGGGCTGGTGGTGTAATTTAAAGCAGCCCAGCGGGTAGCAAGAATATTTGTTTCTCAGGTGTGTTCTCGTTGAGGATCGAAATAAGGAACGGTGAATCACGGCGAAAATCCTGTAAACATGCTTCCGTGGCGGGCTTTTGAACGAAACAAGCTCGGTTGATTTTAAAGGGCAGCTTATTATACCAATACGCTGTTTCCAACCTGCATCTCTCTGCCACTTCTTGATATCTCCATCCGGCTGCTCGATGAAATTTTGCTATTGAACGCACATCGTTGCACAGGCCCTCTTGTGGCGCAATAATTAAGGTGCACGTCTATATCGTTCGCCATTCCGCCATTATATTGATCTGGCAACGACGGCACAATGTTAATTACGGGCTTAGTCAGCCGTTCTTCCGATTAAGGGTAATTCCATATGGAGCCCAAATCGTAACGCCCCCGCTAATTTCATTAAAAATTTTGCGCCACCATTCATCGGTGTTCCTCTCGGTCCGAGATTCATTCTTTCGCCGTTTTTTTATTCGTTTATCATTTGTTTCTTTATAATCTCCTGTTGCTAGTTTATATTTGGATTTTGCCTATTTATATCACTGGTATGTTTAGTCGATTTTATACAATAAAATCAGAACTCGTAGCTAAGATCTGCTGTATATTTACTCATTGCAAATATACTTAACAATTTGTACATTCGCGAAATATAGCTACGTACATAATAAAACTCATTATCCTTCGATACGCATGTTACACGTGTCTCTAATAGAGCTCCTAAGATGCTTGGATTCCTGACTCATTCCAGCTTTTAAAAATCCTAGTACGTTACTTTGCCTATATTTGTCTCTGGTTCTATCTGCAACATGCTTTTGCCACGTGGGCACCGTACTTAGCAAAGCATCGAGGCCGGCTTTGAAAAATCCAACACAACTTCTTGCTATCTGCAACTGTTTCCTATCTTTTAAGACATACTCTTGTGAAGTGGAATAACCACAAATACTATAGCATAATACCTAGATTTAATTTATATCCTCTAAATAATAGGCGTATTGTTGCGGAGGTGATGTTTCTGCACAATATTTCTGATAATAGGATTGACTGTCCTGCTTTTCGCAACATAGTAAAATTATATGTAACGCCTCGCAGTGTCACACATCCTAACCTATTTTATTAACCCTTTTATATAACTAAATATGGTCACACTAATACCATTGGTAAAATCTGCAACAGATTTCACAATCATTTTGATCTTGTCTCTGATATCGCCGATAAAGTTAAACATTCTATATATTGCTTTTTTCGCGACACTATTTCTGTTCTGGACTAACCTTAATTCACCTCAACGCGCGATAACCGATGTATTAATTCGCCTTCATTACAAACCTACAAACACACTAACATAAACTTGCGTAACCTATTCGTAATGTATATGCTCCCTGGCAACTATCTACTTGTGATTTTCATAGAGCCAAAGATTTTGTTTTGCTCTGTACATACGTTTATTGTCCTAAATAAATAAAATAACATTGCTTGAAACTAAAAAGGCACAACCTTTTATTCTTTTATGACTCGTTGCTTTACTTTTATGATTCTCCTCTTGCTTGTTTACGTTACGACACCACGTGTTTACATTCTCTTTTTGTATTCGTTTAATTGGAATTCTCTGTATTTTCCGGATACTTCTTCGAGTGCTTTATCACAAGAAACAGACATTCTTGAGAGAATTTTAAAAAAAGCCAAAATTGAGTGCTTAGACGGTTTATCTTCCATTCTTTACTAAGAAAAAGACGCAAGTTCGTAGGACAGAACATGAAGTAGTGGTAGGAAAGTTTCCATTGGATCGGCAAACTTGTTCACCTTAAAACTTCACCGTGTAATAAAGAAAGAAGTATCGAATAAACTCGAAAAACAAAAATGTCAAAGGTAATCCCGATTCAGCAGCAGTAAATTTCGCGGGATCAAGTTAACGTCAAAGATCGATCTCGGTGATAGCATGCGGATCATTCGTGCGTAATTAATAATTAGTGGCTGGCCAGAAAATTATTCACTATTATGGTAATAGCGATTAAATCATCCCTGCCGCGTGTTGCCGCCGCCGATTTTCCACAAAGCGGTTAAATTTACATACAATAAACCACGCGCGTTATCTCAAACGTAACGTTGCAAGAGGATCATAACGAAAGAAAAGAATAAAAGAAGAGAGAAAAAGAAGATCGATCGATCGATAATCCAACAATCGTTAACTGCATTTCCTTCAATTAATTGAACGAGAACACGAACCGAAAATGAAGAACGAAAAATCCAACCTATTTCATTTCAGGTTATCTTCCTCTGTATCGCTTCATATTCGACCATCGATGTTTAAAAGAGACCCGTTTCTCCCCTGTGAATTTTTCCGCCGTATCCCCTCGACTTTTTTTTATCGTGAGTCACGCAACGATTCACTTCGATATCAAAAACCCGACAGAGGCTTTTTAAAGCGCGAAAATGAAAACGAAAGATTATCTGTCGTCCCTATTCCCGCGCAGTCTCGTCGATTGTTCGTCATTCTAGCAAAATAAAGAGACACGAAGAACGAACAAAAGAGACAAAGCTAAACGCTCGTGTCTCCGTGCGTGTTAGACGCGTGAAGGATTCTCCGTTTTTACAAACAAGCTACGTCGTCTAAATCTTGTGGTTTAAAGATTTCCGCTTTCATCGCCGTTACGATTCTCCTCGACGTTTTTTCAAAGCTAAAATAAAGATATTGAACGGATCTTGCGTGTTTATCCTGCGTGGAATCTTTTTTAACGAACAGATGAAATCTAACAACGATTATTCGACAGAGATTCCTTGCGTGGAAGATGGACGGTTTGATGGCAATCAACGAAAGTGGAAGAATAATGCGCGCAGAAGGAAAGCTGTATGTCGGCTTTTCTGTTCTTTTGTTCCAGAAAATCGTACGAGATGATATAGAATACCGAAGATGGAAATGTTATGGAGATACACCGCGGATGAAGATTGGCATGTTATATTGTATATTGTTTAACGATGAGGAGGGATGTTGAAAATAGAGGAAATAAGTGGAACGAGTTTGACGAATGTGTTTTAAGCCATGGGAAAAAAGAATAACAGGTAAAAGTAAGTTATAAAGGAAAATTGGCAAATAACAAAAGAAAGAATAATAAAATATATGTATATTTATAAACCATAGGAGCACGATATGGTAAATACATTCTTGTTGATTTTTTAATTTTAATATTACTTTATGATTAAATAGAAGGCTTTTAATATGACATAGTTGAAAATGAAAAGAGTTTGTACTTAAAATAGCAGATAAATTGACAAAGTGTTATGAAAAGCAAGAGTGTAATTATTAACACGATAGGTTAATGCATATAGAAAATGTCATGTGCATCGGCTGATATATAAAAAGATATACAACTCCGTTTAAAAAAAGTGGAGATGTCTTTGAAATCTCCGAAACTCCTCCAACTGCAAAAAATTATTACTACCATATTATAGCACCTTCTGTACTGAACAACTTTTGTTAATAAAATTTTCCCTGATCTTTATAAACAACGGGGATATTCAAGTGCCAATTCTCTTATCGGACCATTCTGCATAATAAAGAATAATAAATGAAAATTACTATTAAAAATATCGAAATGGGAAATAAAGTTCCAGTACTTAACATCTCAAAGCTAACCTACATATCCTTACATAACCTTACATAAATACAATACTTAAAACATATATTTATATACCTAACACTATCGCTTCCTTTTTCTGCACGCTTTAACAGTAAACCAACGTAAACTAGTCGCAGAACGCAGCGCATAGAAATAAATCGCCGATCAGCCAGAATAAGCGGGCTACAAATCACGATAGCGCTCGTTTGGTAGCCGTTTTCAGCAGCGTTTCACCATTGCATCTTCCACGCCCGAATCGAGAGAAAAGGAGGTCGGAACAACGACAGTAAAAGGTAGTAGTAGAAATCTTGGAGAGTAAAGACATTTCTAGCTTCGTAACTGACGTTTTCTAAACAAATCTCTCTTCGTGCCCTTGAAAATTTTCAAATAATTACAAAGATACGTATATATTGTATTGTTTATTATATTGTTTCAAGCCTATAGAGTTCAATCAAAGTTCGCGTTCTATACGTGCAAGTGAATTTTCAATAGTGAAAATAATTTACGTAGTATTCTTAATATGTACTTCATTATACTTTATGTAATATCCTTTTGGTTATAAATACATGGGAAATTTAAAATTATAAAAATATTCAGAATGCCTACGAACTATGAACATATGTATACGAATTGGACATTTTTGAATGGTTTTATCATATTCAAAGTATAGTGCTCGCTATAACACGTAGTGGGTGAAACAAATATTTATGTAGATTCCATTTTAACCAGTTAACTGTGTTAACTATATTATCTTCGACGAATGTACACGTCAAACAAAAACTTTATTTCGCTGCATTTACGCACATAACCTAACCCCATCAGAGATTTCTAAAATTAAATTCCGCAGTTAACTGGTTAATAGTTGTATTCGTTTGCATACATATCAGCAATCTACCTATGAAAAATGTTCTATACCGCATAGAAGAGTTCTATTCATAGGAAAAAAGTACAAATGTCGTTCACTATCCACTTATACGGTAAGTCAAATGTTTGCTATAGAAATCCCAGTTTCGGCAGTAAACATAAAAGAATATTCCGAGAATAGAAAAGACATATCTAACGCGGGGAAGTTTGATCGATTCCGAATATTCTTGGAAGTGGAACGTTTTATGAGGGCCAATTTAACGTCCAAACTTTACGATGCCAAATATCCATCGTGATGGTTGATGATAGTCGCACGACAATGATATACCGACGATTCTAGAAATAATATTATACGATTGTTTGAAAGGTTCGAGCAGCAAGCATATCTTGCCAGAAATCAAGTCGATAAGGCAGAAGCTTTATGCTTACACTTGACGAGCGATGTTCACGTCTTCGCATTTCGCTCGTTCCTCGAACGTTTTCTTTTTCTTTTCTTTTTCCATTTTTCTTCTGTCTTTCTTTTTTTCTTTTTTTGTTCTTTTTTTACTTTGGGGACACGGCCTTTCGTCGTACATACCTGCTCATCTTCCCTTTTAACGAGGACGCAAAGTCGAGAAGATTACGAAACGAATGAGCTTCAAGTCGCAAGAAAAAGTTCGCGTATCGTAAAGTTCGGCTCCGCAAAATCTGACGGCTGGACGGGCAATGAAATTCCAAGCATGCCATCAAGTACCGTGTTTAAATATTTTTATAGTACCCAGAGTTCTGTCATTGTTCGAGAAACTACGATGGAATGGGAGTTTTAATTAATTCTAGAATTATTAATTCTTCAAAGTTCCTTATCGCGATCGCGGAACATTATAAATGTCCCAAAACACAGTTTTCTAACCTGTCACAAAACCTTGAAACAGATTAGCCTGGAGTATCTCGGAATATCGATACGTTTTCGTAATCATAAATGTTTTTGCCTCCCTTTCGCTCCCTTAACGCTGGCCGACAAAAAGATTTTATTGCGTGTTCGTATCTAAAAACAGGATTGTATTCTTCTTCGATTGGGAGTATTGATATTATAGGCGAATGAAATTAAATTCTGATGTAGAGCATATTTGTTGAGTAGATTTTTATATGTGTGTAACTTTATTTCAGTTTTGCAGTCTATATGATACGTCGTAATATTTTAAGATAACTAGTACACTTTCAAAATTCGAAATTATACAGTCTACTCTGATATTCGCTTATTTCAAATACAGTGCCAAACAAAAGTATTGGCATAGGCCAGATCTTCGTATAAAATTCTTTGTAAATCTGTAAAGAATGTGATTCTCTACTTAATTTTTTTGTAGAACATAACTGTCGACTCTAAAATGTAAGTATACCATGAAACATATATTTTAAAAATGATTTTAATAAAGAAAGAAGATAAAATACATACAAAATTCCGTTTTCAGCGGAACGAAAGTATTAGCATACGTAAAAAATTTGTTATTACGTGTATTATACCTAAATATTTCCAATGTTATGAACTAAAAGATTATTCAAGCTAATAATTGTTTGAAATTAAAAGAATGAAAACTCTTTATATCGACGATAATCTTCCACGATACGAAAAAACGAAGTCTAATCAGATGTATAGTCTAGCTTAATCTGTTTCAATCTACGTCTTATTATCAGATGATATTCTTGATTCGTTACAAAATTACCCATTAGCAGTAACATATTTGGCAGTAGTTTCGTAACTGTAATGTAAAATTACTAACTCGAGTACAAATAACGTGATTGTTAAAAAGTTAATACATGGATACTACGTTGATTTCCTGAAAATATCTTGAAGTATCTGTACTTAAAGGGTATTCCAATTTCTGCGCTGAAACATTAATCAATTGCTGATAAATTTGTGGTAGGAATCTGTATTTACTGTGGATGATATCTAGGGATAATGTTACATGCGACGTTATCGATTCAGTACAGTAAACAACTTACTAAACCATTCTTATTTTATCTCTGCTACAGTACAACCCATGGTCATATACACAGGTCTAGAAACTCCAGTGGAGGGGTTAAGGTTACAGACGAGATATACGAATAGACAAATCACCTTTCATGGCGCAACGTAACTGTCATACCGACTTAGAAATTCTATATTAATTTTAGCGTGCTTTATTCATAAACAGCAACCATTGATAAAGTACTTATTAAAGAAGTATTATTACAAGCCAAACAGCATTCATGTGTAAATGTGTGTGCTTGTAGAGAGTAGAGATGTTTGATCTTGATAGGCAATCGCTGGTTCGATGCAGCAACGATATATTTCGCGCGAATATTACTTCTCGGATGCTTTAGTAGTATGAAGGTGTATATTTGAATTATAGACATATCCACATAAAGAAATAGACAAAAAGTGATTATGTATTGAATTGAGTATTGTCCGAAATATTTATTATTAAACTAAATGAATTAAAAATCATAGAACTATAAAAAAATACTAAAGGCGAATCCAAGCCAGTTACGTTTATTGCACGTTCTGTAGATTCGGAAATGCCGAACTGGCGTGGTTTTACTTCGACGTTCCTCCACATCGACGATTGTATAAAGAGTACAATCGTAATAATTATAAAAAATATTCGTATTATAACAATTACTGAATCTTTTTCCTCCTCAAATGAGTCTCACATAAATTATTAAGCGCTTTGATTTCTCTTTAGACTGCGAGATACAATGTAAATTATAAATACGTGATTAATAAACTTTATTTATTAAAATGCATACAGATATGGTATATTTGTTAAAGAAGCTTTTAAAGGTGTTCTGTAAGAAAATTTACGTGCTATAAATTAAACTCTTCCCTGTACGACGGTGTCGTAGGTCAGTGGGCCCCGACAATTTGCAATACATATCTATATATTTATTTTAAATACATTCAATTTTTGAATTTTCTCATGGGGTTTGTGGGATAATATGAGTAGCTGTAGTATGTAATGCTGTTGATGTTTCATAAATCAAAATCCTTATTTATACATTAACGCATGAATTATAATGATAGAAGCATCGAATATATTCCGAAATTGTTAAGTTTTTTTTCATGGCTTTACAATCCTATTAATATTACCAAATACATAAATACATATGTATATACATATCTATGTAAGTACATATTACATATGTACATATATGTACACGTAAATACACGAATTATACCACAACTGATTCAAACTAAAAAAATGGGAACTTCTTATATCAACGATAATCTTCCACGATATGAAAAAGTGAAGTCTTAATCTGTTTCAATCTACGTCTTACAAAATCGCCCATTAGCAGTAACATAATTATGTAATAAAGAAAATTATTTAGCAACAGTTTCGTAACTGTAATGTAAAATTACTAAATCGAGTACAAATAATGTGATTGTTAAAAAGTTAATACATGGATACTACGTTGATTTCCTGAAAATAACTTGAAGTATCTGTACTTAAAGGGTATTCCAATTTCTGCGCTGAAACCTAAAATCTGCATTTAAAGGGTACATATATTGGTAATGGAACTAAAATGAAAGACAGGCATTTAAAATTAATTAACATGTCCTTTTTGTACGTTAATAACAATCATAGCTACTTATATCCGAAGGTAGACCTTATATAGCCGGAGTTAAACCATATGATTATTTACAACTAAGAAAAATAACAAAATAAGAAATTAAACAAATGATCCTGATGTAAAATTATTAAACGTTTTGATTTCCCTTTAGCCTGTAGATGCAATGTAAATTATAAACATATAATCAATAGACTTTATTTATTGAAATATATACATAGAGTATCTGTTAAAGAAAGTTTCAAAGATGTTTTATCATTTTGAAAGTATTTAATTTAGTAATATCATAAAAATCAGCGCAAATCTGCGACGCGTCGCTTTGCCGCAGCTTCGCTCATATTACTTTATATGTATATATAAATATGTACATATATATATTATAAATTCGCACGACACAAATTATCGCTACATCAAGCCTGCAATTGCTTATCAAACGTCTCCACTCGTGTGTTTAGCTGTCACTAACACTTCTTCAATAAATACTTTATCAAGTGACCATCGTTCATGAGTAAAGGCCGCTAAAATTAAAATCGAATTCCTAAGTCGATACGGCAATCACATTGAGCTGCGAAATGTCCGTAAGGTGGTTTATCTATTCTTATATCTCGACTCTGACCAAACTATGTACTTCTCATAATTTTTCTCCATTTATTCAAAGTATTTCATTTTAAATATTTTAAATTATTTTAAATTTTATTTAATTATCATTTTAAATTATTAAATATATATTATTACCTCCATAAAAATGCTTAACAAAATTACAACTTCCAAATCAACTATGTATACATATATTTAATACGTTAATACTTTTATATTTGACGCAAATATTGAAAAGTAAACATGTTTTTAATTTTTTTTATTTCGTTAAAAAATTGTGTAACTATTAACATTATCTGTGAGTGTATAAACAATCATTGTCATGTACAAAATATCATTTATGATTGAAACATTTTAATGTTATTAAATTTTCTACTGAAAAAGCAAAATTTTAGTTTACAGGTAGTTTACTCGTCAGACAAAACTTTATTTCTATCATCATTATCGTTATGCCGTTTTCTCCTTCCATCTTCCTACTATTCGGTCAACCAGGAATCGAGTACATGACCGCATTAAGGAGAGAGAGGAGACGAAGATAACCGGGACCGGGCTATTCTTATATTTGCGTTACACAGATTGCGTACACAACAAATCCTAACTTCTCGATTGAAGCGCCCAACTACGGACAAATTGACTAACATCGCCTGAGCACCTTGCTCCTACAACGAGATTGTATCTAGATCTGTATATACGATGGTGTACTGTGGTACAATCTACTTGCGTCCGAGAATTAGATATTTCGATTAATTTGATATAAGATTCGATTGTATTATTTATTGCATTTATTCACCAGAAGAAAAAGTATAAAAATGTAAATTTTACGTAGTAGCTGTTAGTAAACAATCTGTCCCATTAGATTTGACACATTTTTTCGTGGGTGTAATAAAAGAGGATTCTTATTCGTAAATTGATCTCCGCTATCGAGTTCTCTGGTAAAAATAGATATTCATTAAGTATCTCGAAACTTGTCGTTTTATATTGTGAGGAATACAGCAAATATATCAGTTGTTCCTTTCAAGGTTTATATTTCAGGTTATGTGACAAGATGTTAAACTATGTTCTACACATATCAGACAAAATGCATTTTCTGTAATGAAATCTTTCAACGATAGAGTAAGATACGTATATTTGCACTTTCTGTTTATTCATTTTTATAGTTTATGGCCGTGATTGAAAATGTGAAAAGTATTCCTAGTTGATATTAGATTGAAAGCAATAGCGTTGGAACAATTTTACACGATACAGAATTATAATTTCAAACCTTGCTTTGTTTCGTGTGATTTAGCTTGTGTATAATATTCCCAAAATATTCTTCAAATTTTTATATGTAATGTATGTTTTTATTTTATAGGAATGGATCTTTGGTGTTATGGAATAAATTGTTACGTTTGAATGAATTTGGCTCACTCTACGATATTACAGACTGCAAATACTAAGATACCAGATGAGTTTGATAACATTATTCGTGTTAGATGCAATATATTAATACGATACAATTATCAAGTATTCAGCATCCAGTGTATATCACTTTTTTATACTATAATTCTCCACTACTGTATTTATAAATTGTATATTTTCAGGCTATCAAACTATAAAAAATGTACAGTAAAAGAAGAATTTACATATGTGTTAACAGCAATTGTTAAATAAAAGTATTAGAATTGAATGAAAGCATTAAAATTGAAAATTCACAAAAATTTGAGAATCATTTCACAAAGAACAACTAGGTCGTGCGTTAATTGCATACATAATTTAGGAAAGAAATTGTACTTTATTTAAAAGAAAACATAAGAGACAAAACGATAGAGATCCGTTGAATAACAGAATTCCATGATTTGAATAGTTGAAAAACAAAGAAAAAGGCAAGGTATTTCTTGTTCCAACTACGAAACTAAGGCAGCATCGATAACATAATAACGATTGGCAAGAAAAATTGGAAAGTATATGCAAGAAACAGGCTTACTAACTGTGCACTCTGACCACTACTTTTCGGACATTTGCAATTTCCAGCAATACATACTGTATTATTTCGATTGAAAAAACGCTCTGATTCATCTTTATTCTTGGTATAAATGATTTCAGTAGGCGATCGATTGTTTACGCTTTTAATATTATTCGATGAGAGTCTCATAGAGCTTTTCCCATCTGCGCAAGTACCATTTATCCTAATGCTTTCCGCCGCAACTACGTTTGCGCTCGAATTGGAAAAAACACAGTTCTCGATATAAACGACATTACCTTCGATCAATATATAACCCGGTTTATTCAACTGAAACTTGGAATGAAGAATCTCTACGGTTGAGAAGTAAGCGAAATTCAATGAACCTGTAACATTTTGAAATTCACTATTTTTAATGTGTAGAGTTTCACCCTTTGCCGAAAAACTAAGCTGATCAATACGTTCGATCGTAACATTAATCATCGAGAAGTTGGTTATCGCTATGTCGGTGAATCTTTCCGTGAAATTATCGATTCGCGTATCCTCGATACGAAGCATATCAATGCTTTTAAGCCTGACAAACGTGTCACGACTAATTAATGGTATTCGCCCAATTCTCGACAACTTGAGTCGTTTCAATCTTTTTGATGTTAAAAATAATTCAAAGATCAAACGTTCACTAATATTTTGCACTATAATTTCCGTAATTTGACTCGCTTCCGTTAAACTGGAAAAATAAAGATTCGCAATGTTGCAGGACGCGATTTGTATACTCGTCACATTTTCATAGTTGTATCCTTCTGGCAAGAAAAATTCCTGTAAAGGAAAAGAAATTTTGCAACGAAACCCTTTTTGGATTACTCACATTACTCATAGTTGGTTCGCAAAATGACGCAAAACCGTTTGATGAAAAATTTACCTCATTTCCAATGCAATGGCAATCGACTGTCGTCATTTCATGAATCTTGCATTGTTCGCTAATATTACTTGCAGCTGTTATCAGTAATAGCGCACAACTACTCATCACTGTCGATATTGTCTTCATTTCCTACAATTTTCCAGAGATTTATCTCCGTAAATTTCGTTTGTAGACTGAACTTTATCTCGTATTTCCGACCGACTATTTTTCGCTTATATATATGTATATATCTTTCCTTCTTTCCTCCCTCTCCCTCTTTATAAATCATTCACTGGGATTGAATTCCTTGAAATTCACGAATTTAGCAGAAGAACGAAAACTATAAAGCACTTAAAGCGAATTCATTTAAATGATAGAAACGTAGAAAAAAATAACACGATATCGCTACAAAGGTCGAACACCGAATAAACTCTTGCGAGAGGCTGATCGTTAGGATTAAGATGGACACTTGTTTCATGCCGCTTTCATATTGAATGACATACGGGTAATTCGACGCAACATGTCCCATCCAATAAATTTGGGATGGGGTAACGTGCGTGAGTCAATTCGCTCGAAACATATGGTACTCGACTATTCAATTTTGTACCGGAAAAGGATATAACGAAAGCAAATCCGTCAAAAGTTCGATAAAGTTTAAAGTTTCAAAAAAATATCGGTTGCGATATTTTCCATTATGCGACGTTATTTTTATAATGCACTTGTCATACTATGTACATATGTATATATACAAACTGTATATATATATATGTGTGTAACAAATGGTTATGAAATTTTGAAAGAAAAACAGCACTTACATCTTAACTGTGTATTTGTAGCATGGATCTGTATAACGATATTTCTACAACCTAATTCCTGTTAACGAATTTGATTTGTTTTCTTATCCGTACTTGGAAGACTATAAAAGACGGTCTGTAGCAGAAAAACAGTTCAAATGATAAGATGCGTGAACGATAAGTAAATATATGTATATGTAAAACGATACGAGAGAGTTCGAGATAGCGACATTGCAATATTAAAATATTGCGATGCTATCGTTCGTCTTTAAGACCTCTTGTAAAATATCTCTTTGATAGCTCCCTTTCTGTCCGTGGAAACAAGGTCTAACGGTGTTTTTCCTTCATGATTCGGTAAATTCGTGTGGCCTCCGGCCTGAACCAACAGCCAACACACTTTCTTCTGCCTGTCGAAGGAGATGTTGGTCGACATAGTTGCTACCGCGTGCAACGCTGTATTGTGATTATAATTGACGGCGTTCACCAAATCAGAAGCCCAAGTATCCAGTAATAACTATTGGTAGCGCGTTTGCGCACAAATCAAATCGATTAAAGAAGATGAAAAATAGGTATGGTAAAGATAGAACAAACCGACTCTCAACGAATGAAACAATACCTTTACAAGAACAGGATCGCAATCCAAAGAAACCGCCATATGTAACGCATTGTCCCCATATTTTGTTTCTTTGACTCTAGGATCTGCTCCATATTTTAACAGTAGTTTTATCGTTTCCAATGACGTGATTCCTTTTGTAAATGGTATGTGCGATTCGATCGCAACGTGGAGCGCTGTTCTACCTAGGTACGAAGAAACACGAACGAACGTAAGACTGATTGTTTTTTTTTTCACAAGGAGAGAAAAACATTATAATCCAAACTAACCATCATAGTTACGTTTCGATAGATCAAATAGCCGATTCCCTTGGGCGGTTCTCAAAGCCAACAATTCAACTAGAGTTTCTTTGTGAGAATCCCCTTGTGCCGCGATCGAATGTATCAGCGTATCCCCCTGTAAGAAGGATGCAACAATTTTAAGAAACAAAGAAACCATGAATGCATTACGTAACAATATTTTGCATATTGAAGAAATGACAGCGAGAGATAAGAATAATGGGAAGAAAGGAAGAAAGAGCAATACTCGAGTATGATACAATCGTTGACTGAAGTCGATTCCTTTTTCCAACATAGTCGCAGCTAAATAACCAGCAACGAATGGAAATTGTGGACAATTCATAGCAGCCAAGTAAAGCGCATCATCGCCGCGATCGTTCGTAATCGTTAAAGCTCCCGTGATCGAACTCATACGTTCTACGAGTGGTACCAAATAGGCCATCTTTTGAACAAGTTCGTTCGGGTTGCCAACCAGGCACATCAATTTTCTATAGGAAGAAAAGCGATTACATCGAGCAACTGACAAGTACAAAATCGATCGATTCATGAAATCACTTACGTATCTCCATCTTTGTCCTGTTTGGCTAGTTCCTTTGCCGGTCGTTTAAGCAGACTAATCATAGCCTTTTTTACTTCTTTCGGATCCAATTTTTCTTTCAATTTTTCGCTCGCCTTTACAGATGGTAAATTTAACGACGACCAGGGTATCGTATTTCGATCAGAATTGCTAAAACTGCATAACAAAAAATTATCAGTATCAATTTCACATACAATTCAATTTCGCGTCGCATCCTCGTTGGTACATCGTATCTCGTGCAATTGCAGACGGTTTATTAACCTTCAACGAAACTCACCAACGTTGCTGAGAATGAGTTTCGAACGAAGCAACCATTTTTGGGATTTCATAATCGTCTTTGAAACTCGTTGGTAAGCTTTTCGTGTTAAAATCATCAAAGCTGAAATTGGTAGCGACAATCGCATCCACGTTTGGCGAAGAGTCACCAAACAAGTGAAACAACGGGAAGAAATCGCGCTCATGATGAATATCGTCCTTCGTACTGATTGTTTCTGCCGAACGTTGTTTAACTAGAGTACCGTGACTTTTATCACACTTTGTGTAACTTGAAAGCAAAGGCGTTTTTATAGCGTTGTCCGTCGTTTCGATTTTCTGGGTATCTTTCTGAGGAATGTTAGCTCGTGATACCGGAGAATACGATACGTCCGACCAAGACACAAGTTTCGCAACCGTCACACCTTGGCTGGGGATATTATCCCGATTAGAAGAGTGTCCAACTTGCTGCAAGTTATTGGTTTGGAAGGTAATCATATTCGTGGCATTTTCCACTTTCGAAGCATCCTGCGAATATGTTTTTCCCACTTTGCCTTTGTCTTCGTTTAAATTACTCACTAGTTCATCCATCACATTCGACCACAGTTCATTATCGTCGATATCATTTAGTACGGTGTTGGAGACGACAGCGTTGTCATCGAGCCTCCAAAACTGGAAATTTTCGAAATCCTGTTTGAATCGTTCCTCGATTCGCGAACCGGCTGTCGTCCGATACGAAAACGAACTGTTCGGACTTGATGTGTCACCGTGCGACTGACTCGAAGAAGAAGGCGAGCAGCTTGAAGAGCAAGAGAAAATTTGCTTCGGTCTGCACGTTGATGTGACGGTGATCTAAGGATTGACATCGAACAGATTATGCATATATCGCAATATTGATCGCAGATGGAATTTTCTAAGCATGTAAGAAACGCTTATACGTGTACTATATCGATTACCCGAGGAGAGCCGATTGGGCTATGATTCGTCTTTGGTTGCGATCTTCCCGAAGATTGTGTAGAAATTGGCAAAGCCGGTGAGTGAGTACGACTCGATTCGCGGCTCTCCGAGCCGGAAACGGCCGTATTACCATCGGTCAAACAAGTATCGAAGAAAGCTTCCATCGTTTCCTGCGAATGAAGGAAACTCTTCTTTGTCACGTGTTGGGCCGCTTGAAAAGCTCCGCATAGCACATTCTCTAATAATAACAAGTCGTCGCTTAAAGCGTTCCCGACGATCGTCGATGGAGTCGAAGAAAACTGAAAGTGAAATGTGAAACGTTTTTCAAGAAAAATCTAACCGATAAAACTTTTGTTCGAAAAAAGAAACAGTCTGTTCGATTTAAAAAACGAACGTAAGTACGTACATCCTTTCTTAAACTATAGACTTGCGATGTATCTTCATCGCTAGCGTTACTACCGTAAGTGCAGTTCGTTCTTTCCAAATTTTGTAATTGATCGAGACAAGCATTCAATTTTTCACTACATTCTTTATCGCGTAGAATTTGTTCCGCAGTTTTATCGTAATCGATCTGAAATGTTTCGTTTGCTTGAAAATGCCGTGGCTGTTCGACGCTCGTCCAGTAAGGTTGACTGCGAGTCAGCGAACAAAATTGCGATTTAATCGGCCCCCGTTCAATCAGATCGTCTTGATCGTTCTCTCTATCATGGTCATGATCGCAGTCGTAGATGTCGTTATTGTTCGACGTTTGACAGCCGGAGACTCTTCGTATGCTGTGTTTCGTCCGATAAGCGTCGAAACCGCGTATTTCATTCGATTGATCAACCGTGTCGCGAGCAAGTCGAAGACTTTCGATCTTCTCGATTACATTTTCGATCCCATTCGACGAGTGAAAACCAGTAGAATTTGATGCGGTATTTTGGTTCCGAGGTACAGACACTGCGCTGATATTCGTCATATTCGATGATCTTTGTCTACCTTTTCAATGAAAAAATATCCCTCTGACCGTTTACCTACGAACAAATTCAATATACAATATGTATCATAGTCGCGAATTTGCTCCTATATCTAAAGAGAAATAATCTTTGTTACACAATATTATTGTACAATTCTACATATTTGTTTCGCTTGCAAAAGCAAAAACGTATAATATCCGCGTGTGTGAATAACTAGTTTATTTGAAAGTCCAACGAGTTAAGAAAATATGATAAAGTAGCGAAACAAGGAACAAGCGAGATGTGATAAGTCGCATAAACAAAAACAGAGGGTAGAGAATTGACAAGGGAGTCGCGAAAACGGCGATATTCACTGTTGCGTTTCTATTATCACGATAGATAGAGAGCTCTTTTTATCATATAATAAATAAAAGCCATTCGTAGAAATTATCGTATTTACTATTTGTTTTGAACGTATCGCTTAGGAAGCTAATTGTTCATATTAAATACTAGATAAACTAGGATCGTGAACGCGATTGTGCACATGTATTTGCGCACTATCGACCGATCGTTCCGCAACAGGTTCGACGATTCGGTATAGTCGCCTCGTTGAATCGGAACGCGAATATGTCACCGAATGAGAACGATGACAGCTGTTTATGGCTGACAAGGAGAAAAGAGATTCACGCGTTCACCGCATACACTGCATTCGGTATTGAATGACAAAACGACTAAATAGTTGCACGAAATTTACGCGCGTTCGACAAATAACGTGTTGCGTTAGAGGACACTCGACACTAGCGTGAAGCGAAATTTAACCGTTGCTGCTTTGTCGTGTCCACGGAGATATCATCGTGTCTTTTCGTCACTCGTCGATTTACGAATAATCACACAACTTTACCCACCTATTTAAAGATTATCTCGCGTCGACCCACCTGTCTATTTTCGTCCGATCGTTCCTCAAATACGATCTTTCTTCGTGAAATAGCAATCGTAACAATCGATCCTGACCGCCGAGGAACCGACACGCGCTAGCTAAACCAGTTGGCCGAACCGCCGACTGATCACACTTCTGTCTGTTTCGCGATAGCAGACGCGCATGCGCAACTATCGGTGACGATGACGATGTTTCAACTCCATTTGCATATGGACGCGTGTGCATGTTGGTTCACACGGGAATTATTCAATTGGCATAGTCGTACGAATTCTAATCGGAAAAGACAAAGGTGACAGTATGGATGTCGCCAAAGAATAAACGAACAAAGGAAGAGAGAAAGACAAAATGTTACTCAGAGTTATCATGACACTTACGTTATTGCATTGAGATTTACGTTACGACTGTTGCAGAAAACGCCATAAAAGATAGAGCACTCTGTTCCGAAATTTGAAATAATTTTTAGCCTTTGTATCGTGGAATTCTTCCTTCTTGATGCGTATGTATTATATGCGCGTTGATCGCGATTGAACGCGAAGTAAACAAGGATAACGGAAAGTGGTAGTGGAAACGGTGAAGAAACGAAAGGAGGAATTTACTCGTGAAACGGTCGAAATCATTTCGGTTAAGGAGAGGGGGAACGAAATCGTGGTCGGTGAAGGCGGCGGAACCTGAGACGACTACGCTCTTCAAACAGCTAAAAAAGCTGGGAGACTCTCGTTACATTGTTTATGCGAGTGACTTTTTAACGGGCGTTGCGTGTAATCGGATTTTCTGCGTCCAAAGTTTATCGCCTTTTAGCGAGAATCGCAGCGTCCTTCTCGTTCGAAACTCATTGTCAGTCAAACGAAATATATTATCTACAAAAAAAAAAAAAAAAAACATCGTAGAGGAATATTTTTCTCAATCTAGTTTATTTCATGCAAGAACGTTGTCGTTGATTTCGTTGATACAAGCGGCGATATCTCGATACATCTTTTCTCCTTCTTCTTCTTCGATTTCATCTTTTCGTCGATCGCATCATCGTACAAGGTTCGTTGCAATTTACGAGGAAACAGTTACATGTTCACAAGAAAGTACGAAAATATTCCGACTTTGTAAAGTATCCATATTGCCATCACGATTAACCAAGCGCTGAATATTCTATCGAACCACTTCATCCTAAAAAATATCCGATCATTCAAAATAACTTCCTGCGGAGGATGGAGTCGAAGATTAGTCGAGCAGATAGCAAAATTAGTATAATGTATGAAGTGCACGAGGCCAGGGGGGGGGGGTTAAACTGACGCGATGATATGGTTACGTTATCTGGTCGGGGCTTCCCGTTTCCCGCAACCTGCAATCCGCAACCTGCTTTCCGTTTCCCATTTCCCGTTTCACGAAAGCGATTAAAAGCTGCGCGTTGTGGCGCCGCCGTCGCGTCTGCTTCTAGTAGTAAGTATCGATGGAAACGTCAAATCGACACGCGATTGATCAAACGAACCTCGGGAACGTGTACATACGTATATAGGTGGTAGAGAAAGACGTCAGTAACACGATAGCTGGTGAGACGACGGCAAACGGGACAGTCACCTAACGCGTCTTCTCGGTCATAAACGTTACCTGTCGTAATATTGTTTCGCCTGCTTTAATCGAGTCAAATCCTCCTTTAAGAGATAACGTTTCGCTCCGATCAAACAATTCCTAATAAAATGAAATGTAAATTAGTAAATTAGAGATGTATTAGAGAAGAATACCTAATAGTGTCCAACAACGCAGAAAAGCAAAACTATTCGATACTGATTGAAAATATTTCTGTGTACCACTCGATCGATCGCTTACTTAAAGTATTGTTCCACGTTGAAATGATGATAATCGTAGCCGAAGATTCCTCGCTCTGCCGGTGGCACTTGTGTCGTTAAAATATCCAACATGTTGGAGTTGTGAAAACACCATTCGTTGTGTAAAAAGAAACTCAACTGTGTGATGCTGGAGTAAATCGTCTTGTGAATTTTCATTAGCCTAATCGAAGCGAGAAAGATGTCGAAGAGATTGATAAGATCAAATGGGAAAAAGGAAAAAGCAAAAAGAACAAGTGTATAGACACGCTTACATCCGTCGACGACCCGTCACATTAAGAGTTTCGTCGATGATTAAGGCAGGCAGCACGTGGATCAACAACGTCAAAACGTAATGAAGAAGACGATTCGACGTTAAGATGGTTCGAGGGTACCAGATGATTCCTTCGAGCGGCGTTTCTTCATTTAGCCTCAAACCCATTGTGACCAATTCTTTGCTAGTAATGCGATGGATCTGATGGGAGCTGCCGTTATAAACGTAAACGCTCGGATCCTTGGTTATCCTGAATACACGTGAGCGTTTTCAACTAAATTTTAATACCTAGTACCACTAGCAGTACTACTTTTAGTACCAATAGTACCCAAAGTAGTACTAGTACTATCAACCCAAAATTTAACGCGACAGCTTAGACTTATGTATGTATAAGAATGTGTACGTTAGCGCGATCAATCGAATTACGATTTAGGTCTCATACGTTTCTAATCCTCGTTTCCACGCGGCTGTCAGCATAGCTTTAATAGCTAAATCAATAGGAAGAAAATCGGCGGCCACATTCGGTTCTAAACGAACTACTCGCAATATTCCCTTTCCACCACCGACCATCATACCCACGGGTCCGTTGAAGTTGTCCAGCCAGCCAGGTATAGGATCCTCGATCGTCGATATCACTGTTTTTATTTCCCAGCGCATTATTATTTATTATTTATTATGAGATAAACCTCGCTACGTACCTATCGACGGTCGAAAAATAACGCTAGGCAGATCTTTCGAGTAATCGCTTATCACCTGTTCTGCCAGTCGCTTGGTGAACGTATATGTGTTTGGCATCGAACCCAAGTACCTGCGTTCCAACGATTTTCACTTGTTGACAAAATCTCGATAAAAAGACGGAAGAAAAATACTCACTTGGAAGTAAATATTTGCACCGTCTGTTCATCCAGGGATTCTATCATTTGTATAGCGCTTCTCCAGTCTGTTAAAGCGGGATATACAACTTCGTCGATAACCGGCTTGTCGACATGCGCGTATGCGGTGCTAACGTGTACTAATGCCTGGATGCAACCGAAAGCAATTTTAAGAATGTTGGTTGCTCTTATAATTTCCCAAATTAAGACAAGAAAAAGAATGTTTTCTACTTGCCACCAAGTTTTTCATAGCTCCCGCAAGAATGCAAACGTCTCTGGTCGAGCGAACGTTCGAGAATATATCCTTCCTTAGATCTTCGATGAATCGAACGTTCGCGGCTACGTGAAAAATCACGGAAACTCGTTCGGTGATCGTTCGTCTTTCCATCGGTCCTAAACCCAAGCCCTCGACGCTCGTGTCACCGCGAACCGGGATCAACTTCTTCAAGTTGGATGGCCTTTCTTTTCGCAGTCTGTCGAACAGCTACGAACACGAAAAAGACTCGTCGAGACAACGAACGCATGTTTATATATTACATGTATGTAATTACTTACTACTGCACACATCAAATACGAACATCAACTCGTTTCGTTTTCTTACTAACCGGCAACTCGAGCATTTTCTTCAATCTATCGTCGATCGACAGTCCGGCTTTTGGTCGCATCAATAGGAATATCTCTCCAACATCGGGACAGGATCTCAGCAGCTTTTCGATCAACACCTTTCCCAGAAACCCAGTACCGCCAGTCACGAAAATATTCCGGCCAACGTAGAACGCGGCTATCGAGGCACGTTCCTTCGACCTCGTCTTTGCATCGATGGCTGTCTGGAACCAATCGTTTTTCCCAGAATGTATAATCCTGTCCTTCTTATTTATTTATTATACTTAATTATTTACACACTTGAAACAAAGAGGATCATTCGATAAAAAACTTACAGGCATAGTGTCACTGATTTTCCTTCGCTCTGTTACTTGAACTTTGCTTCTTTCTCGTTAAAATTTCTGCCCAAGTTTCTGTTTAGTTTGCTTTTCTAACTGCACCTTCTTCTTCGTTTCTGTTTCTTTCTTAATTACTTTGCTTCTCCGAATCGATCGATTGACCGGCGAACCAATCGACTGATCAATCGACTGACCGATTGTATTGTGAAACATGAGGAACCTTAGGAAGTGGTGACATTGGAATTGACCTTGCAGTAATTTCATTGTAATTTATACCGGTTGAAAGGGCAAATCCTTGCATATGCATCTGTCCATCGTTTAATTGAATTTATGAGTTTAGCACTCGGAAAACACCGAACAACGGTAAATTGTCGTGAATCAAATAAATTGAATATTGAAATTAGAGACCATGGTTTTGAGCGTGTAGCTATTCAAATATACGTAGGACGTGAAACGTGTATTAAGGAATTAAAGATCCGTGTTCTTAATATACGTGTTTTAATTGTAAACGTTTCTGTGTTTTTTGTTTGTTATATTTGAATGAAATTTTAACGTATGAAAGACAAGGAAAGACGCAAAGTGATATTCTTGTGCTTGCGTCGACTTTGTCTTCCATACGTTAAATTTGACAAAGTACGGTTAAAATATCTGCTAAATTAATAGTTTTTCGACATAAATGGGTTAATACTTTATTATAAAGAAATTCAAAATCTCTACCACTATTCTAGCTGCAAAAAAATAATTTGCGCAGTATGATACTCCCCTTCGAACCAAACCTTCCGTTAAAATATTTTTTTCCAATCCAATCCTTTATGAGATATTTCGATTCGTCGAGATAAAGAAAACACTCTATATACCCGCGACGTTCGAAGACAGGAGTAGTCGCGCGATAGATTCTTAAACGTTATTACAGAAATTAATGCGATAACGATATCTGCATATCCATTTTCTTACGAGCTTCCAAACGAGTCTTTGTAGACATCCGATAATTCGATCACGAGTGCAAAACGTTTGCTATTTATTTACCGCGAACAATTGCGTAATTACACAAAAAGCTCATTCGATGCCTCTTTCTTACACGTTTTACTTTTCTTTTGCTATATATAGAGTAGAGTATATGATGCACCCTACACATGTATATTACATGTATATATATGTATATACATATATCGTTGGTCATTGGTTACGGCAGTCCGCAGTCGGCAGTTGTCACACGTGTTTCCGATGGTGTGCATTCATGACGGCGTTTGACAAGAAATGTAGGTTTCTCGCTAACCCGTTTGAAAACATCGATGTCGTCATCTCTTCGACAAAGCGAAACAACGTCGTCGTTGACTCGTTCGAGCTTCGACTCGGACCAGGTGATCGTCTCGAAGAGGTATCGATTCGACAAAAAAGTATCCATTTCGACCCTATATCGAGCTTGTGTACGATACACGCAAGGAGAGAAAGGAAATAGATTAAAATAATAAGCAAAAGAGAATTAATCAATTTTGCAGGGGATCGAAGGGTAAAGCATCGTCGAATAATAACCAACAAACGACGAAAAATATACAAGATTTCTTCGACGAAGAAGGCGACTGCTGTTCAGATCCGAACTCCAAGTCGGACGTATTGTACATGGAGTACGAAGAGGATGAAGTAGAAAGAGAAGGTACCGCGCTAGAACGAGCGAAATCCATCGACGCACCACGTCACGTCTTATCCTTGGTAAAGTAGGAACGTAGTATTTCAGTTAGCGGTAATCTAGTTCGGTACTTTTGAATGTTCCATGTTCTAGGTGGAAAGATGGCGCGAATGGCAGGTTATTTCGCTGTAAAGTAAATCAAGATATGCGACGATCATTTGATCCGCGTTGATGTCTGCGGTGTAGCGACGTAACGCGGTTCTGTCAACTTTCGAATTCCGAATCACCCGATCTAGTAAACGCGTTGGGCCGCAAACGCCGTGGCCGTTTCCCGAAAGAAATCGAACGATCTCGATTCTATTCAATTTCGATTACTTTAGAAAATGGCAGCGACCGCAATTATGGCGCAATCCAAAGACACGTCCTTGAAGAAAAAAAAAGGAAGGATAGGGGAGGAAGCTTCGCCGGAAGAAAAAACAGACGAATCTGCTGTCAAGGCAGGAATCTTCGATGTAGATAAGATTAGTGGAATGGAGGATATCAGGTAACGTGGACGAAAGAACCGAAGTATGTATATATGTATTTTTCTACGTTTTTATTATTATCGTCTTTTCCTTCTTCTTCCTCCTCTTCTTTTTGTTCGTTTGCTATATCACGCAGGGATCTTATGATAAAAGACATGCAAGAGGAGATTCGTTTGGAACAGTACAACACGAAACGAAAAACGGAAATGGAAGCGGAAGAAGCGACGATCCGGCAGAGGCAGCTGAAGCAGACACACGTCGTACTTTCTCAACATTGGACAGCGTACGCGAATAACATATTGAATCTGAAAGAAGAAGAGAACGTTGGTACTTGGTTGAAAATCACACATTTCCACCATTTGATGATGTCTCTCTTTCTCTTTCCGTTTCTGTCGATGTATTTTAGTGGGCACGGTACATGACTTGCGATGGTCTACCGGATCCTGGTTCGTTATCCGACATGAATACATTTCTGTTTCTCTGGCCGTTGAGAGACAAAGAGGCGAGTATGAATACCATAGAGGATAAGTGTCGAGTGATCACACACGTAAGTAAACGGAATAATTCGGCCAATCGATCGATTACCTTCATGATTAACTTTAATCTTACAGTTGTTGAGCAAGATCGATCGAATTATTCACTTCTCCACGATCGCGTCGAAGGAATACGTGATCGAATGCGAATCGGTGAGTGGATCTCAAGGAAATCTCCCTCCTTTTCCAACGATTGTCATTTTTATTTTCCAACGTCACAGATCGCTACCAAGCTTCGAATCGAACTTCAACGATGGATAGATCTCGCGTGCTATCGATTGCTACGTAACATCGAAGCTAACATGATCAGAGAAGACATGAAAACTACCAGATACGTTCGTGCGACGAACAAAGCAGTGTGTTGCATTTGGGCTCCTATCACGTTGCCGGTAGGACTGAAACGACAAGGAACTGATAAAGAACGATCGTCGATAATCGCACACGGGTACCCTTTCGATCTTGCTGCGCCGATCTACCGATATATTATATTACAGTCTTCTAGTATCATTAATAACATACTGATCGAGTTCGATAGTTACGCGTTTCAAATTGCAGAAAGTCGATCGAAATAGAATTCGAAGAAATGAAACTGACGATTAAGATGCCGAGCGATTTGGATTGCCATCGTATGGTGATTAGAGGTCTTTGGCTCGCTTACGATCATTACTCGATCGAAGCTAGTTCCTATCGCATGCCCCAACTACCGGACAATTTATTCGATCTGTGGAATCCTTCGCTCGGTGCGTTACGCTTCTCTACGTAGTTTTCGATGCGTTCGCTCGTGATCGGGCATTTGGCGCAACTACCTCAACAAATTGCATCATTTTATAGATCTTCTGGAATACTCGACAAGAGAGTACGAAGAGAAGGTTCGATTACGCGAGGAACAAGCGGAAGGACGACGTTTACGTTTAGAGGAGAAGAAAGCGATACTGGAAAGAATGGAATATCCTGCGGTTTCACCGCGGCTGGATAAAAGAAGGAAACGTAGTAAAAGGGAGAAAAAAGCACATTCGGCGAAAGATTACCAGTTGGAATTCGAATCCACGTTGGCCTCGATATTGCCTTCGAAAACGGAGCTATTACCCTATTTACCGACCCCGAACGAGATACTTGATCAGAGGGAAAGTAAAATCGTCGTCCGATTTTCCAATGATCGATGTCATATCGTGTCGTACGGGAAATGTTTTGTTTGCAGTAAAAGCGATGTCGGAATGCAGAAAATTACTCTTTACTCGATGCGAAAAGACAGAAGTGAATTTGCGAAAATATAGGATCCTCGGTGGAGTGTTTCGCGTAGATCTCCTCTATCAACCGCCACAACCAAAGGATCTCGGAAAAGAGATTTACTTAACTACTCGTGAGTACCATTTGGGTTACCTTCCAGATGGCCATAATTCGCATTATTGGTTATGTGTTTAGCGTTCACCACTCACCGATCACTGCGATTTCAATGCATGCCGCGCTATCAATTAGAACCGCGCCATTGAAACCGAAACTCACAACCGGACCAGTTACCAATCAGACACGATTCGCGTTCGTTACAGTTGAATTGCCGAAGGAGCCGAAATTCGTACCGTTTCTTAGATCATACGAGACGCCTAAGGCACCACTGGAGTCCGAGAGAACGCCGGAAGTCATCGAAGCTGAAATGAAAGCTCTGGAACTAGCGATGGATGCGCTCGTCTTGCTTACCCTCAAGTCGGTTTACATCAATATGTCAATCATATTCTTTACGATCTTTACTTTGCCTTTTCGTTGATTTGAATTTCCGTCTCCATTTCCTGTCGATTGCTGCTCGCATCGCTGTCGAACCTGTACAGGCTGCCCGATTCGGTGTTCTGGTTCGAACCACCGGTGGTCGCCCATTGGTTACCAGAGAAAGAAACGTGGTCAACGAAACATGTACACGATGTTAAATTCAACGAAGAAAAACAAACGATCACGTTTCGTACCGGAAGATTAGGAATCCATGGATTAGCTGGCTACAAATACGCGAATCTTCCGTTTCAAAGTTGGGAATTGAAACCGGAAATGGGAAAAAGCGGACGCGATCACGCCGGGGTGGTTCTCAGCATTACAGCTGCCACGGTTCAAGCCGAGTTCGTCGTCAGGGCGAGTACTATAGCATTTTCTTCAGTCGGAATCTTGCATTCATACAGAATTCAAAGAACACGATTTTTTATTTCTTGACGAACAATTAGATTTCCTTTCCTTTCGTAGGAAGATCGAGTTTGTTTGAACTCAATTACCGGTGCCGCATCTACACCGATCAAGGAAATTATCGGTGAATATTTCGAATTGGAAGGTTTGATCCAGGTAACTACGTGTAATTCGTCTTTCTACTTTTTACTCTTTTGTTCCTTTGCTTTTATCCGGTCGTGTAAATTGTACATATTTCGCGATGCTCGAGTCATTTACAAAGAGTAGTACTGGCAATAAATCGTACACTAGCGCAATTTGCAGCGATTGCAACAAGTTGGGTGCGACCTCTTTCCGGAACGGGACGCTGCCAGCTATTTAAAAGGACTCTCGGTCAAACACCCGATCGCTGAGAAACACTTGAGAGAGTGTATGGCTCTATTGTCTACCTCCTATATTTTTTCTTGGTCACGATGGAACGCGACTCGCAGCTTTCGAGAAATAGTTTTGCAGTTTAAAGAGGTACACGGTTGCGTCGCAAAACAGGTAACACGCCAACAAATAGCCTTCGGTTAATTCTGTTCACAATATATACTTGACCTTATTTTATTGGACTTTTCCATTCAGCGTACGAACCTGACGGTCTTGGTAACATCTTCACGGACAATGCGTATTCGGTGTACCGAGGTCAGTTCCGAATTCTCCGACTTACCACTCGATGAAAACGAAGACATTAAGGTAAAGAAAAACCACCTGCTCCTTCTCCTTTTTCCTCTTTCTTTTCTTTCCTTTTTCAGTTTTACGCCGACCTTTATCAATTGGCGTTGAACACCGCCGGGATCAAGACTCGACTATTGACGGAACGGATGTCGTACAAATTAGCGTCGACGGTTACTCAACTTCTCGAACGTACCAACGTTATCAGCTTGTCCTCTTAACTCGATCGAGCTGCAAATAAGGACACTTGGCTGTCGGTGCATCGAAAATGGAAGAAGGGCAATAAGATTGGATGACAAGAGTTCGTTTTCCAAACGAAATTCTCTTTATTCGGATATACAACGTTATGTCGAGCATCAAGCGATATTCAGGAAATAATAAACGCCTCCGTTCGATCAGTTTGTCAACGATATATCAGTTTGTAAAACGACATTTCGACTCGAAGGAAACACACAGCGATATCGAGCTTATAGTTAAGCGATAAAGAGTTAATCGATGCGCTTCGTCGTTGGGTCGAGGGTCGAATGAAAGAGAATGAGGTAGCAGAATGATGTAGGGCAGAGATTGCGCGACCGAGTGAGTCGGTTGGGGGCAAGATGTGGAGTAAAATGTGTGTGTGTGTGTGTGTGTGTGTGTGTCTGTGTGTGAATAGGTGGGTAGGTGGGTGAGTTTGTGCGTGAGTGCACGGATCAGATCGATAAGGTGTATAACAGGCGATACACAACGACGAGGAAACGATACGACAAGGAAGCGTAAAATCTGTACGACTGGCAGAGTCGTTTACTGCGGATCTGGCTACGTGGGCCTAGTCAGTCGCGGTTTCCGACAACGAACGGTTTGTTGCGTGCGTGCGTGCGTGTGTGTGTGTGTGTGTGTGTGTGTGTGTGTGTGCTCGTTTGTTTATTTGTTTGTTTGTTTGCTTGCTTGCTTGCTTGCTTACTTGCTTGTTTATCGTAATCGAAAACGCAGTTACTTTTCGAACGGGGCTCGTTCGTTCCGTTTTTCTTTCGTCCGTCTTTTTCTAGTCTTTGTCGAAAAATACAACTTATTTCTTCGAATCGATGTTTGCTTCAATCCCACCCACCTATACAGACGGATACACCTTCGCAACTTCCAGTTTAATCCTTCTCTTGATTTTTACAACAAACATTACGTGCATACGCAATAGGAAGCTAAAAAATATATGTATAGTGTTGCGCGCTGCGAGGGCCGGTCACGCATGACGAGCGGTCTTCACTTTGGTACACAACCAAACACGATCGATCGCAGAAATATCTTTCGCCCCCCTTCCTTCATTCGTCCGCTCATGTATTCGCGTGTTCGTCCGTTCATTCATTCCTTTGTCCGTTCGTTCGTCCCTTCGTTCATCCGTTCATTCATTCTTTCGTTCGTCCATTCATTCGTCCGTTCGTCCGTCCGTCCGTCCTTTCGTTCTTTCGTTCGCTTGTCCTTTCGTTCTCTTTCGCACCCATCTTGTCTTCTCTTTTCTCTTTTGCTCCCCTTGAGAGTTCGTTTGCGCTTACTTCCTCTTCCACCGATCGACGGAACCCTGTTCGTCCTATATATCGTTTGCACGCGTACGATATGTATACTCATAGTCGCGCGCAATATGTCAAACGACAACGCTGTCACGGTAATCTCCTTTTTTTTCACTTTCTTTTCCGTTTTGAATTGGACGATCACAAATCCAGCGTCTGCTACGTTCTCTACTCGCTTATTACCTATCTTTCTATATTCTGAAACGCATCAGCATCCGGCTCGCCAGCTATTCCAGCATAACTTGTTGCGTTCTTTCTTTTCTTCTTTTCCCTTCGTTCGAAACTTTTCGTTTACAGGCTCGACGATGCTTCTCCTTTAAGTAGGTGTACTTGCATTATGGCGAACCCGACTAACGTTATTTCTTCGTCAAGTTATGCCTGAAGTACGCGATAAGCGTTTACCAATCTCATTAAAGACTGTAGCAGTCGATGATGAAAGGGTCGATGCGTAAAGTTCAACTTTCCATAAATTCGCGAATCAAAAAACAACTAGAGGAGGCGATCTATCTAAATTCCTATTTACGATGTTGCCGATCGAACGAAAGACCAAGAAGAAAACGAGACAGTAATATCGTTTGACGCGGTGCGTCGTACGCCGTGTCAAATCAGTCCCGCGTGTCGGCTCGCTCTCGATCCGACGCAGAGGCCAACAACTTGCACTTCTCGACTCGCCACTTCGCGCGAATTATAGCAGGGTGAATCGTGTCGAGAACAGGGAGGTAATACGGATAGGCGATAAAATACCGACTATGATCGAACCTGGTTAAGTATCGACTGGATTACGCTGATCGACATCGAGTAGCGAGCCGTTCTCGCGCGGGATCGCTCTAAAATCCTATTAACGCTCGTTTTATCGTTATCGCAAACTGGAACTTGACTCGCAAGCTGCTTACGATTGAGGTAATCCATGGTATAAGGCCCAATTCGCATCCAGTTCGAATTAACGCGTACTTAGTTTGTATACACTACGCAATGTATGTCGACGATTCGTTTGACTCTCTAAAATAGGTTTTAGAATTAGCGCGCGTTCCATCCGCGTGAGAGAACGCAGATTAAATACCAAATACGAAGGATCGATCGCTCGAACAACGAATCTCTGGCGCTACACGCGAATAATCTTTGTCCACGTGAGAAGCGTACACGGTAGAGATAATACGTCCGTTGCTTCCGCTAACTCGGTCTCCATTGGCACCGGCCGCCGATCGTTGTTGCTGTCGCGCGAGTTTCACGAGAGCTCCATCGGCCAGGATCGCTCGAAATTCCAAACGATCGCGCCGCCTTGGAGCAAACGAGAAAATCGGAAAAGAAAATAGGGAGAGGAAACGTTCGAGGGCTGGGAGACACCTTCGATCCGTCGTTCGCGTTTACTTTTGGCACTTTTTCTCCGATTGTGGGGCTAATTTTCTATCCGAGGCGCGCGTAATCGCGCCAACAGGCGTTCCATCACGATCGACCAAACGCGATCGAACGACATACGAACGTATAATATTTATAAACGCGCTACGAACGCGTTCGCTTAACGACTAAACGCTATGGATCTGGTGCGTGTGACATTCCTCTGGTGCAAACGTTAGCTCGGACTCCCGACTTGAAAGAGTCAAACAGGAGTCGAACGAGTCGTTTTAAAGCATTTCTCTCTTTTCTTATTTTTTCCTTTTCTCTCCTTCTTTTTTTTTCTTTTTTCTTTTTCTAACAGGTTTATGCGAAATCGTAATGCTTCGTGTTGCACTTTGCATTTCAACGGTTGCGTAACGGTATAGTACACAGGCTACGATATACAAACGTTAGTCTAACTGGTTTTTGTGCTACTCGATAATTAGGTGTACACACATGTGCGATGCGTATGCGTGCAAATGTTTGACCAACTTTATATGCAGGTGTGTGCGTTCGTGTGTATGTATGCGTTCCTGCGTGCATGTGTGCGTGCGCACATGTGTACGTGCGTGCATACGTAAGTACGTATATGCATACGTACGTTCGTGCTTGCTTGCGATCGAACAAGATCGACGTAAGATTAGACGAGATTAACACGTCCGCGAGAGAGGAATCGGTAGCATCTGGCGTCGCGTGCAAAGTCGTCGCTCGATCTCGCTGGCGTGGTACGTAGCTCATTTAGGAAACAGCTCGGTTTTTATTCACACCCGACTATCTAGCTATTCGTTAGATTGTAAAACCACTGAATGTAAAAATATTCGTCGACCACGCTGCTCGGAGCATGTCTTTGCCGCGACATCGAGTACGACGTTTTCGAGCTGCAAATCGCATCTACGCTTGTAACGTAAAAGCACTCTACGCTATACACGCTACGCGACGCCCCTCGCTTTGCCAACAACTACATATTCTCTACCACTGTCGGTGTTTTACTGTCGTTTCACGAGACGCGCTGCACATTCGACTCTACACATATACCGAGATACACGCAGTTGCGCACACAGATACGCCACGTATATGCAAACGCACATGACACGCACACTTTTCGAATGCGAATATACGTATGTATGTATGTATAATGTATGCAAAATCTGCAAATCGTCGTCCCAATTTTATCTCGGGGATATCTCTACGTGTTATCGTCAACAACAGCAAACTATCGAATGTAACGCTTAAGATTAATTCAAGGTGTAACACCGATCACAATTTTTATCGCTTTCAAAAGATTTCCGACTAGGTCGATACAAAAATTCCGTCAAAAATATCGCTGCTTTATGGTTTCTACTTATAAGAATTCAATATTATATTCCGGTGTTCCCCCGTTTCGATCATTCGTACGCGTACGCGATGAGCAATTGCACGCTACCAAATAACCAACAGATATACAACGAAGGGAAAAGAAACAGAAATGAGAAGGGAGGGGAAAAGATTAGAAGAAAAAGAGCGCGACCTTGTTTCTGACATACAGAGGTTTCGAAAACGTAGGATATCGTGGGAACGCGAGTAAAGGGAAAGAAGATGACCGAGCTTGGTTCTACCTTCGATCAACAACGGACAAGATGCCAATCCATCGAGTTTAACGGTCGACTCGACGACGAGAAATCGTGAAATCGGGGGGGGGGGGTAAGGGAGGGATGAAACAGAAAGCGCGCGATAAAGGCAAACTTTTTGAAGATTGGTAGACGAGCAGACATTTCTTTTCTTTGTCGTAACGCTCTGATATCTGATGGTAGAATCGAAAGACACCGGATGAATATACGGGAAACAGGGACGAGGTTGACACGGAATCGCATCAACGTATTTCGAAGCAACGGTATTACGTACTCGGTACGTACTTACTCGTGCAAAACAGTCATAAAAATAATGTTCGATGTTAAATGTCAATAGAGTCGCAAAAGTAATATCGATCGGTCGCGGTTTCGGGCGTCTCGTCGTTCGCTCGAAACGTATATCGGTATATTCAAACATCGCGGCACACGATCTCGCGTGTGAACGAGCTCGTTATCGTTCGCGCGAGGGAGCTGAATACGGATATATATTCGTCGTGAATCGTTGTCGTGCACGAAGAAAAGGAGGACAAAGAACTAACCGATAGGAAATATTGACGTTGCGCCGGAGAAAATAGTGTACGATCGTAACGTAACGTACAGAAACAGTTTCTGCCTATAAGTATCTTGGGGAAAGGGGAATCTTTCGCTCGATATGGACGCTCGACCTTTCCTCCGTTCCTCCGTTCTCTTTCCCATTTCCAGCCAACCGATAGAGCAATCGAGAGGAAAATAAAGAAGCTAGAACACCGTTGATCTCCTGCATGCTTTTAAAAGCGGAAGAACGTCGTCGCGTGAAAACAAACGATACGCCACGTAGCGAATTATATTTGCATGGGTAAGCCGACAGAATGTCTGTCACTTTCGATTCGACACGAAACTCGACTGTGAAAAGCGCGTGAATCGAAACCAACAGGCACCTCGAAATCGTATCAAAGATCTCGGTGGATTTTGATCGATTTTATCCGAGATAGGAAATCAGAAAACGGGAAGGGGATGTATAAGAGAAGAAGGAAACAAAGAGACAGAGGAAAATGGAAAAAAGATAAAAGTAAAAAAAAAGAAGAAGACGACGCGAAATAGTGGCAAAGTTAAAGGGGCTCGAGAATTCGGAAGATACTCTCGATGTTACAGGTCTGGGTTTGATCGACGATTTCCAATGTGCTCGTAACGTATACAAGTAGCACCAGATACGTTCAAACCTTTACTCCGGCTTTAGTCGATGCCACTGTACGATCGTTTGCCGCGGCTTCGTTATCATATCTTGCCAGTGTTTCGTTTCGCTTGCTCCACTGCCGTTCTTTCCTGAAATTTCACCAACGAACAACGTTATCCGATAGTTCTACGCGCGCATAAATGCATAAAGAGACCGGCGATAGCTGGTGATGATACGATTGTGACAATAAAAGTGACAGTGACAGTGACAGTGACAGTGACAGTGACAGTGACAGTGACAGTGACAGTGACAGTGACAGTGACAGTGACAGTGACAGTGGCAGTGGCAGTGGCAGTGACAGTGGCAGTGACAGTGGCAGTGACAGTGGCAGTGACACGGTGACGCGGCTGCATCGAGCAAGTTATCGAAAAATATTTTACCTGCGAGTTGAATCCGTCCGATCAATTCGTTTCGACCGATGTTATCAAAGTCCATCACCATTACGTCCAACGAACATTCTCGAATCTTTTCCCATGGTACGTTGAAAGAGAATGCTTCGTTGAATACTGGATTCAGAGTACATTTAAATATGGGTGTCTTCCGTTTTTCGATCCTCTTGTCGCCGAATTGCAACCATACTTTTACATATGGATCTAAACGCAAGAACAGAGTGGAGAGAAGGGAAAAGAAGAAAATTATGGTCAAGCGTCGTAGCCTGATGACAATATCAAAATACCGAGTCGCTCACCTGATTTCCCGTTAATATCCTTCGCTTTCAAGTTTCTCGCTTTCAAAAGCGTCAAAGTGAGTACGGAATTGCTCGGATGATAACACAAAGAGCACAATAATTCGCCGCACTTATCCTTCGCCGGTGGTTTCAGGGCTTTCCAAAACGACGGTTTGTCCGAAAAGTCAACCTGCCGAGAATCGTTCATCGTTATGTCGTGACTCGAGGCGGCTCGAATCGTCGCTGAAAAGCACGGATTGATCATGGAAATTACCTGACATAGCGGAAGAAACATTTCTCCGATAGAATCGTCCCTGGAAAATCGATCGTAGTCGAACACGTGTAAATGCAACACTCTGCTTTGTAACTTTTGAATCGGAAAACCTATGCAAAGAACGTAATATAACGCAACGTAAACCATTTTTGCAACGTGTAACCACAGTGTGCATCTGTGCATGCGATGCAGTTTGCCTGGAACGCATCTGGGATCGACGCTTACCTTCGAAATAAAATGTTTCGTTCCATCGAGGATTTAGCGTACGTCTTTTTATCTTCGTCTCTAGTCGGTGTTTCTTGTCCGGCAAAAGGGTCACGCGGACGTAGGGATCGGACGTCCCGGATAAGTCCTTTGCCGGCAAATCTTTACCCTAAAAGTCAAAGTACCGAGTAACCTTTGTCATTTATCTCCTTGGCTGCGATGTGTAGAGATAGTATGTCACGACCGAATATCGACGATACGCGTCTCGTAGACAAGCGGCACTAACCTGTATAATACGTAAGATAAGCGTAGTGTTTTGAAAATCATATTCCAAGCTGAAGTGTATTTGACCAACGTTCTCGCTGGGTTCCGAATTATCGATGTACATGTCCACCAATGACATCGATCTGCTCTGCAGAAACGCTTTCTGAAATGGAAATGTGTTCAAAGCTACACGTACGGACGGGACTCGCGAAATCAGCGAAAAAAGATACGACGAAGAAATCCGACCTACCGACGGATGATCTCCTTTGACGTTTTGCAGCTGTTTGTTTTGCACTCCAGCAGTAGGAGTACGAGGTTCAGCCGTTCCAGCGGCCGAACCGCTACTAGTCCCGCCGAGGGAAACCGCGTTCGCCCCGGCGCCGATCCCGCTCGTTCCTGCGTTCGCATTTCCGATACCAGACGCGGTTCCTACGCCAGACCCCGATCCGCTGGCTCCAGCGGTTGAACCGCTCGTCGCCAAACCGCTTGAACCGCTAGTTCCCGCCGCTCCGCTTCCACTCGTCGATGTTGTTGCTTTGTTCGCCGGGCTATCGGTCGTCCTACGGCAATCGACCCTCTTTTCAAATCTCTATCGCACCACTTCATCCGATCGCGTACCCCGCCTGGCTCATTTTTATTGTTCTCGTCCTCGTTGCGTCATCGTAATTGTCTTATCATTACCGTGGTTCACGTTTCGATCTTGTTCATCTCTTTCATCATCCGCCAAAAATCTCGCGTCATCCCGATTTCCTTTCACGTGCATGTATTAACAACGACCAAAACTAAAGCGCATACAGTTTCAACTACATATTTTGGCTTAGCTAAAGCAGTCGCGATTAGATCGTGTGTCGTCAAAAGCGACCATCATGACACTACAAACTACGGTGAACGACGACTCATTGTCAGGGGTTCTATGTTCTATCTACCTATCTAACGTATTATCCTACACATACGTATGTATATGTATACGTATCACATCTATGATACAACGGCTGTCTATGCTCGTCCTTCGATGTATCGAGCTATTCGGGCTACCATCTAGAATCTAGATCTAGACTCTCAAACTCTAGACTAGACATTCAAGTTTGATCGACGATCGTGAAAACGCATGAAAGCACGTGCGATTCGATTAATTGGGATGCGCAATGCCAAATTTGCCCCGATTTTCTTGTTTTATAAATCTCTCTCTCCCTCCCTCTCTCTTTCTCTCTCTCTCTCTCTCTCTCTCTCTCTCTTCCTCCCTCTTTCCTTTTCCTCTGCACAACGTCGAATCGGTAGTGTGACTCGAAATTCGTTCAAAAGGAAAATCAGGGAGAGTCGAGCGTCGAGAAAGGATACTACGAATAGAAAAGTAAGAGAGTTTGTTGCAATTGAATTTTGGTGCAAAAATTGTTGGGAGGTCGCAGATGTTAAGATCAGGGAAAAAGGAAACATAAGCTAATGCTTGGAATGAAACTTGAAACGGGAGAAATGGAAATCTAGAATCGAAGAATTCAATTCAATTCAACTACTTACGCAGATAAAGCAGCACCCATCCGCGAATGAGACATTTCGTTCCATTAGGAAGGAGAATTGAAAGAGAAGATAGAAGAGTCAAGTGAAGCAGTACGAGAGAAGATAGATTAAAAGTTTTTGCTATTTACCAACTCGTGGTATACTTACTCCAATTGCGCTCTGCATTCCAATAGTAACCCCAAAAGGACGCATGAAACAAAAGAAGCGAAAACAGGAATTGGTGAGTCTTGAGTCTTGAATCTTGAATCTCGATCTCGAATTCGAAGAGAGAACGACGAAACAAACGATCACAAGGAATTCGTTTTGGTTCGATGGACTCTCGAAACTTTCGCGTCACGATATTTTCTTCGCTATCGTGCTCCAAACGTTCCACCTTTCGTTTGAAACCGCTGCGCAATCTGTGCCACTCGCAACAGTAACGAATCCGAAGAAGAAGAAACTTGAAAAGAGAGGCTATCCGATCGAAATATATAAAGTGCGAGATACAGAAAGAAAAAGAGAAAGAGAGAGAGAGAGAGAGAGAGAAAGAAAGAGAGTGAGAGAGAGAGAGAGAGAGAGAGAGGGAAAGATAATGTTCCCACGTTGTGAGTCATCGTTCAGACATCGCTTTTTCGATGACGCTTTACACTAATCGCCTCAGGGGGACACGCTATCATGCTAATTTTATTCCTAATTTACGTTGCCGATTTAATACACATTCCTTACCTGGTGGTGTAATACTCGAAGAAGGCAACCAGTATTTCCAAAGATCTCGTGACTGCAGCCCACATGATTTTATCGTTCCGAGAGAGTCTTTAACCACGATTATTGCGAGAACCGAGTTCACATTCCTATTATCGAGTTTATGATCTATTCCATGTGAAAGAAGACGAGAAACAAAGAACGTATTTCCCTATTTATACGCGTATGCAACCTCTAGCCGCCTCTAAACTTTGCAATCTGTTTCTTCTTTCTCTTTGCTCGACAATACACTTCTCCAAGCTACACTTCTCCTCGAATCACAAAATCTGACGCGATCCGACCCGATCCGATCCTCGATACTTTGGACAAATTTTGTCTAAATACACAATAAGCAGCACACGATAACGTTTAATTTAAGGATTGTAACATTTCGATACGTTTAGATATCGAATTCGACGCGGGTAAGAATATTTGTAGTCCTTAGTGGTGAATATTTCGCATTCATAAAACAATTCGTATGGCTACACAATGTCCTTTCGGAAACTGCTTAGCGGTGGTGCGTGAATCTGAGTTCTCTCGAACGACAATGTTTCAAAGAGAGTAGCGGCTGCCGTGTACCTATATCGTGAATATTCAACGTTTTCGCGAATCTATCAAAGGAGAAATAACGAACAACAGTCAAACGACGCAGAAAGCCCTACTTCCGTATTTCCGAAAAGCGATCAAAGATAATAAGAGTGAGCGATCGTATATGCGGAAAAAATCTGGGATATTTGGGATAGTTCGGTTATATTCCATCGCGTCGGTCGGTCAGTCTGTTGGTCGGTAGAACGGACGCGACGGTCGAAAGAAGGGGACACGATCGATCTTAGCTACATTCGCCGGTACCGCTGCCACGCTGTTCACGCCATCGCCGACGTCACTGCCGCCACCACAGTCACCGCCACCGCCACCGCCACCACTGCTATCTTCTCTACCGCTACTTTTATTACGTATCGTGTCTACTGCCAATCAACGCTATCACCCCATAATCGTGGTTGCCACGACATTGCTGGTAGCAGCACCACAACACCGGCGTGCCGCCACGATTATGCGACGATTATGCGACGCGTCCACGAAATTAGTCACGCGTTATCGATTCGCGCACTGTTCCACAGGCCAAGTCCTCCGACGTTATCGATATTCGAGAAACGGACGACAAATCCCGAACTCAATCAAGGATATATTATATCGTGCACGTGGCAACGACGTCTGCGAAGGTCGATAGATACGGCGCGCGCATCTCGCTGAGCACGCATACGCTTACATCCAGACGCGATTAAACCATTTTTATACACCAAACACGAAATCCTGTTGAAAAGGCTACCTTTAAATTGTATATACATGTATTTTTATTTATTTACACGTATCCATCGATCTACAAGCCCTATCGATCTCATCTCCTTCACCTTCCGTCTCCTCTCCATCTCACCTCTCACCCTCGTCCTCTGCTAAACTCAAGACTCGATGATTTTCGGAACGTCCACGAGCCGAACAATGACGATCGTTATAACAACGATAATTTCGTTCCAGTACAGTGAACAAATCAGCCATATAGCGTAGTTTTTTCTCTTTCTCTGAGAGATTTGTTCTAGTCGTGTATATCAGTAGCAAAAAGTCCTCCGAGTTTTCAGCACGAAGGAAAATTACGAACGAGACGATCGATCGAAACGCACGCGCACGACAAAGGTAAGAGTTCCTGGCCGTGATGCGGTTCGGTCAATGCCGAAGAATATCCAAGCAACAGGTTCCTAGTCGTTGTACTACACGCGGACTATGAATTTTACAAGCAAATGGAGAAACTCCGATTATTTCGAAATTTTACGAAGAATTTACGCCCCTCTTCCGATATGATTCTGGACGAATTACGTAGCTATCTACTACCTTCAAATTTGAATGCACGTAGTGTCCCTTCCTCGACTACGTACATTTATGGCATTATTTTGCATTGCTTGCACGAACAACGGAAAAAATTACGATATCAACTATATGATGTTACTGAAACATCATCTTATTTCAGAATTTTCAAGTATTTACATATGTGTATTTTGCGCGGTCCGCGGAATTCGGCGCATTTTCGAAAAGACAATCTTCGAAAAAATTTCGTTACCAACTTGAAACGATTTTAGTTTATAAATCTAATTCGAGGAATCGATTATCGTTGAAAGATCAAATTACGAACAATTTATAATCGATCGATGATTACTATTTTCGTTTTCGTCGCCATCGCGCTACTTGGTCGAAAATAAAAAGCTTCATCTAGTGTGTAATCTTGTAACTCGTTAGCCACCTGTTATGTAGTTGACGCATTTGAAGAACACAGATCGAAACAATGCAAAATAGAACATTAACGATCGCCACGCGAGCACGCAACATGTCATATACGCTTATCGCTTTTCCAATTTTATCGCGGCTACTTCGCACCCACGTTACCCCCACTGACCTCGATAAAAAATCGCGCAACTTTTATGCAGACTTTCTTTCCTGGACTTTCTCGCCCATCACGAGCGTTTGCTCAAATCTTTTACATTCCCCGGTAAAATCAGACAAATGAACGATAATAATAAATACGTGTTGTCGTAGAACAACGCGCGAGGTGATATGTAGGAAATCCAAATCGAATGCCTTCGTAGCCGAGACGAATAAACAAAAGCTGGTAGGATCAATTCGAAAAATTGTAAGTCGTAGGCTGACAGTCGTAAGCCGTAAGCCGTAAGCCGTAAGCCGTAAGCCGTAAGCCGTAAGTAGCGAGTCGTAAACCGTGAGCCGTGAGCCGTAAATCGTAAATCGTAAATCGTAAAGGAGGACACTTCGTGAGAATATCGCTTTACGTCAATCGAAGGAGAAAGTGGTAACGTACCGCGATCGCTTTCGCGCGAAAAAACGCGCGTGTTTCGCTACTTCTACCCGCAACCGCGTCGCATCACAGACTAAACTTTTCTCCTGGGTGGAAAGGCCCTGGTTGCATTCGCATCGATGTTTTCAAGCCTTCGATACATTGGCGCCACCTCGCTGCTCACCCAAGGACCGTTCCGGACGCCATAGAAAACTTCTCCTACGCACCAGGGATCAAACGCGCGCACCCCTTTTTGCCCTTCTATTATCCGTTTGCTCTCCCCTTCCTGCTCTTTTAACCCAGACCTACCCTCTCCACCCTGGTCATGCCGCTCTACCATCGTAACGTATCCTTACCCTCTACGCCTGTACCTATTACCTTCGCCGCCACACCGCTACCGCTCCCACCATATCATTCCATCCCCTCCACAGCCGACACCCCGCTATCGCTGCCACCACTACCTCTATCTCTACCGCCGCCACCATATCGCCACTACTACCGCACCTCCACCTGCGTCCATCTCCGTCCATCATCCCCACCCCCTACCACCACCACCACAACCACCATCACAACCATCACCGCTACTACTTGCTGTCACTCTTACCTTTATACAAGCGCACCGTTCTCTCTTCATCTTCGATCCGTTATCACTTCTCTCAAAATCTTTACTTTATCGCGAATTTCCTTGGAATTTGGTTCGATCCGATAGTTAGCATCAGAAAATTACATTGAACACTGATATTTTGTTCGCCAAACAATCTATATCGAATTTCCCGAATTATCTATCCAACGTATCCCATGAATCTTAGAACCGTCGCGTTGCGTCGAATCCCCTGATTCGCAGTTGCATCCAAGTTATTTTTCCATTTATCCAAAGTCGATTAAATCGGCAAGAATCGGACAAAAAAGAAAGAAATTATAGCGCGAGCTGGTGATTCTTTCCAATTTTTTATATAGGAACGAGAAAAAGCCACGAATCGTTGAAACGACGACTTCGATCGGCAGTTGCTCCTGTTTCTCCTTTGTCTAGAAAAAGCCTGAGGCATCGTTAAATAAAGTGGGCCAGCTCTGATGTCCTTTCAATTATTTGTATATATCTTGGTTGTCGGGAAAAAACTCGGATGAGAAATAAAGGAAATGAAAATGGGTTGCAGACGCGTGCGCAGGCGCGTTCTCGTGTCATTTAACTGACCGAACTCTGCTACCGGATGATAGACGCGAGTGTTCCGTTTACAAGATTCATCGCCTCGAGCGATTCGAATACGTATTACATGTTGATACAGTGGTGGTCTTTCGGCAAAACCTACGAAAACGCGTGGACACGCGACTCCTTATATCGACGCGTATAAGTAGTTTACGATAAATCGCAAAAAGTAGCGGTAAATCGAAACAACAACATACAGATGTCTCTTTAGTTTTACTCGAGAGTTCTTCTTCTTCGGTATTTCACACTGACGCTTTTTCATTCGTTTGATACGAACTTGTTATCCCGATTGCTTACAATATACACGATTATGCGATTCACTGTGAAAAATATTATTACACATCAACTATAGTTATCGATCACTTCTACGTAAATTTGAAGAACATGTTACGAGGAATGATACTCTCCTCTTTCTCTCTCTTTCTTACTCCTTCGTCTCTTCCCTCCCTTTCTCCCATTTTCTCTTTCTTTCGTTCTCCTCTTGCTACCTCTCTCTCCAATATTTCGCCCTTTCTCTATAAATTTTTCATCGTTGCCCAACGTTTCTTCTTCTCGATCTCTTACCGTGAATCTTGCGCCTATCAACATCTTACTTTTCAATGTAGTCGTAATTTCAAGTACGCGACACACGCATACAGGAACGTCCCGTAAATGAGACGAACGAAGACCGAGGAAGAACGATAAAAGTGCAAAGAACGGGAATGAAGGACGCGTATGGGCCATGGATCTCGAGACCAGGACAACTGTGAGGTTGACGAGGATAAGCAAGGTTAGAAATTCGTTCCTTTATAAATACATATACGTGGTTATAGATATTTTTAGGGGTACGTTACGTTGAAACGATTCGCATGCTTCGAGAAATTGTTGATAAAAAGAGGGGTGGATACACGGTTTGAAAAGTGCGCGGAGTTTGCGCGACTGCGAAAGCAGAAAGGGTAAAGGGGGAAAAGGACGAAACGAGTCGAATATAGTGAGTGCAAGCGGCCATAATCGGCCATAATCGGCTATAATCGGCCATAATCGGCCATAATCGGCCATAACCGCGGGCGCCCATCGCGAAAAAGGCAGCGACTCGACCGCGTAGCGTGGATGATCAGTATCGGGCAGAGGAGAATCGGACGGATAATCTCGGATGGAGGCAGCGACAAGCAAGTGCGCGCGCGATAAACGACCAAAACGGACTTGAATGCGTAGGTTGTGTGATACTAATTGCCTAGATGGCGATGAAACGCGACAGAAGCGTAAAAAAGCCAAGCAATTAATTAGTGCGCGCGCTACGTGCCGATGCTTTCTAGCATCCTGGTTACTCGTACCACGTCGAATCGATTACGTGCTCGACGAACGGCCGAGTTAATTTACTCACAGACTCTGCGACAAGAACCGCGACAGTGCCAACTTGCTGATTCGATTGTTTTTCAGGCCATCCAACATTGCAGAGGCAGCGATTTCCATATTCGATCGTTCTCTCAACCAAACTAGAAGCGAAAGAATTTCCCGTATTCGTTCTTGACTGATTCCAATTTATCGAGTAACGAGTTCCTCCGATGTCCCAACCAACCAACGTGTTCCTCTTATTCGTCGAATCGAAACACGTCCAATGAAAATCCCTCGATCCGAATTCAGAGGCTGACTGATATAATAATATCACGATATCGTATTGTACGTTCACCGTACCGTATCGATCACTATGATTCTCTGTGTTTCGAAGCTCGTCGTGTTTGCTACACGATAGTTGCTATTTCGTTAATCTTGTTCCAAGTACACATACAAATCGTCGAGAGGCGAGGCGAAGCGGGGCGAGAAAATGCAAACAGCGTTACAAGTCCTCCTTTCTGACCGAACGCTGATTATTTACTTTACCCCTCTCTTTTACCTCGATGCCAATTAATCCAATTTTCAACGTATTTCTCGTCGAATCGCAGCGTCGCATGATTCGAGCCTAATTCTTTCTTCATCAACGATCTCGTATCTCAATCTCCTTTTTTTCCAACACGATCGTCACCAACTTCGTCGACGAAACAGTTTCATATATAATGGAAACAGTTTTTGCTTTCTTCTCCACCCTTTATTAATCCCTTTCTCTCCTCTCCCGCTACTTATTCTTTCTCTTCCTCTTTATCGCTTTATCTTTTTATCGTTTTATCGTTCTCTTACACACTTCTCGTCAACTTTCTGTTTACCCCCCTCCCGCCGTGCTTTCCCTCGTCCTGCCCCTCTTCTTCTTCGGCTCTTTTCCTGCAAAGACGTTGATGATTTGTCGTCGTTCGTCGGTCGTCGTTCGTCGTCAAGCAGTCGTCAGAAAACACCGTGTCCGGTCTTTTACGCGGTCACGATAGCTAGGATCGCCTACTCCTCGACGACGACAACTATGACTAACTTTCGTTATTCTTCTCTTTTATTTCCTTTTCCTTTCGGTTTTATATTTCAGCATGATTGTTTGTGTTCTTTCCCAAAAAGAAGCAGGAAAACTGAAAATCAATTTCTTGGCAATTTAGGAGTAAATCGCGTACAAACGTTGTTCGTTCCGGATACAAATGGCCATTTCATCGAGACGCGCTACGTACCCTTCCAACGATATGTTCCCACCCACGATATATAGGATTAAGACTAACCGTCGTGTCACATTCGAAGTAGTCAAAGAATTTACCTTTAACTCTCCGATATTCTTGCAATATCCTTTTTCGCGTGAATTTAGAAACTGATTCGAAAAACCCTCTATATCGTCCAGCGGCAACGCTCGACGATTAGATTAATAAATGCATACAATAACTAACGATCAACGACACACGATCGTGACTTTTGTGACTTAACAACGTTGTGGTTATAGCCAACGCGTTGCAAGTCCCCAAAGAATACAGTAAAAACAGACGAGTAAATGAACTTTCTCCTTCTGCGAACACAACTTTGTAATTTTTTAAACTTTTTTCGTTTTCTTCTTTTTAATTTTTCTCTCCGCCCGCTTTTCTTCTCTATGCTTGTTCTGTTTCTCCTTCGCTTTTCCCTTTTGTTTCTATCTTCCTCCCTTCCTTTTCTTTTCCCTGCTCGTTTCCTCTTCTTTTTCGCGCTGTCTTTCAAATAAAAAATCTTTGAATGTAAAGCTATTTATCCACTGGTTTTCAAAAAAAAATCCGCAAATACACCGAACGAATGTCTCCGTTCGTTAATTTGTTTGCCGTCTGACGTGACAACCGTTTCGATCTCACTACGATCCGATCCGATCCGATCCGATCCGATCCGATCTGATCCAATCCGATATAAAGAGTTAAACAAATTCGATCACTTGGACCGAAAGTCGGCCGATCGAATGCAAGGGTTGCGTGATGAAAGCACAATATACACCCGTCTACTTTTCGACAAACCCAACAGGATGATATGAGAAAGAGGAGAAGGTGGCGGAGGTGGAGAAGGAGGAGAAGAATAAAGAGAAGGAGGAGGGGTGGGAATGTAGAGAGTGGATGGTAGTAGTAAGAAAAAAAGATCGTTCACGTCGTTGGCCAATTACGGAGAGCAAATTCTTCAAAAAAGTTGAGCGACGCACGATTTCTTGTTCCGAGAAAAGAGAGCCGATTTAACGCCCTTTTTAACGAAATACCAGATCGTTTTGAAAACCAGTGAAAATCGACGCACTGTGACTCGTACTTTTGATCAAGTCACTCTCGATTCTTCGTCATACTGTAAAGATGTTCAGCCACTGCTCTTCGATATGAGCATCCATTTCCTTCGATCCTCGATTACGTCCTCCAGGAAACAAGGACAAGGACGATTATAACAAGGACAAGGACGACGGCGACGACGACGACGACGACGACGACGACGACGACGACGACGACGACGACGATGATGGTATTCACGACAACGTCGACAGCGACGATAGTAACACCAACAAGAATAAATGATAATCGATATCAAAGGCGAAATATTCCCGAAAGATGATACGAATACGAGAAATATAGAGAACCGATCCAACGACTATTATACGTTTCGTCCAACTGAACGGACGAGCCGTTTGCTAAACGCGAACTACCTTTCTCCGCTGTGGTATGACCTACTCGTACACTGCTCTCAGCTGCTTTCAACCCCCGGAACCCTACCGTTACCCCTATGACCAACCCCCACTTAGTCCTTTCTGCTTTCCCCCCCCCCCTCACCTTCTTTCCCCATTCCTACCACTGCCCTCGTCCCACTCGTTTCGTTTCTACCACCCCAAGTCCCACTCCGATCTTTCCCGCCTGCTTCCCGCACCGCGATCCACACTCCCTCGACTCGACTCTTCCTGGACCTTTGCTTCCCCTCCGACTCTTTTCCCAGGATCGCTTATACATACATGCATACTCACGTACATATACATTACTATTTCTATCTATCCCTCTCTCCATCGTACTGCTTCCCTCCACAGCGCATCTCCTATCCTATCCTGTTCTGCCCTGCCTGCCGCTTCTCCAACCGACTATTCTTTACCGACCGGTGCTATACTATGTAAACTATGTTATATACATACAATATGTACATCGCTCGACGTACGTCCTTGCTTCGTCGCTTATTTCTCCATGTCCCTACCACATGCTAACTGTCGCGCGCGCTTCTTTTCTCGTATCGTTCTTTCAAGCACGTTACCTGTTCTTCTTTCGTTACGTCTCGTCTCATCCTACGAATAGCTTTTGTTCATCATCTACCCCTTCTACTTACTCTCCATAACCTTTCTATTATCTTTCTTTTCCTACTTCCTACATCGATCATTAACGATCTACGATGGACGATCGATTCAGTTACGCCATTCAGCAGTCGCGATTTATATTTGTCGTTTCTCTTTTCTAAAATTGCATTTCTTTCGATAAAAATTTGCAATTGATATATTCGTTCGATACGATGATTGCGAGCAATCGCCATCTTTCCCGAAGCGTTTAAACCAAGTAAGAACATTCAAATACGGAGATTTACCAGTACATACAAGTATTTATGTAGTGTACTTTGAAACAGCTGATACGAAAGATAAAATTGTTTTGTAGCGTTACAACATAAATTAGTTTCACCTTATCTTAATTTATTTATATCGTATGTTGTTACCGAACATTTAATTACTAGCAATGCTAGGACAAGATCATATTTCCATCTTCCTTTACTCGCCTTATATCACGAAGAATTGCGACGAGTAACGTGGACTTTTGTGCGATGGAATGTTTTAATAAGAACCAAATGATTTCGAAAACACGTATATCGCGGTCGATCAGTCGTGTCGATTAGCTTCCTTACGTATCGACACAAATAAGTAAAGATCGTAATGAACCGTGATCGTTATACGAATCTCAACAGAAGACGGTAGTTATGTATGTATGTATGAAGTATGTAACGTAACAAGTGGCATATCTGTTGCATTCCGCCGATTTAAGTGCTGCGAAACACCAGACTACCTGGCAGGTTTCCAATTGGCACCTTGTTGGGAATTACGGAATTTATAGCGCTCTATCTCTTTCGCTTTATCATCTTTTGCAACTTTTTCCTAGTTTCTCGGCTGATCAAGTTCACGAGTTTCGATACTCGACCAGTAAACACTTGACCGTTCCTATAAGTTCCTATAAGTATGGCAAACCAATATGAAATTTAAGCGATCGATTCGACGAACAATTTCGATCGCGACGTGGTATATGTTTATACACATTACTTTATATCCAGTGTTTTGCCTTTCAATTTTCGTTTTTACTTTTTCCTTTTTCGTAGACAATTAACGGAAATGAAAAAATGCCCACGACGTAGTATGCAATTCAAGTTCGTGAACTAAATTTATTTACAAATTGTTTATGTAATTTTTATGCTGGAAATAATGCTTTGGTGGATACAGTGATTCGTCGAAACGTTCGCGCGTTTATGTTCGGTCGCGAACGAAATAATTTAGTGTTATTTATTTATTTATTTATTTGTTTATTTATTTATTTATTTATTTACTTACTTATTTATTTAAGCGAGCAATATGCCCTTTGATATACATCTATAATAGTGGAAATGAAGATACAAAACGAAAATAATCATCTAGACAGAACAGAGATTACATTATAATTGTGCGCACGAGGATGCCCTTTATCTTATAATTGTGCAAAATATTGGAACATCCGAGAATCGACTACAAGAATAGAGAGAAAAAGTACGTTTGTACATTATTAGCATTATTATTATTGTTGTTGTTGTTATGATTGTTATTATTATTATATATTTATGCGTTACTTTTGTACGTCAACGAAAATCAATTGATCGCTCGATCTCGAACCACTGTCAGAGGTACCTGTACCTCGTCAGTGTCCGATCCGCGTAATCAAATGATATTAGAAACGTGAATTTCCCCATTGTCGGTAAAATCGGCGTTTTTCGACAATGTCCAAGTGGTCGGTCAAATGGTCAAGTCATAAACGAGTATACTTTGTACATAGAAGTCTCGTCGGTCACAATAGCCTATCTCTAGTCGGTCTCTATAATCAAATAATTTTCTCAGTCGGTAACAAATAACTGGGTACTGCCTTACCAACCGGTACTTTCAATTTTTATCCATTTTCATTCGTACGCCTCAATTGATTAATATACACATATGTATGTTTGTACATATATATGTACTCTTTTTCTCACTCTCTCTTCCTCGTAATGTTTCTCTTTCCATTTACATAGTTTTATTAATATAAATATAAATATAACTGCAATATTATATTATCGGTTACTCCTTTGCCAAATTATTACATACATCTTTACAGTTTTCATTCGAGAAAGGCACGGTTATATTTCGATCGGACAAACAGAATGTAAAATCAAAATGACGTTTGAGCTTACCCGAAAGATTTTGTACTGATTAAAGGTGTCTTGAGATTTAAAAGACCATTTCTCTTAGCTGGTTTCCCATGCTGGTTATCGTTGAAACTATTCCCATGTTCGCTCTGTGGTTCGAGATCATTGTCCCGTTGTTTCAATTTTTTCGTTCGAAGATAAAGCCACGTTGCAATACCAAAAACCACCAATATCGCTAGACCTCCCACTGTTCCAAAAACTGCTGTTAGAATTATGTCCTTTCGCTCCATGCCAAGTTACCTTTGAAAGAAAGATGTTTATTCAAGTAGAGATACGTTTTATCAATTGTTGCCTGTTTGACCTCTCACATTACGCCCGTGTTCATCAACGAATCTCGTAATTGTATTAATTCGTCGATCGAATACAGGGGTCATATTAATACATTAACGAGGCGAGAAAGAGCGTATCGTGTGCAATATCGATATTAAAAATACAACTTCCCTTTGCTTCTCTCATTTCCACAAATTTTCCATTATCTATACTCTACACAGGAGAGGAGTCGATGCTTGCCGAGGACATGCCAAAAATAAATAACGCGGTGACCAATTTCTTTGCGATCTCTTGTGTCGTTCTTTCAAACGGATCTCCGTGCTAACAGCTAAAATTTTCTCCATTCAATTTCGAAGAAACAGCTTTCTATTTTCTAACGAAAAACGATTGTCATACCGCAACGATATTGCATATTGCCCAGCTCTTTGTCGATTATATTTCTCCTATTAATCAATACCAGTAATATCTTTCTCCTTCTTCTCGTTTCTTTGGTTATTTATAGCTATCGTATTTTATCCTATGTATTTAATTTCTTTATAGTCTGTCCTCTTAGCCTCCCCCTTCTTCTTCCCTGTTTCTGCTGTACATAATCTGTTTTCATAGCGAAAGAGACGCAGTACATGGATACTTAATTGTTACGTACATAAACAGATTGGTTTTTCCCACGATAAGAGACTGGACAAGCGCGTAGGCGTTACCTACTTGAACACGTAAACAACGCGTTAAACCGGGGATCCGGTGGAAAAAACTAAGCCAAATTGTGCTGTTAATTTAGCTTTTGGTGAACACGGTTCCGTGCATACATATATACGTATTGTATCAATTATCTATAGTCTTAGCATAGTACAGCATAACCTAATATAGCTTAGCCTTTCAGTGAATCCCCGACTTTACCCGTATTTGTGGAACATTAAATACGGATATCGCTCGACCGTTTTGCTTTTCCTTATGATTCATTGTCAGTCCATGTTAAATTAAGTGACGCATCGCATAATTGAGCTTGGCGTAGTTTCAGGTAATCTTTTCATCGAAACATTTCAGACAATTTAATTAATTATTAACTTTGTGATTAAAATCACGTTCGTTAAACAAAAGATTTTCCCCCCGATCACGGTAACGGATGTTGGTTCGCAGTTGTTCACCTTTTTACTCGGTGATCAACGTTTAACCAAGCGCGTATAAACTCACCGATCCGGTTAATGATCGATTATTGTAGCTATGAATAATAATAATATAGCGAGTAGGTTGAACGAGAAAAGATAAACGTATTTCTGAATCATTCAAAGTTTACAAAGTCTTAAATTCGCCAATAGACTAATTACCATTTATGAACGTTTAGTCGCAAAAAATATCAGACGGCTAGTTCCTATCGTTTCCAGTTACGTTACTGCGTCAATCGTTGAGTAATCGTTCTCTTTTTTACTGTGTGCCGATACTGTTGTACCGCATGTTTCTTTAATGGACGTTAATTTCGATAACTGCTACTACTCTTCTGCTCGATCCCGAAATTCTTCTATACATAATAGACTCTGGTCGAGCTTTTTTGCTTGAAACAGAGCAAACGATGCTCGAAAAGCGTGAAAAGCGTGAAAGACTGGACAACTTTAACATTCAACTGACTAAAAAGCATTAAGCGAGGCGGTATTTATACCCTCTACCGAACTTTCAAAAGCTTTAAAATTAGGTCGTGCAAAACTTTTCTTTTCTTCCGTCAAAAAGGGGCAAGATTGTGCATGCACGACAATCTATCATTAATATCGAGTCTCATAACAAATCGCGTTAGTCTCTTCTTTGTGAAAGCGATATTCTTACGTTTTTTGTATGTAATGTATATATATATATACACACACGCGCGCGCGCATGCGCGAGCTTGTCTATTCCCCCATAAAATAAATTAGAGTTAACAGATGTATCCTGTTTGAAATATCGAAACTTGTCATAACAGTTTCCTATGTTACCCTTATTCGATAAGAACCTCCGATTTAATCCGGTTTATGTGATTATGTTTATGCGTCTATCACGGTGCAAACGTCGTATTCGATACGCTACGATGAAACACTTTATTGGGAAAGATAAACACGTGTTGATGAACAATAGAAATTAGTAAAGAAAGAAACGTTGGGTGCGTTATTCATGGAGATAACCTGGGAGCCGGCTCGTTTCCATTCCCGTTGCCAACGCCGTGACGCGACGACGCGACAGGGTGAATATGTAGTAACCTTGACCGATGCTAGATATAACTGATATAAGTAAGGCGTTGCAACTACAGATCCATATCCATACCAAAATTATCGCTCTATAGATTTCACCAATCGGAATACTGCTTTCTTAATACTTTTGCAACACGATATCGCGTTGTCGTCCGATTTCGTTCTCCATAGAGATAATCCTCTACATTGCCAATCATAAGTATTCGATAATATAATCTAAGAACGTAACAAGCCTATTAGATTATGAATTTCTGAGGTTTGCTATTTTCTTTATATGTGATATCGCTACAAATTTTCGAGCAACACGCTCTCACGCGTCTTTCGTTTTGTTTGTTTTACAAAACACTCGGGTATGCCAGTAGCGAATTAATCTAATGGCCCATCGCACAAACATCGCTAAATCAGAGATTTCATTTCATTTCACTTCATTTCACTTCATTTCACTTCATTTTACTTCATTTCACTTCATTTCACTTCATTTCACTTCATTTTATTTCATTTCATTTCATTTCATTTCGTTCCGTTCCGTTCCGTTCCGTTCCGTTCCGTTCCGTTCCGTTCTGTTCCGTTCCGTTTCGTTTTGTTTCGTTCCGTTTTATCCTAAAATTAACACGAATAATATCGCAACATCGATTGCACTCGTTTATACATTTCTCGCACGCATATGCAAGAGTATTAAATTTTTTAAATCACTTTTTTATTACAAGATCAAGCGTAGTGACCAAGGGTGCGCATCGCGATATTATTAATAATCCTAGTATTAATAATCCTGTACAATACAAATCTTCCCTTTTTCCTTTCGCTACCTTTCATTTTGTGGACAAGATCTAGCAATTTTTCTTCGTTTTTGACATGTGCTTAATAGAAATGGCACGAGACGATACGTATATACATATATATATCTTCCGTCACACACGCATACACACACACACGCGCGCGCACGTACATGTATATAGGTACGAATATATACATGCACATAGGTACATGCTTTGAACTCTTGTTATGTTACGAAAAATGCGAAGAAAGAATGTAAAAAATGAATGGAAGAAAACGGAAAGGGAGAAATAGGAGAAAAACAGGAGAGAGGAAAAGATGGAATTATAAAATACTCACCAAAACAGAGGAGGAAGCTATCCCCTGTCTCGTTGGTATGATAGAGGCACGCTACTTAACAAACGATTGTTTAGACGAACGAGATCGATATCCGATGACATTCATTTTACGCGTTTACGTTCACTGATGAACACCATCCGTTTTTTGCGTTGGTCAACGATAATGGTAGTATTGCTCTTCTTCTTCCTCGGCAATCATCGCCAAGCAGAACTCCTACGTGTATACCTTACATACGCGTATGATGAAAGATCGCCGTCCACGAGACCGAGGCTGACAAAAGGGTAAACTAATACAAATTGCGAAGACCTTCGCAGATCGAATTCTGGACAAATTCTCAAACAAGATGAAAAGAGAATAAGAAGAACGAGATTAAGGAAAGAAGCAAAGAGCGGAAAAATAGATCGTACAATATCAACCGAGAGAGGAAAAGAGACATGCAATTACGAGCAAAAGTTCGATGAAAGAAAAGGAGCACTCGAATAACAATAGAAGGTAATTACTTGGAAAGAAGGGAGGCCGTCTAGATCAAGCTAGATTAAATCGAATCGGGTAAATGAAAGGGAAAGTAGGTAAAGAAAGAAAGAACGGGAGGAAAGAGTGGGAAGGCTGGGAAGGAGTGAAGTGTTGAAATAAAAAGGAAAAGATAAATGGAGGAAAAAAGGAAGGCGAAAGAAAAAGGGCAGCGGACTAAGCTAACTAGGATAACGGAGAAACGATAGAGACAAAAGAATTTACTGATGAGAGAAATGTTTAAAAAGCGAGAAGAAGATTAAGATAGAAGGGAAACAGCAACCGCGTGACAGGCAGCGTCGCGACGCACTGCTGCTCCGCGGCTGGTACTTCCCACCTCACCGCCGCGGCACGACCCCGCCGCGGCACGACCCCGCCGCAAATTTCCACCCATACACGGGCTCGCGCCCTCGATCTCGTCCTCGCTCGACACATCAGCCCCACCTTTTCGACTACGGCACACCTTGCGAAACTCGATTCGCCCTATGGCACATCTCAACCGCGCATCCTATCCGGCTGATACACGGACTCACAGCCTTTTCTTATTCGTGTATTTTCCTTTTCTTAACGCCTTTCAATTTGCTCGCTTTTGCATTTTTCTCGTTACTTTCTCAAATTCCTACTAACCACAACCATGCCCATTTCAGCTTTCTTCCTCTCCTTCTCTCATCCTCCTTATTTGCTTTCGCAGGTCGAATATCGTCGCAACGATTTATTATGCGTTCTGTCAATTATTATCCCGATCCTTTGTTTCAAGTTCGATCGAATACACGTTATAGACGTTACTACTAGACTAGAAAACGTAACGATCTTTGAGAATCAACGAAAGGTTTTATCGAATCAACTTTTACCAAATGCGGCAGAACACGCATCGCACTTTGCACTCTGATTTCGCCAACCTGTATATTCAATTTTTTATATTACCTTACAATACTATGTAGGAGTTTATTCGTCGTGTTTTCACCGCTTCTAAACCTTTCGTCACAATCGATATATGTACCTCCGAAATATATAATATATATAATAATACATCCCTATATACATATGTATGCAATATATAAATATATTAATAACTAATAGCTAAAAAGTAGAAACAGGTGAAGTATCCTACTTCGGGATAATAAACCTCCTTAGTTACTTACTCAGCTTCTTACATATTCATTTACTTTATATTATTTTGTATACTTTGTCACTATACGTATTATTCTATAGATAACTATAGACGCATTTAATTAATGGTAAGTGTTATTTAAATACATCTACTTACACGTATAAGAAATAGCAGATATTAACGTTTACAGTTAGTAGCATTAATCAGTATTTTCCTATCAAGTGCCTATTTATGTGTTAAGACGATGATTTAAGAATATTTCATCTATTCATAAATTTAAAAATACTTAATTAAATAATTAATATATATTCTACTCAAAAGTAAATTTAATTTGTTGTGTCTATTTTGTCTATCACGTGTCTTTATCCATCGGTCCTAAAAAGGTTTCTAAGACATGTCTTACAGAGAAATTCTATCTATTTAGGGATCTGAATCTAATCTAAATCTAATCAGGGAAAAGAATAGAATATTGTATCTTCTTCTGTGTTCGTCTCACAATGATTCCTGAAACAAATTTAAAGCAAGCATAATGTTAAACAAAGTTCTGTGAGATATTATAACGAGTAATTAATTTCCGATAAGTGTAACTCAATCACCATTTCGTTATATTTTTCGTTACTCTTTCAACTCGTTTCATTTTAATCATATTATTTCACTCATAAAATTTGAATGTATTTGCAACAAACGTATGCACTATTAAATATTTGTAATAAATGTGTCAAGCTTTAATAATAATATTACTTCACCGTTAGGAAGTTGAAAATATTATGCACGAGGAAACTGATATTACGAAAGCAATTTTTTAACTCTAATAACTAGCGGTCATGATTATTGATTTTAAAAGAATGAATCGAATTGTTAATGACACTCACATTTCAAATCAACTATTTCTATGCAGTTATCCACGAGATCACCAGCAATCTGCATAAAGAACAAGCGGCAATTTCACGTAAGTGAAACCAATTATGTATATTAAAATGGGTATAGCCGAATTAAAACTCTAATTCTAATAATAATCAAATTATGTGGCCAACGGAGAAAGAGCAAGAATTATCAAAAGACTACTTGATTTGATTATAAAACATTGCTTCATAAATGTTAAATAAACACGTATCAGTTAAACAACACTCGTATAAACAATTGCAAAGTAGCAATAGAAGTAACATACATTCGATAAACATAGCTAAAGTTGACTGACATAGTTTAATGCCATGATTCTTAAATTCCATCAAGGACCATAACAGCTATAATCGGAATAAAAAAAATTGCAGTATAAGGCCGTGAATATGCAATAAAGAGAGCAATAAATGGTAAGCGGCAAACAGCAAAACAAGTGATGAAAGAGCTAGTGCCAAATCTCCAAGGGCCAATTTTGCATTATGAGTTTAACTGATTTTGATTACATGTTGATGAAATGTTTTTATTTATCGATAACCGTTACACTGTTCAATACGTATCTAATTTTTCAATCTACACCGGGCGATCCTTGTGGACTTTTGTAAGGTGAACACCACCAATTTGCAAACCGTTTCTTCATAGAATCTACAATTTAAAAAAAATCAATTTTGAAAAAAATTGCAAACTTTCAACTTTGCAGATGTTTTGTGCCTTTGCAACTATCGAGTTGCTATTGAGATGAAAATATTCTGCGAACATTCCCGAAAGTGATATGTATTGTTATTGCATTAGAAGCATATAAACGTGTCTAAATAATTATCAACTTGAAAATGACATCTGAGATGCACATTTTTTTATTTATTTTAAAAACTAAGAGTCTAGAAGAAAGTATAACTCTAGCATGCGATAGAGCAGACATTTCTATTAAGGGAAGCATCAAGAAAAACTAAAAAATCATGTTTTTATTCTAATGTAAAAGTGAAAAAATTTGGCAAAACAGTCGACAGCGACAATAGTTCTTAATTCCAGCAAATAGCGAACAGGAAAACCTTCTCCCTGGCTATACCGAACGTCAGGCAAGGCATCCGCCAATATTGAGTTTACGTATACATTGACGCTGCCGCCGCTGGCGCGTATTTTGTCAAAGATTTCACCTCTAGTTTTTTAAATAAATTGGAAAATGTAAGCAAATGATGTCGCGCTTTAGATGTCCTTTTCACTTTGCTCGTTATTTAAACATGTTTAAATGTTTATACTGCGATAACGATACATATCGTTTTATTCAGTCCATAGAATTTTTTCGTCTCAACCTAAGAACCCAAAACATCTCCAAAATTTAAAATCTGCCATTTTGTTCAACATTGATTTTTTCGAAAACTATAAACCTTAACAAAAAGGGGTTTTACAGATTCGTGTTTGGCTTATAAAAGTGTACAATAATCACCCACTAAAAGTTGCAAAATCAGAAAAAAGTAAAAATTTGTTGAACAGTAATCGATGAGAGAATTTTGGTTATCGATAACCAACCGATATGTATATAAAAACGAATAGAGAATTCGTTTTTGATGTCTTTCATCTAAATACTGATCATTATCAGTAATGTTAATAAAAGCTGAATGGTTGAAAGTAATAAAAAAAAATTCTGTCATCATCAAAATTTCGTTATAAATAATGGTCACTGGTAACAAAAAGAATTATTTCACAGATAATAATTATCAGCAACCAAAGAGCAATTTTTCTTATATAGTATATACAACAGTTATCGATAACTAGAGAAATCTCTCATAGATAACGGTTAAATGGTTATCGAAATTTCACTAGGTGAAAATTTCAAGTAACAGCCGCATCTCCTATGAAATATCTTCAACAATGAGCATATCGCATATAATGTATGTAATTGCACACCTATTATGTATGTATATACATATATGAGTTTGATATATGTCTAGAAAGTAAACATTAGCGTGCATTTCTGTAGGTTAGTCATAAATTATAATATTGTTAATTAAAAGTATTCTATAGTATAAAAATTTTCCTTCGGCCTCGTGCGTGCGTCAGGAAGGAATGCCATTTTTATTTAATTATTTATTAGTTAGATAGAAACTAGGATGTCATCTTTACATAACGTATCTAGTGGGAAAAGATTAGGTTGCGATAGCATGCTTTTTAATAACGATCATACTGTGATATCGTATCCTCATTAATTACTACATTCGTATTGGTGATCATTTGTTAAGGCGATTTTATCGTGGAACAAGTTATCGTCGTTGTAGATGTTATTTTTAGATATGGTACTGCGAAATACATACAATACACGTACGATATGAATTTTCATTGATTTCCATTAACTCATAAATTCTGTACAAAATGTTACACATAATTATCATTTTTAAACAAAATAGGAAAGTAAAAAGCAAGTAAACGCAATCGCATTTAATTTACACACGATACAGCACGATGTTAACAAATCCGTCGACAATGACACTATGAGGGGCAACAATGGCAACAACAGTAATAAAAGTTAAAGAAAGAACGATAATAACAGCAAAAATAAAGATGTACCCGTAAATTGAGCCAGAGAGAGTTGAATTTATATAGTTTTGAATATATATAGAATTTGTATAGTTTTATTTATGTATAATAATTATCACTTTATACTCCTGACATTTTTTGCAACAAATTTCACACTCTGTATATCGCACATACCTGTACATGCATATGAGCATATACATACGTGTATCGTGGTTATAATCCATGCCTTTAAATCCTCTAGTAATGCATTGTTGGTAAGTTGGTAATCGGGACTCCAGAATAGTCAAGACACAAGCAACTTTGTTGTTATATCAAGTCTATATTAAGTCTGTCAGAAATAATCAACCGGCCTCACATTTCTTCTATCTTCCAATTTACAAGCAACGCATCATATATACCAGAACATACTTACTATGTATTGTTATTACGTACATAGGAACGTTAATGGAACGTAAATTTCTCCCACCATGGAAGTTGCTCGACATTGCGTATTTACTAAGTATATACTGACAAGATAAATCCCCCACCGCGAATATCATCATCGTGGGTATAAGTACGGAATGACAAATAAGTACTAGACTAGTACTGGTCTCACATTACGGACTTCTTTTCATCGCGACAACGGTAAAACCAAATTATTACAATTTATATTATCTTTAAACAGTTGTTGACAGATTGCGCTTAGATTTTTAAAAACCTTGCTTTTACACTATATCTAATCGTCCACCGATTATCTTCTATACAATATATGTACATAACAAGTATTACATGTATATTATATATATACATATGTTACGCCGCGTGGCTCACAGCAAACCGTCTTTCTCAACCGTCATTCCAAAAATAGAGTACATTTAATTACAAATTGACGACACGACATAGTTTACATCTCGCACAATACAATGTCCGTTTCCAACGGTTCCTATGCCCTACAATGTCACCGAAAAGATTTTCTTACTACATTTTCAAACACCTACATTGTTGCGGGACATAGCCGATGTCACGCTTCGAGATATATCGATACCTCGTGAGAAAGTTCATTACCATTCGAGAAGCCTGATAAGTCAATCATAGAAACTTCTCGATGCTGGATCATCCTATATATCACGTGACTCAGTTTCCAACGGTCACGAAAGACAAAGGACATAGGAACCAAGAGCGTCAAAATCAGTTAATTCTGTCCGAACCTTCAGAAGGCATACATCGAAAACGCAAGCAATCTTTAAGTGCAGTCAAGGCGAATATATCAAAGAATTCAAGTCTAATTATAACACACATTTAATTGTATCATCGCGACGAAAATAACTAATTGTCAATTATTTTCGGAACTATTGTTGGAAATACATATTTTGGTATTGTTAATTAATGTCAAAATCGTTACAACCACCCTTAATATCCGAAAAGAATTAAGGGAACGATTGTGTTCGTGGCGTCGATTGTCAGTATCGTAACGAGAATTTACACCTCTCGTTGGCCCGTTCAATCGTGATTTGATCCAAGCGTGTATTTGATCCAGTAACAAAGTCGAATCTCCTATTTTATATATGCATATTACATATTCATGAAATGTATAGGACAAAAATATCTACACGAAAACGCTAAAACACGAAACGCGAAAAGAAAAACGTAAAAATATATCAAACCAGGTGTTACAAAAATGGTAAGCATATTACATTTTGCAGCTTGTTAGTTTCTTTTCTTTTAAAGCAACTAGATTAAAGGACTGATGAGTGGAGCAAACACCATGCACGGAAAATTGATCGAAATTGGATTTCTATTGATCCTCGCACGATTTTCATATCAGGTAAAGTTAAAATTTCAATAGTACATACATTTTCTGTAAACGCCCGTGGGCGGGACGTTTGACATTTGTATAAACATTGTATACATTGTAAACGCTTATTTTATCTTTAAAAATCAGCCCTTAAATCTTTTTACACCTTACCTTGTACATAATACCCTGTATATTCTATACACATTGGGTGAGAATCAGATGATTTTTGGAAAAGACGAAATAGACCAAAATTTAAAACACAATTTCAAACTTGTAGCAAATGGTCGTTCGCTAATCCCTATCATCCATTCGTATAAAACAGATGACAGAGCAGGATTCATCGGATTATTATACCGCAGCCGTGGTAGAATTTTCACCGACTTATAATTGGCGTGATGCCGTATTATCTTTAAGAAAAAACACGAATGCGTACGTCAAGTACATAAAAAAAGCGAGTAAACAGGTGAGCTCGATCGAGTTTCATGGTGTGATTGTTTTTCGCAACATCTTAATCCTTATGTGAAAATTTGCCACACAGGGTGCTGACATTATCGTATTCCCGGAAGATGGACTGACATCGGTCTATTTGTCTGGCAGATCACAAATGAATTCCTGGACAACGGTGATTCCTTCCGCTGTCGATGAATATATCCCTTGCACGGGAACCAACTTTAACGTCAGTGAAGTAAGTGCTCTGTATCCACACTCGATACTCCATAAATCTCCTCTGTTACTCCTCGTAGACGTTAAGAAGACTATCATGCGCTGCAAGGAAAAATCGCATTTACGTGGTGGTAAATATCGCTGAGAAACGATTGGCCAATTACAGCGACGCAAACCCCTCGAACGGAACATGGCATTATCATAACACTAATGTCGTGTTCGATAGAACGGGAAAGATAATTGCCAGGTAATCATATTTTCAGGATCGATCTTACAACGATTCCTTCCTCTTTCCTTCTCTTTGTAATCAGGTATCGCAAAGTGAATCTCTATATGGAACCCGAATTCGATAAAATCGAGATACCAGAAATCGTAACATTCGACACCGATTTCGGTGTGAGATTTGGTACTTTTATATGCTTCGATATACTATTTTCGGTACCGACCTTATCCTTGACTAGAATGGAAGGAATTTCAAATATCGTATACACTACCGCCTGGTTCTCGGAACTGCCATTTTTAACTGGTATCTTATGTCATCAATACCATTTATTTACAACATACTATATATTTTCCTTATCAGCTTATAATCAATCAACTAACATTTTTCATTTATAATTTTTCCTCCAGCCATTCAAACGCAATTTGGATGGTCCTTTGCCGAGAATGTGAATCTTTTAGCAGCTGGATATCACCAACCTGATATCGGAAGCTCGGGAAGCGGAATTTATTTAGGTATCGCACGTTCATACAGATTCGCGGTTTTATACTTGTTGAAATATTTGTTCTCTGCTTTTCAACTATCTAGTATAAAGCACATCATTATCGGGTATCATAATTTCTCAATTAATATCCAATTCAATTTCGTTAGGTCGTAACGGTATAGCCAAAGTGATCATGACTCGCGATCCTGAAGATCGACTTTTGATCTCCCGAGTCCCAAAAACAATAAAACCCAGAAGAGCAGAAATGAAACAGAAGTCGATGAACAAAGAAAAGAAAAATGAAGAAACGAAGGGAAACATTGCACGCCATGAAACGCTTCGTGATAAATCAATAAAAGAAGAACTCACGCTCGGGTGGATAAAATTATTACACGATAATGTTACATCATTCGAATCTATTCTGCTCAACAACGATTCGATGACCGAAACCATTTGTTATCGTGACTTCTGCTGCGACTTCAAGGCTCGTACGGAAACCACTACCAGTTCGTCCTCGATTCATTACCGCGCGGTAGTTTACAACGGTGTTCGCTTGTACGGCACTAAGGTAGAAGCCGGTATCCGTCTATGTGGATTTATTCAATGCCGTAATGAGTCTATCCATTCTTGCGGTTTCATTTCCCATTCCGACACTACCTTTTCTACTTTAAGTGTCACAGCAAGATTCAATGATTACACAAAGATTTTGATAATGCCTAGCGTACTCGACGCTTCACTAATTCCTTTCGAACAGTGGTCATACGTTGAACATATACATGAAAACGAAATGAGTCTAACTATCGTTTTGGACGAACCGGTCAACAATCTTGTTACCTTTGGTATATATGCTAGAGACTTTGAAAAAGACAAATGGAATTAATTTTGATATTTATCTTTGCTACATTATTCTTGCATAACATTTTTCGCCCCAATTAATTTTTCCAGATCGCAATATTATGGATGTGTATCGATCTACTGACAATAACATAGTATCACAACTTTTCAATATTTGTTTCTTTATTCCTTCTGTTCCGTTTTTTTCTTTTGTGAGATGCAATCGCGTTTGCAATTATTTCGAAAAACAATCGTGAATCGTAACCAAGATAAGAACGCGACATTCGAACGAATTTCATGTTATATTAATGGGTAGTGACCAGTAGAAGCTCCGAGAAGAAATGTCATCGTCTTTCGTATCAATTTATTCTCGATTTCCTTTCGAGAATTGGTTGAACGCGAGTACCCTGACATTCTCCTTAAAAGGTCGATGTGCACACACTGATATACCCAAAGCTAGCTTTCAAGATTATCGTCGAAAATCTCTTCAGAATTCGAATGTATCGACTAAACGGAGCATCGATGAGCGAAAAACGTCAAGTTACATAATGTCTTTTGGTACGTTTCCACAAGTACGAGGTTTATCAAAAATAAAAACAAATACAGCAAAAAAGAAATAGGGCGACTTGCGCAACCGAGGATAATAAGGCAATGAAGATAACACGATCCTTTGCTTTCGATTAGTGGGCAGTGTTGCTGGACTTTATGGGTTCAAGTCTCACTTGTTACATTACATACTAGGTCTGGCTCCAGCACGTAACATTTTAGCAGAAGCGCAAATTGAGATTAATTTGCGAGATATACCGGTGGGAAAGGTATCAGTATTTAAATGGCGAGGAAAACCGATCTTCATTTACCATCGGTGAGCTATTCCGCCAATATTATCTATTCCCGATGATTACACTCTCTACTCTTTATCTTTATCCAAACCTTACTTTTAACACTCAAACATTTTCAAATACATTACAGCTCCCAATCTATTATAGAACAAGAGAAAGTAATAAATGTGGCGACATTAAGGGATCCTGAAACAGATGATCAAAGAGTCAAACGATCGGAATGGTTGATCGTCATTGGAATTTGCACGCATCTCGGTTGTATACCGATTCCTAACTCCGGTATTATACGTGGTGGATTTTACTGTCCGTGTCATGGATCTCACTTCGATGCGTCTGGGCGTATACGTAAAGGACCAGCACCTACTAATTTGGAAATACCCGAATATCAATTCCTCAATGACGATACCGTTCTAATTGGTTGACTTTATTGTGCTTATAAGTATCCTTACTCGACTAATATTTCTAATACTAACTATATTTTATTACATACGTAATATCACTGTTTCTTTAATCACGTCAGCTTTCTTCATTAAGAATCTTCTTTGTTGCTTAGTTGTGTGAAAATAAATGTACATACTTTTATAAATCCTTCGTCGCATTGCTTATTTCTTACATTTTAAACGCATGAAACATAAAATGTAACATAAATATATAATGCAAAAAAATATCATGTAAATAAACATATATACTTTTACTACCGCACATGAAATTTCCTTTCTGTTACTAATATTGATTAAATATGTACTTACTAATTTTAATTGTAAGTATAATCAGAAAGAAGACATGATACATAGAAAGGAACATCAGAGAGGAAATTTCCATTTCCAATTGATCTACCAGATAGCGCCGCGTTTCGACTATTTCCGACTACGTTCGGTAAACTTCGGTCATGTTACGATACGTTCATTAGTGCGACGCTGTGTATAATACTACGTGATACTTTATATTTCCCATTTTTCTTTTTTTCTAATCATTTTTTCAACAATTTCGTTTAAATCAAATGTGAAATCAATCGATTGTCGATTTAGCTTCTAACAATTAATTCGCAATGACGCCACCGATGGAGAGAATACAAATCCTTGAAACTATTGAGAAGGATATTATCGTGTGTTTGCAAAGTGCAGGTAATCAACAAACTCTTGTTTGTTGAAAAAGATAATTTTTATTACTTTATTTTACTTTATTTATTTGTAGGGCAAGCTTTTGTGGAACTCAGTAAAGAGAAATCTAGCTTGAAACAAGCTGAAGCGCAAACTCAACAATTTCTAAAAACACTAGGACACGTGGAATCAAAATTGAGCGAACAAATTAATTATCTAACTCAAGTTTCTACAGGTAAATAATTGTTTGATCACATGAAAATTAGCCCGTTTTTTTGTACAAATTATCTAATTTACTTTACTCTCTTATTGAATTTACTCCTTTTTAGGACAACCACATGAAGGCTCTGGATATGCCAGTCAAAAGGTACTTCAAATGGCATGGCACAGGTTAGAACATGCACGAAGCAGAGTAAACGAATTAGAGCGTATTAAAAATAAACCACGATGAACTCATTGAGTGCTCTTTTCCTGAGTCATCATTTTCAATATAACAGAAATCCATACACATATGTTGGGTCAACGTATTAGGTTGTTTCTTTCATTTTGTAAAGAAATAATGGATGCACGACATTCTCTGTTTTATATTATTTTTGTCGAATCATGTATGATCATAGTAATAGAAGTAGAACAATATGGATCGTAGATGATTCAATAAAATAATATAAAACGAAAAGAGGTTGTGCATCTATTATTTCCTTACAAGAGGAAAGAAATTTTCGAGACAACCTAATACTTCATAGTGCATGCACATTCTTAAAAATTTCCATGCAAACGAAATAAGCAATAAATTTTGCATCCAAGATGATTGAAAAGTTGAAATAATTTATACGCATTGTTCAGTTACTCATCCTTTTATTTTTATTACAATGGCACTGTGTGAAAATTTTACAAAGAGAACATTCCCAATGTCAAACTTAAATTGAATCGGGTTAAAAGATACAAATATGATAAAACACAGATCATTATATCAAGGAGTTATATCTTTTGTCAAGAACATTTAAGGTACCGATCCGTCCACAACACCAATGCTACGTTTTACCGTTGCGGCTAAAGAAAGTCTCGATCTTCTTTCTTCGTCTAATTGTTTCGTCAATAATGACATTTGCGATTGTAAATCTGTCATTTGATTTTTCAATGTTCTAACTGTTTCTGACAATGTCCTATTTAAAATGAACGATATGTTAGGAGCATTTTCTTTGTGTATACTGTATAAAATTATGGAAAATATTGTAACATAATTAGACGATGATTACCGATTACTACAAAAATCCCAATTTCCACGATTATTCATCAAAGATGTTCTGTCCCGCATTTTATGCGAATCATATTCCAGCATTGCTAAAATGTAAACATAATATGCAACATGTAAACGTTACTATACAAATTCACTACTATACATCTTAGAAACCGAAAATCCACAACCTACAAGTTGATTCCCCAGAATGCACAGTGAATCTAGCATTGACAGAAAGGCAATATGCCTCGATCACCTTCAATATGATCGCATCCTCTTCAAATTGTCTTTCATCTATAAGCAATAACATATTCCTTGTTATTATGAATATACATGTTACGATATATTTTTTAAATTTCATATTTATACCGTATGGCGGCCATACGCGTGATAAATCCAAATGTCGATTTTACCAAATACTTTGAAGCTATAGAAAGGAGGTGCTGGTCGTAACGAAGCGATACTCCAAGGTGTCCTAATTCCTAGGGAGACACAATGTTCCGTGATTGATCTGTGTTGTGACTGTCGTTGCTGCTGCTGTGTTTGTTGTTGTTGCTGTTTCCCGCTTTGTTGACTGCAAATCTAATAAGTCGTAAAAAGTACAAATCAATTTATTATTTATTCTAATTATAACTAAACTAAAAATTATATATAATTTTGAAACATGCTCTAAATGAACGAAAGAAAAATCATAAATAAACCAACTATATATGCAAGTTAACGCAATTTTCTTTTTCCAACTAGATTCTTAAAATGCATACTGACGTTAGTAAAGCAAAAGCTTACTTCACACAACATGGCTGTGAAATGAAAGCATACGCTTGTGTGCTCGTGTACGCGTTTCATTTCTCTTTGTATGTGTGTGCGTGTATGCGTGTGCTGTGCGCGCGCGTGTGTAAGAAGATACAATTAGTAGTAACACAAGCAAGAACGCTAATTAAACAAGTAGGAAGAAAAAGACAGCCATGCCATGGAAGCTTGCCTTGATCTGAGCATCCAGAAAACGGTATAGACTTCTTCAACCACCAATGGGCATACAGTCCTGACGTATATATTTGATGCGTTCCATTATAATCGTTTTCGACAGGATGAGTTGGCTGAATTGCTTTCCTTCCAACTTTTCGTACAATACTTTGATGTGTGTACGGTATAGGTTGTGTAAACCTTCTTTGCATTGTATGCTCATATTTATTCGAAAGCACATTCTCTTTTGTTTGTATTTTATTTGTTGCAAAAGTATGGTCAGAATTGTAAACTATTGTATTAGCAGTTTCGCAGATCGGAGAACCTAAAGTATTATCAATGTGTTTCGATGAATCAGATAAGTGAGCACTATCCCTGGGGGTTGAACCAAAAGGCGATGTACAAACGCACTGATATTCAAAATTATTCTCATCGTTCTCACTTTCACCAGAATAGATCCTTATAGGATGTTCTATGCTGTACTTATTCTCAACGCATATGCACGATTTACAAGAAGAATTGATTTCAGAAGAATTTAATCGATAACTTTCAGCCATTCCTGAATCCGATGATCCAACACTAATTACATTCGCTTGACAGCAATTTTCAATAATATTTGAGTTACACACAGGAACGGATGGATGATGTACAGAATTTATGATAATAGGTTGTTCGTCAGTGAATTCTTTACTCTTCCAACACTTTATCGCGACCGCTACATCCATGTGCTTCTTCACTTCACCAAATGTATCTTGATGGAAATTACAGCCAATTGGAAACGAACGAGCAAGATTCGTGAAACGTGATCGACAAGCGAGTTGTTCGTCAACAACGCTTACGGTATTTACATCATTATTATTGGCGAAACCAGCAGCAATAGAGCTTCCAACACTAACAAGTGGTAAACTTTTACTAATTTCACTTCGTGTATCATTCTCAGTTGACATTAAATCCATCAAAGGTGAGCCTTTTTTTATTCCTACAGTACTAAGATCAATATCTGCTAATGCATATTTCACATTGAGAGTTAGAGTAGATTTACGCAACATTGTCGTTCCAACAAATGATTGCCCAGTTGCGATCTTATTCGACTCGAAACTTGCCGAGTAGTTGTGTGAACAACTATCCTGACTATTTATTTGCATCGGATGAAGGACATATGTCGTTATATTAGACCTTCGCATTTTTACATTACTCATATCCGGTCGCAGAACGTATTGTAAATAAAGCAATTTTTTCAAAAGTTCAGGGCGTATAATTTTTTTTCTGACTAATTTTGCAAAATATCTTGAAAGGCGAGCATATGGAGGTAAATTGTAACTCACGCGTGACGTCGTTGATGATTTCACGAGACTGTTATTCGTTGTTTGTTCCTGTATTAAAAGTTCAATCCACCGCTGTTGATCTTCCTTAGTACCACAAAGTACTAGTATACTCTCGATCATTGGTCCTAAGATCAAATGGACATTTTATTGATCACAGGTCAAGTAAAGTTTGTATCGAATTTGCGTGGTGATTAATATTATTTCATAACAAATAAATGATTCAGATTCCTTGCCTGTAATTTCAAAAGCATTTCTTATTTCATCTGTATCTTCCACTTGAGTGATAGTAATACCTGTTAATGGCAGTTTTCCCTGCGAATGGAGAAAATGTGTAAGCATTTATTTAAACATTCCTGTGAATTGAGAGATATACAAGATATAAAATATAGAGAAAAAAATATCGAATATACTTCGTAAATAAAAGAGCTCATCCTTGGACTGGCACTGAGGACCAAAAGAGTCGTTGGGAAAAGAACAAAGTATCTATCTCGACGATCTAGACCAGTAGTTCCGCTTGCCAAAGTGACAGACCCGACATAAAGAATTTCCCCGAGTGAGTTTAACTCTTCTCCCTCCCATCCTTTAATACCGCTGGTTAATACTTGAAGCGCCAGCTCACGTTGCTTTCGTATGGATGCACATCGATCCTACAAAAGAAGATAACAAAAATCGTAACGCATCTTGCTGAAAATGCCAAAAATCCTTATGCGGCTTAAACCACTTACTGTTATTTCTCTGTATACTGCTATACTACGTTGTGTGTCACCTCTATCTGGATGATTTTTTTCTGTATACCTCTCCAATTCTTGAAGCATAGCAGAATATTTATCCAATCTTCGGAAAGGTTTACTTAAACCAGTTGTTAATACTAATATCCCTGGTGATATTGCTCCACTATGTTCCATGAAATCATTTAGTTCATCTCTAGAAGAAAAAATGAATTTAATTTTATAAAGAAAATAACTTTCAAGTGTCATATCCTTTACCTATAGTTAAACTTAAGTAACATAAAAATAATTTTTTTATTTTATATATACCTGTACCGATCTAAAATACACACTGCCTTCGGATGATTTCTGCAATACGTCGTATGAATGGTCTTTAACTTTGGTGCAAGCGTTAGAAAGAGATTTCCAACTCTAGAATCTTGTGTCATAGCTGCTTCCAAATTGGATAGCAATCGTTGATGTACTTCCAAAACTTCATGTACATTACCTAGAAGTTGCTTGTATTCTTCTTTGTTCAATCTATACATTGAAAATTTATAACACATTTTATTTTTATTATTACAAAAGTGTGTGTGTGCGTGTGTGTGTGTGTGTGTGTGTGTGTGCGCGCGCGCGTGCGTGTGTGTGCATTCCCATAAAATTAGTAAATAATTTATCACATATACTTACATGTTAGCAGATTCTAGAGGATGTAAAAAACTATTCATCAAACCTTGCAATTCCGCTACATTCACTCTTTCAGAGTCTACTAAATCTTTCAATACGATATCACGATTTAGCTTTTGATGCACAGGAGAGTCTTGCAGAATTTTTTCAGTCGCTTTCATAGTTGAGACACTATTCTCTATAAACAAAATAAAAATATTGTAAATGTAGCAAAAGTATAAAAGGTAAGCACATAAGAATATAATGGAGAATATCAGATCGATTAAATAGAGATTGTTTCATTACATGCACAATACCTGGAATCCTGCACTCTTTGACATAATTAGATGGAAACCATCCTGTTTTATCATGTAACGTTCCTTCCCACCAACCTCCATCGTCTGTCTGTGTTATTGTAATCACATCTCCCTTTTTAAAACACAGCTAAAACAAAAATGCCGCAATGTTGAAATTGCAAAACCAATCTACAGAAATAACATACCTCGTCATTGTTTTTTCCTTTGAAGGAAAAAAGTGCGGTTACAAATTTTGGTGTATCTGGCTTTGACATGGTCTTGATATAAATGTAAAAAAGAGAGAAAAGTAAGTATTTTGTAGCAAATCTGAAATGGAATATATAAGAGAAACATGAAAAGTCTAATGGAACAGTTTGATCGTATAGAGAAACTTTTCTAGTCTTCCTTCAATTTCTCATCCACCAATCCAAGTTTACCTGCACCAAAAAATTTAAAACGATACAACGTCGAAGAATTTGTAGAATACATTCGTTAAATATATCTACTTGGATATTGTTCAATTCACGAAGAGTTACGTTTCATACTGCTACCTTTAAACGCCAAATGACATTTCACTGTTAATCATACGTCTTACCTTGGTTTACAATATCGCGGGATATTCCTTGCACGTGATTCCGCATGTGATCGAGTTCGATTACGTTCAATGAATATTTGTCGAATTGTCGTGTGAAAAGTATCTGAAATTGTTCAAGGTTGCGTCGAATATAACCATTTATCGTATAAGAAACGAAGAGGTTAGTCTTACTTTTAGATGCCCGCAACTCTGTGACACTCAGCAAGCTATTAATACCCAATACACATATACACAAGTAAATCCATACATAACAGTGGCGCACATTCTGTTTCATGCGTTTCTTGCGATTGTCCGTTTACATAGTTATCAAGTGTATGTACACATGCATATAAATACATACGTACGCATTGAAATTAGTTCTAAGAACTAGTTCTTTTATATAAGAATAGATAGAATAAAATATAACAATCCATTAAATTCCGATTCCTTTCCTTTTCTTCCTCTTTTTTTCGTCTTCCCATAATGTCGTGCTTATATGTACATTATATATATAAAAAAGCAAACAACTTAAAAAGAGTTTCCTTTTAAGAAATGAAATTTCATTGTGAATTTATGTAAGTGGGCTTGTATATAAGATTGTATAAAATGAAATATTCACACGTGTATACACTCCAACGTGAATCCAACGCATGAAAAATATACGAAAAGATAAATTTTTATGAAAAAAAAAAACACGTGCAACTTGTAGTAAACGAATCAGATGAATGAGAAAATGCTATATCTTTATTTTATCGATTTACATGCATTTCGTATCACCTACGTGTTACATTTTTTTTCTTGGACATTATTAATATACTTTATTAATTACATCACTAGTATACGATGAAATAGAATTTTGGAAAACAATTTTGGTTTTTATCGGATGCTTAAATTGGCGATCACACGATGCTTCAGGAAGTATTTTCTATCAAGAGATTTTGTAGTTCTTATATATACATGCATATGTATGAAGAAAAAACAAGGATTATTATCAACGCATTAGCATAATAATTCGCTGAACAATTAATCTCGATGATTTTAAAATACATACACAAGGATAAAACGATAACTTATTTCAGATATATTGGACGTACGCACAGACATAGAAATATAAATAGAAATGAAAATGTGATGAAATGATCGTCGTCAGCGTCTCCGTCGTCATGGTCATTGTCATCGCTAGCACCGACATGGCATCATGTAGCGTAAAGATCAGGGTCGAATCGTAAATTCGATCTGACTCGTCATATCCCGATCATCCACATACTAGAAAATCGTATTCTCGATAGCAACGGTCAATATACTAACAACGTTGTTTGATACGCTAATAACAAGAAAGACAATAAAATCGGCGCGGCTTCACTACGCATACAGGTACAAGGATATAATATAACATCGATCGAAGAAATTGCCTAATCGGTAGGCTCTGGTCCGCAAAATGTTGGTATTCGTCGGTGCATTCGATCGCATATCATACATACTACATACATATATACATACGTACACATATACACACGTACATGCATATATACATACGTATATACATACATACATACACATTTAACGAGCGACACGTGTCTGTGTTCGTCAAAATCGAGACGTATTATATGTACATTGTACATATATCATTTGTCACACTTGCGTCTTTCTCAAGATTTTCTCCACATCGAGAGGGCAGTGCGACCGATTCACCACCTCACGTTCCAAGAGACGGTGTTCGTGTGGATCCTTCAAACAAAGCTCGTCGACATCGATCAGCTCTTGATTAAAATCGGCATGATCGTTCGCGAAGGATTTTTTTTCAAGGTGTACATTGCTGGACGGATAATCATCAGCGAACATCGTACTCTTTCCTTCCTAAATCCCTCATTTTCTAGCCCTTCTCTCTCTCTCTCTCTCTCTCTCTCGCTCGCTCGCTCGCACGCTCTCCATCCTCCCGATCCTCATTCCATCGTAGTCTACTCATGAAAGTCGTAATGTTTTCTTTTTATTTTTCTTTACGCATCTTATTTCTTATCAAATTGGTCCTTTCGATTACAGTTTGCCCTCTCATTCTCAATTTCCTTTTATATGTTCTTGTCGTTTAACGTCGCTGCTCTCGTCGTTAATACGGCCTAGAGGAGAGCAGAGGACGGTCTTTTCTCGAAAGAGAGACAAAAAGTGCAAGTAAAAGAGCATGCGCGCATTGATGACGTTTGTTCTTATCGGAACATGTAGTTTATTTCGCAAACAATATTCTCAAGGAAACGAAACGCCTGTTCATCAGCAGTATCGTTCGATATTCGAAATCGAACGAAGATCAGTCTCGCACATGCGCTTTGGAAGGTTAAAAGTTAAAACTTGGTACGGTGCACGGCATTGTACGGCACGGTACAGCACGGTGCAGTTACGGTTCGTTTCGGCACGAAAAGTAATGGAAACTTTTCGCGGAAACAAGTAGCGTGGTTCTTAACGACTAATTTATGGTCATTCGTGTATTCGAATTGTTCGATACGTTCATTACGATTCCATGCAGTAACGGCGATTTAAACGATTGCCATGGCTCATAGAAATTTCTTTCTAGTCGATGGACGGGAGTTTATTATAAGGTAACAGTACAGACTAAGGTAAAATTGGTTGTATACTTAAAGAGTAATACAATTTACCGGACAGTCTTCCAAAAATCCGTCATACCTGTAAAACCTCATAAACGAACAAAATCTTACATATGAATTCGTATCTATGCACTTATCGTACTCTAAACGTGTGATTTTTTTCTTTTTTCTCCATTTCATATTTCCCTGTCCCTTTTCTATGAAGTAATTCCTTCTTCCTCTTAGTACTTACTTAAACGCAAACTAACCTGTCTGCTCCAGCGATACAACTCGATTCGTTAAAATTTGTTCGCTTCGCGATTAACAAACAAGGAAAGACGCGTTTGTTATTCTATAAATTTTCATAATACATCGTAACAGATTAATAAGAAACATAATTTGACGTCGTTTTGCGAGATAAACAGTCGTCACATGTACCTTTTATTTTTCCATTTTTTAGTTTTGACCTTTTTTCTTCCGGCTCTTATCTTTTCCTTCGCTCCTTCTCTATCTTATTCTCTGTATCATTTAAGTGACGAACGAAGTAAGGCGACAGACTTTTGTATTGTTTGTTCACGATTGCGTTCAACCAATCAACCATTCAAGCAACATTTGCGTGACAACAAAACAGCGTAACCTAGTTTAGAAAAGATATGGAATTGCGAAAGACGAAGTAACCGCATACATACATATATATGTATATCGTCGGTTAAATATTAATGTGGAGATATATAATATAAATGGTTTTTTTACTCTTGGTATGTAGTGAAATTTAAAGAAAATAATTCTAATGTGATCATGGCTGTGCATCGATCGTGCGAGCTTGAAAAACATAATTGCTTCACTTCTTGGCATTTGGATCGTAGAACGGGAGTAATATATACATATGTATATCAAACATGCGAAGAGTAAGGAGATCGATAAAACTGATTGCATCACAACAAAAAAAGACTGATATAAGAGGAAGAGTTTGAGAGCGAGAGAAGAGGTGAACAAGCTAAAATAAGGAGCTCGAAATATGTAAGTGACATACAATGCTGTTCGGCTTTTTATAATTTCGAAGTTAGAACAGTTAGTTTCAGAGAGGAATTGGGGAAAAACGGAGAAAACTCGTTAGAATTATCCCATACTCAAGGTTTCGATCTATTCGTGACTCCTTGACATACACTCCATCGTCGAAACGTAGTTAAAGTTTTGCAAAAACGTCTTTATAAACGCTTTTCAAGCTATTCGATCATGTATGTATTTAGATGTATTTTATCCAATAAACCGATTCCACGGAAACTTACAACACCAATACGATTAGAATAAAATATGAAACAACGAAAGAATTGACTAGTGGTCTGTATGATGAATGCTGGTCCCCGCCTTGCAAAATCCTAAGCAATCGAAGCTCAAGAAGTTATGTAGAAAAATGGAACAAAGATTGAAAAATAACGAATGAAGGCAAAAGGGATAAAAACAACTACAAGAAAGAAGAGTAGGATAGAGAAATGAGAAGAGAAGAAACTAAGGTAAAAAACGGAGAAATTGTAGATTGAAAGCAATTTTAGTGACGTTCTGGTTGAGTAGGAATAGAATATCGTGTCGCATTTCTTCGTCCAAATGATTAAAGAACGTGTAAATTTTCACAACTCTTAGACTTGCTGTTTCTTGCCCATACCTTACCTAATAAATTTCGTACCTTTAAACTGGTACTTGTACGACTACCGCGATATTTTTTCGGTGAATTGTTTTCAGAACAAGATCCTAAAGGTGATTTGTTACGATTCTTTCGCGATCTCTTCCGAAATAGGTCCTTTGTTCTTTCAGGGTTCTCGAGCTTCAGCCGAATTTGCGTAAGCAAGCCAACGAGAAGTTCGTCGACATTATGATTGATTCCGACGGATGTTTCGATAAATTTACAGTCGTAAGATGTAGCTATAGATTTCCCTTCTACAACATAGAAATACATAGAACGTTTGATTTGATTTTTGTATCCATCAAACAGATGAAAACAGAACAAGATAGAATAAAATAGAACAGAATAGAATGGAATAGAAAGAAAAATCGAAGGAGAAATGGAGGGATATTGGTATGGCGATTCCATGTCTGTGTGCTCGGCAGCGATAACCGATGTTGTATGTATGTATTGTATACTGTATATCTTTGGGTGATCTCCCATACTTGAATTTTCGGAGGGATCTAACGATAGCTTAGGTAACAACGAGGTAGATAAATGATACGAAACGATGAAAGGACCGATCGCGAAACGGTCGGGCAAGTTACACGGCTTCTTACCTTCGGTCGAGATTAATCGACTGCGAACGAGGTCGACTTTGTTTCCAACAAGGATCACCGCTCTAGCCGACACATAGTCGCTGCACCAAAGTGTTTGCAAAACTTCTTCCGCCACGTTCACCGAAGCCCGGTCGGTTGTTGAATAGACGACGCAGTAAGCGTGTGGTTTGTATGTAGTTATGCAGGTTTCCATCTGTAAAAAGATATCACTCGTTGTCGATAGGAACGAATATGTCATATCCAACAGTATCTGTCGGCGAGTCGAACCGATTCGTGGTGCCGCTAAATCGAGTATCGTAGCGGAGTAATGAAAGAATTGTTTTTAACTCGAGTACTTTCGCCAATTTGTCAATTTTTCAAAGTATTATTCCCCACTCTTTACTAACCGAACTTACGTTATCACAACATTAATAAGATTTTTTACAGAATCTTTCACGGTAATGGACGCAAATAACGTTTCATGAAAAATAGCACCGACTTACGTACAACATCATGATTCTCAACTCGCTATATACTTATATAGATACATACATACATACATACATACACACACATATATATATATTATATATTATATATTATATATTATATATTATATATTATATATTATATATTATATATTATATATTATATATTATATATTATATTTATATGTGTATACATATATATATATGAATCTTATATATATATAAGATATCGCGGTTCGACGATTCGATCGATCGCTGGACCGTTTTACGGTTGACCGATAGTTACGGTTCGGTGATCGTCAATCGCTCTTCAGGATGGCACACCGAGTTTTACACTACATGCTTAGTGCTAATCACATGTGCGCGTTCGACCGCGCACCCTATTCCTTTTCACGCTCCCACTTGCTCGCACATTATTTCCTTTTCTTTCTCATTTTATTAATCTATTCCATCTACTCTCGAGATTCTCGATTCAGATTCTGATTTCCGATCTGTGTATGTCGTGCATTTCATAGATTGCTGGCGACATATGGTTCACGTGTGGTAAACCGATAATTCATCTAATAATAAGCAAACGTGGGTATATTCTATAAAAAATTTGCCTCGGTTTCGATTACGTACGTTAACAGAGCAATACAATGGGCATGCATACACGTATAATTCGCAACGTACCGTCATCTCAGTGCTAGAGTGATCGATAAAAGTCAGTTCGGATTCTTCTCCGCCTAGAAGAACGCTGACGGTTTTCTCTCCCGATTCATCGTCTGTAAAGAAACGACGGGAGCATAGTGTTTTATCACGGCACCGTGAGGACGGAAGGAACGGAAAGTCAGAGACGATAGATTTGAAAGAGGAAAACGGAGAAAAAGGTAGGAAGAAAAGGAAAAAAGAAATCGGGCTTGATATTGTGCGATAGCTTCGAGGCAAACCGGACAGTGTAAAAATAATACTGATAAATAATATATGTTATAATGTAATATTATGTATAATTATATTATATGTTATATATTATATAATAATATTAATTAATAATTAATATTTAGTACTTACCAATCGATGTATCATACGCATGAAGATATTCCGACGTCATAAACTGAGAAACCAGCGAACTTTTTCCTACGGCTGGAGCTCCCAGCATTAGAACGCGATACGGTGATGGTCCCTGAGACGCACTGCTTTCGTGGGAACTCGCCAACGATTCCCCTGCAGAATTTTTTGCCGATCCAGGATGCGAAACTGTTAAATGTTCCGTGCTGCATCGCCACATCACGTTGGTGATAGTCACGCCACGGTGAAAACCGACAAAAGGGTGAAGAAAACAGAGAAAAAAACAAATATATAATCGATATTTACATACACGTGATATCGGGAAAGAAAAAAATTCGTAACATGTAATTTATATCGTTTATGTCATCTGTCCGGTATTTGTTTAACGACAACTTCATTTTCGCTTGGAATAGTCTATTTTAGAAAAATCGATAACAATCGGAAGCGATGTGAGCGTTTGTCTCTGTATGGTACACTTCGCGCGCAGCATTGAAATTCTACTCTAAGGTCCAACACGTGCGTCTACGTCGCTCAAACGCTCAATGCTACACGTAAACTCACGCGTTCGATTTAGAGTAGAATCGCCGAGTGGAACTTTATATTCTAAAGTTGTCGTTGTTCACTTTCTCTTCGCCTTCTTCTTTTGCTTCTACTTCTTCTCCTCGCTTTTCACCTTCTTCTCCTCCCTCTTGTTTCTTCCCCTTCTCCTACAACAACAACAACAACAGCAACAACAACTACTACTACTACTACTTCTACTACTACTATTACTACTACTATTTCTTCTCCTTCTGTCTTCCGATTGTCGTCGGTCCGTTCTCTCGTTTTCTCATTTTCTCATTTCGCTTGACTTTGATGTTTAGTAACATTCCTGATCCGATCATCATTCCTGACTATTCCTGTCGAGAAACAAAAACACAGAGGGTTTGGAAATAGGAGAATCTCACCTCGAGTTACTCGAAGCGACGCTATTGTTTGATCGAGATCTCCGACTTTTCAACGAGTCTCCTCGATTTACAACTCCTTTACCAGTTATACTGAAATGTCGAAGTCTATAATACTCTTCTTCAACACCGGTATTTGGCATGCTCGCGACTCTTGATCTCTGCTGTGGAAGACACAGATAGTTCGGTCTGCCGGATGAACGGCTTCCAGGAGTCTTAACCGACTGAGACCGACTGTGGTGCGGACTACCGTACCTGAAACATTCCACGAAGAGAAAGATCGGTTGTTTCATACTTGCCCAAAGTATCTAACCATTGTTATGTTTCACGTTTAACGAATAACAGAGTAAAATAATAAGGCACTCGCGTAACAGCGTCCAATAAGAATAATAAGCGAACCTCATCTCAAAGTCGTGTATTTCCTGCAAGGTCAAGGTATTGGCCACATCCAACAATTGTTTCATATTTTCCTCTCGACGTCTAACGTCCAACTCTGGGTGCAGCAATATCGTTGCAGCTCCGGCTGATCCGTCCAATGACAGCGACGGTTGTTGCACCACGATTGTTGCCGCTTGCGTCGATCTCTTATTTCCATTCGCATTGCCTCCTTTTCGGTATTAGAAAGTAAACATCCGTTATCCTTGTTTCTCGATCCTGACTGCAGTTTACATTGGTACTTATAAAAAGATCTCCGAGCACCGAATATCGAGCATTTCCTCGTCTGTTACATTTCATTTTGCATCACCTGCTTTTTCTTTCTTTCTTATCGCCTTTTTGCAGTTGATTCACAACGCTGTGTACATATTCCCATCCCAACTCTGTCCGCGCCGCGCCGCGCCCCCCCCCCCCATCTTCGTCCTCGTCTTTCCCTTTTCTCATTTTTGCATTTTCATACGCGATTCACCGGTTGAAAGGAGCCGATCGTACGAACGAACACGGAATTCATCTTGCCCTTTTTCAACGTTCCACGATTTCTGCTTTTTCTTCCATCTCCTTCTCCTCTATATATATTTTTCTTCCATCTCCATCTCCACTTTCACTTTTCACCTTCATCTTCGCCATCATCATCATCATCCGTTTTACTTTCCTTCTTTTCTGTTTCCGTTTCCGTTCGTCGGTCCTCCATATCGGATCTAAGTATTTTCTCGTCTACTTCGATTGTCACCGCTACATCTTTTCGGTGGTTTCGCGTGAACAGATTATTCGCGACCAAGAAACGTGCGATGCCGGGAGAGTCTTTTTTTCAAGGTGTTAAGCTTACGTGTGAAACACATACGCGTGCGTCTTTCAAGCAGAATTGCCGCCCACAATTCGCGATGGAACATTTAGTATCGCGTGTACCTCCATATATACACGTAGTAACACAATTTTTTAAACTACACCAAGCAATGTCTTTCCAATCATCGACCACTATGCTGTCGCATTACGCGCATATGTATAACGTTTGTTCCTCGATTTCTTTTGTCTTTGTCAGCGTTCATTTTTCTCTTCGTTTCGTCGTCGATATTTCGGAAACTCGTGTATCTTTAGGCACCGGCGGTATGATTTGACTGGTACACAGACAGACAGACAGACAGACAAACGAATGGACAGATTGATAGGCGGATATACCACACACTCATACATACACACACACGCGTTGAAGATATCGATTCACGAAAACGAGAGAAAACGTGAACAAAAAAGAAAAGAAAGAAGCGGACGATGCTAAAGTAACGCGAGACCAAAAATGGAGAGTACGATTTTTTTTAAAAAGAAAATGTGAATGGAGATTTTCGAGATCCAGGGCAGCAATTCGACGACACTTACAGTATGGCGATCGAGGCGTTATCACCTATTTATAGTTATAGTAGCTAACCGGCAAAGTCGACAATACATGCGCTTTTGGATATCGTAGCATACTACATCTTTTCAAGCTTCGAAAAATACAGAGCAATGCAATGAAACTGTGTGTGATGTTAATGAGCGACGATTCTTCTCTCCTCGAAACATTCCCTCGAACGTTCGCCATTGTAGTACTCCGTTCCGCTTTTTACATCGATCATCGCCGATCAACGTTGATTTTCGTCAAATTAAATTCTTCCTTTATGAGTTGGTCTAGTTATGGAAAGCGTGCCACGACCAAACGATACCAACCGTTACAAAACGAAATGTCGAATACGCGCAAATACTTTTGTCGAACACTAACGAAATATGTACAATATACATACACGTATGCTCGTTTCAATCATTTCTAATCGAGGAGAGAGGAGGGGGGGGGGAGGAAGAGGAGAAGGAGGAGGAGGAGGAGACGAAGAAGGAGCAAGAAGAGAGAAAAACAGAAAGTGAGAGTTAGAAAGCAAACATAGAATCGAAAAGTCGAAGAGATGTGGCGAATAAAATGTAATTAAATTAAAAATAAAATAGATGAGAATACTAGTACTGCTCGTATTTGGATCTCCGAACGCATATACAAGAACATCCTATAAAGGTATGGGAAAAGGGGCGGAAACGAAGGAACCGTGAAATTCGTTTGGTGGACAAGACCAGCGCGAACCCGAGGCATCACCGACTGTTGATGATCGGCGACTATCGCGCCGTGATCGTCGTGTTCAAGCCGCTCTCAACTTCGATTTGGACAAATCAATTATGTACTCGACTTTTTTTAACGAGTTTACACATGGTGTAATGCGGTTTATTTTATAGCGGAGTTTACGCATGGTGTATGCGTAAGGTCGGTTCGGTGATTTCTCAGTTTCGAAAATAAAGAGTCTCGAAGCACAACTCGGTCATAATCAACTTTATACCTATTGCGCAAAACGGGAAAAAGAGCCTGACCCATGAATGAATGGTTGAAACGAGGGGGTGCGATTCTGAAAGAAAACAACACAATTGATATTCTTAACGAGAACAGCTTTGAAATCTGTCTCTAGATGTTTCGTTCGCTCATTCGTCTTTCGATTACTTTTTATTTCTACTTGTTTGCTCGCGAGGAGTTTCTTATGTTTTCCGCATTTTACAACGATCGACATGAACGAATCGGCATAAATTATCCACCTATTTATCGTTAAATACATCGACGAAACACGAGATTAATTAGAAATATGGAAAACGGTTAATTATTAACGTCAAATTGATTGTTTCGACTTACCGGCGGGTTTTCCTTGAGGTTTGCTCGTGGCACTGGTTGTTCTACCAGGACCATCGGACGACTGATCGTCGTTACTTTGATCGGTGCGAGTTCCTATCAACGATATGTCCAAAGGGTTCGTCGTAACGTTCACATTCGGCTTTCTCTCCCTGTATTTTTTCTTCTCACCGATGTTGTTTACTATTCGATTCTCACGATTCCCATCTTCGCCATGGGATCTTCCAACAACCAAGGTTAGCAACGGATTTAGACCGTCCGGGTCTGGTTGACCAGCGTCCACCGAACCCCTTACTGGTGTGCTGTATATGTATATGTGTGTATGCGTGTGCGTGCGCGCGCGCGCGCGCGCACGCGTGTTTATGTGTAGGAAGAACAAGCGAAACAAGAGTAAAGTCGAGTGACACGATTGATACGAGGAAAACGAGAATGGATAAAAAAACGGCATAGAAACCTGAAAAAGTCGGTCGCTCGGAGATCTGGAAGAGGTGGGGTTCTTCTGGAGACGGAAACCTTACCGACCTCGTTGACGGTACCGTGGATGATAATAGGCGTTGCATCAACCGAAGGAGCCTCCGTCTCATCGAGAAGATTCGAAACACTAGATGCTCGAATATCCAAACAATCGATCGGAAGTTCCGATCTCAAAGTCGCGCCAGTTTTAAGTCCCTTCACGTCCGTGGTCGAATATTCGATCGCCGAAGAGGTCGAAGCCTGGATTGGTAGCGGTGAGGAGACTAGAGCTACAGCCGATTGAATCGGTTCCGCTGACTGCCCACCAGTCGACGATGTAGCAGCCGGTGGTGACATCTCCGATGGAATATCCATCAAATCGAAACTGTCATCCGGTTGCTCTCCGTCCGTTGTCGTCACCTACGATTAAATACTCGTTTTTCGCTCGAACTTTCCAGCCTTTTGCACGCGCGCCTTCACATACGCGTTAACACGGTTAATTCGTACACCGTCGATAACCTTACCATGGTGAGCATCGTGTTCGCGCTGTCGGTGCTAGTGTTGATTGTTGTTTCAGAAGCAGTGCTCGAACCCATAACGACCACTTTTGGAACAGTGCGACAACTGCGACTTCCGCCTGCGGACTTAAAGTGCAGTCTTCGTAACGCGGAGGCAGCGTGAGACAACAAATCGGTTTCGCGCGAACTCTCCGCTCCATTGTGACGATGTGCGCTGGCATTAGAAACACGCGATGTTTGCGACTGCGACTGCGACTGCGACTGCGACTGCGACTGCGACTGCGACTGCGACTGCGACTGCGATTGTGACTGTGACTGTGACTGCGGCTGCGACTGTAGCGTCCCATCGCTACCCCTTGAGCTGCCATGGTTCGACCCGCGACCATCCACCAGGCATCCCTGTTTACATCAAACATTCACCACGCTAATTGATGATCGCTCTCGTAGTTTCTCTTTCTTTTCTGCCTCCACTCTCTCTTCCTCATATACGCGCGCGCGCACGTTCATTCCGTTCATGCACTCCTATCCCCCTGTCGTATCAAACACATCAAACACATTTTCTTTTTCTCAATACTCACGTGATTTCTATGTTCCGGAGTGGAAGGCGGATTCGGTGTATTTGGCAGAGAACCCCCTGTGGGGGTGCAGTGCCGCAGTCGCGCCAGGGCCGTACGAAGCCCCTCCGTCACGAGGCTCTTTTATTTGGTTCTGGCAAAACTGCCCGCCCACTTTCCTCACCTTTCCGCCAACGATTATCTTCTTCGCTCCTTCAGTACTTTTTCTTAATCAACTCTTCTTTCCTATTATACGTCCGTCCTTCCGTCCGTTCGCCTTATTTCGGCGCTTCCTTTTCCTTTATTTCCTACTTTTCTCTTCTTTTCTCTTCTATTCTATTCTATTCACGCAATGAACCGAGTCGAGTATCGATGAGAAGGAAATTCAAACGGATCGCGATACGTTCGTGACCGTTATGACAGAAAATCTTATTTTGCTTTCTCTCCTAGCCCAGATCCTCGAATAGTATTATCTGCAAAAACATTAAACCGATCTAAGCGAGTTTTGCTTCGATCGTTCCATGTAACTGGTTGGTCCATACGAAGTCGACACTTGAACGCGCCACGTCTTTATCCTGTTCGATCTTCGTCTCCGTTCTTGCTTTCAACGGCAATCACCTTTCTTCAATCGACCATCGATTCTTAAACTATTCGGAGCTGCGTCTCTGTAACGCGAAACGATATGATCAATTGAATCTCGCTCGAAATAGCATCGGTATTTGAAAATCCTGTCACGTGATCGACCAAAGCAACATCAAATTCATCAAACGTATGAGAAAAACGTACGAGTAAAAGTGGCGCGAAACGAATCGTTTTCTGAATGAAAACGTCCTTTTCGATTGAACGCTAATTGTTATCCGATTCAACGGTTTTACTTCTCTTTCACAACTAGCTTTTCACAATTAGTTAGCTTAGGCCTACATATCCAACCAGATAGATAATGTTTTCGGATCGATAACGAAACTAAATCTGTTTGTTGTTTTATCGATCATTGACCAAATCGATATCGAGCTACTAGAATGATCGCTGACTCTTACTCACTTTATAATCGAGGAGGGAGAGGGAAACAGTGAGAGAGAGACAGCGAGCGAACGAGTGAGAGAGAGAGAGAGAGAGAGAGAGAGCGGGGGGAGGGTCGAGAGCATTTGTCAGCGATAAAGACCAAGAAAATTACATGGGTCGACGATTATCGATGATTTAAGACAACTGTGACAGACAAAACGTATCGTCGGTTGCAATTTAATTGTTAGATTTCCAGCAAGATATGCATATATATACCGATTATAACGCCATCGTTCTTGCACTCTATTCTCTGTATATGTATTCATAATTTCTGGACTACGGTAGAACAGTTTATTCGAGATCCAGAGTTCGTTTACATCCCTATCTTTAATTTGTCCGTTCGTTCGTTCATAGAAATAGTTCACTCTATTTCATCTGATCATGCAGAATCGTATCTCTCGACATGGGATGTAAACTTACGTATATCGCAGATCTATGAAATTTGGAACTTGACGAAATTTAACTAAAATACTGACCAAGACACATTGGATTGAAAACTAACGTCTCATTTCTCACAACCAACACACACGATTGTACGCGTATGAACGAGGAAAAGGAGCCAGCGATACAGTAACAGGGATAAAGCTGCAACAGCAAACAGGCCGATAATTAACCGCGAAAACGATCAACAACAATATACTGCGTGCAAAAGAAAGTGTGCAAAGAAAACAAGAGATGCGGATCGAGCGTGCAAGAGGTAACCTGCACCTAATGGATCGAACAAGATACGATAATAACGTTGTCTATTTATTACATATATATATGTCTACAATTTGCCTAGTTAAAAATAACAAGAAAAGTTTACAGTAATACCTGCTGCGTCTCTTCGAAAAAATAGCTCCTTCTACCTTGGCATTCCACGGATTACTGGCGTGTAGTACCGAGCTTCGGGAAAGGACATTAGCGCTTGCGCTTTTACTCCAGAGGGTGAAAACTGCTAAACTAGCAGCACCGTCGCACCCGATCTGCACCAACTCCCCACTCGCCCTTTTCTTTCTCTTCTTCCCTTCCTATACTATCTTTTTCTACCATCGCAGCGTGTATCAATCTATCCCTTTCTTCTTTAATCGCATTTGTTGTGCATTTTCATTCGACTTTTTCAACAATTTGCATTTTACATTCCCCTATTTTTTATTTAACCTCTATTCTCATCTGTACAGTGTTATACTTTTGTTTCATATTTCCACTAAACTCTCTAATGCTTGCTACTAGAGAGTAGCAATATCAAATGCACTAATTCGAATCAATCGAAAGAATCTGTATCTCCAGATGGCTAAAAATCTATACTTTTAAAGATATTAAGCCAACAGGTGCAACACAACGACGATCACGTGGAATAAATCACTCTTGAAACAGGGAGATCAAAGGATGTACAACTTTTACAAATATCGATATTAATATCGTTACGCGATGGGAGGCGAAAGATAAGAAAAGATTATCAATTCAACGATTTGAGTCGACTAGAAAATCTTCTCGATGAATCGATCGAACGTACTTACGCAGTTCGTTTCTTAGGAAAGCGGAGAAAATAGTAAAACGAACGAATAGTAGCAAACGATCGAATCATTTTGTTTTAACTATATCATACATGAAAATTCTCTGAATGAAAAAGTATCAGTAAGAGGGCGAGATAAATTTAAAGGTTTTACTCATTAATGTCAATCTGATGCCGTAACTTTAATGAGATATGCACGCTACATCGGGAAACTTCTATCGAACAAAGTATTACCATATTTCTGACAAATTATTGAACCTCATAAATCTGTACATCTGCGCAGATGCGCGACCATTTTCTGCGTGTTACGAGCTAGTGCCGTTCACCTCAGTCACCTTTGCCCCACATTTTATCTTCCACCGTTCTACTTTTCAACTTTGCATCTTTCGTATTTCTTTCGCACGGGATACGTGCTTGCAAGTATTCGAAAAGAACAATAGTCAACAACACTAAGCGAGATATACTCCTTTTCATGAGATAGCGAGAAAAGAAGAGAATTAGAGAGAGGAAGAAAGGGAAGGAAAACGTACGCGTTAGCAATCTGCAAATCGATGATACTCGCGTGGCTTTGTAGATGAACGATTTAACGCGATTTACACACACGCCCTCGAGTTTACCCGAAGCGCACGCGAGTTGATCGACCGCTTTGTCAAAACACCAACCACGTCTATCGATCCAAGGCTTCCGCGTATATTCGCGTACATTTTATTCGTGCGTTAGTTTTCACATATAAATCAAGCGCGGTAAAAACAAATAGAAAAAATCAAAGTAGAAAGTGAACCAAGAGTAATGATCCAAGACAGAAAAGAAAACTTATTCTTGTTCCTATCGTCGAACATTATCGACGTCATTGAAAATATCCTCACAGCTACGATGAAAACGTTCGATCTTTGACAAACATTTTTAAATACCTGCATTTTATGACTTTCTTTTTTTTCTCGTATTTTATTTGTTCGTAATAAGCATCCTGAAGAATCCTGTTGCCCATTATGTATGTTTTCAAGTATTATAAAATATAGGAGGCACATACGGTACTGTATACACGTACAATCGTTCGTTCTATCCGTTTCTTCGAAACGATACTCTTCTTTCACAGCAACAACGCACTTACGATCGTTTGTACATTTATACAGGTTTGTATGTACTCGTCATATGTGCGGTAAAATATGCATTCATCTTTCTATACGGTAATTTTTGTACATGTACGTGTATTTCCACATATTTAAAATATAATAGTAAACATCACACATAGTGTAGCTTGTAATAGTTGTAGGTCAGGACTTTGATCGGCAATCCTTACGAAACGAAAACGTCGATACTTCATTTTGGATTACAAAATACCATCGTAATTTTGAATCTTCATCTTTCTTTGCTCAATCCTTCGCCCAAACGATCGACAATTTCGAATCGTCATTGTATTATTTTTCAATCTTAACTTTGTTTTGTCTCTTCATTGATCTTCTAGCTTGAGAAGAAACAATCAAACATACAAACATCCCGAACGTTATCGCCTTGAAATACTGTCACAATTGCGTTTATCTTGTTTTTATAACATTCATTTTCAATAAAACGCGCTCGCTTTATAACCTAAGTGCTCGTAACACGAGCAATGCTTAAGTTATCCTAAAATTAATGTACTTCTATCTTGTGTATGTTCGTCTTTTGTCATTATCCTCGTCCTTGCCATTGTCGTCATTGTCATAGTCATCATCATCATTGTCGTCGTCGTCGTCGTCGTCGTCGTCGTCGTCGTCGTCGTCGTCGTTCTGGTCCTCGTTCTCGTCATCGTCATCATCGTTGTTCCGGTGACATTACATTGATAGATAAAATATTACAATACCTTAAGCACACATACTTATTGTTAACCTTCTCTTTCTCGTTTTTTACATACCTTACAACTTGTACATACATCCAATCAACATACACGACGTAAGAAAATAGCACACGCATACACGCAACATACGTTAATAAATCCTTTGTAAAGAATTGCGTTTCTTGAATTTTTTTGTTTCCATATATCGAATACTAGCAAATGTGTATTCACGTTACATCTTTCACGTAGAAGGCAGTAAAAGTATTACGATTAAATTGCGGTGAACATAAAAATTATATCTAGATTTCAATTTGACCAATATGGATTGATGAAACTTTCGCATAAGATATCAGTACTCATACCACAACAACAGCAATAACAACAATAATTCTCTTTCGTCCGTTATTATCTAAATGCATTAGTAATAAAGGGTACGATCGAGTCAATAACTATCATTGAGACACGTTGAGATGCGATCGTAAAATGGTTCGAATAAATTTTAATGTTGGACAAGACGCACGGCGAAGTGGTTACGCCTATCAAACTAGTACGGAACGTATCAGGAACTCGATCAAGTATAAACAAACTATGGGTTCACTTCGGGAGGAAATAAAGAGGATAAAAATCTTTCAGTGGAGAAGTAAATAGAAAAATGCTAGAGTGAACAAGGATCGGGCTGGGAACAATAGATTTATGCGTATAAAAGTAAGAATTTATCTTGATATTAAAAATTTGTCTATCTTACGGATTAGAACCAGCGCACCGTCGTACTAGAATATTCTAATTATACGAATTTCGGAACAGTCTCAATTATTTATACGCGTATATGCATACATCTATACACACACGCATGTACGTGTTGTGTAATTTGTACGTGTGTGTGTGTGTGTGTGTGTGTGTGTATAAACTATACTTATATACTTGTATATGCACATGTGATTACTCTCAAATTTACTATAATTGTATTCTATATGTGAACTATAACAAATAATCATGGATACAACGAGAGTAATAAATAGCCACATATAATTTTATCGTAAGAAAATGTGTCATAAATCGAGGAGAAATAATGCTTTGATTAGGCACAATGCGACCATGTTATCAAGGGGGGAAAAATGCGATTTCAGTTTATTTTTCTAACGAATTCTGATCGCAATTGCATCGGCGTTCATCATGCGTCATTAATCCTCGTTACGGGACACTATTTTACGTACATATTTCGAAATGTGTCAATCGAACGCCACTCTTCCACTGTGAGCTTTTCCCTTTCGTCGATAATACAGGTCTCACAATGGACGAAAACGAAAGGAACACGGTAGTTAATCACTTTCAAGTTAACGCTCGATAATTAAACGCGATTGTATAGGTGGAAAACTCTATACCCTTTAAAAACAGTCTTTATACAGTACTTAAATTATTATATACAAAATGTAGCAGGTTAAAAGGTAAAAAGTAATCAAATTCGCAGTTATAGGATTACATCGATTTCGTTCGCAATTAATCGAACATGGTCTTGACTCGTTATACCCTGCTTATATTTACAAGAAAGCTACGGGTGCACAGTAGTCGGTCGATTGGCAATATACTGCGTGTCTTACAAATCTCGGTCACGTAAAAACGATCGAGGTATCGTTATTTTCGTACTCTTAAATCGAAACTAAATGCGCGGTTTTTCAGTACATGAGCGAACTTTTTGCTCGTTCTTCAACATATGCTTATATAAAAAATACAAATGCAAATATACAGATTTATAGGATGTAGATAGATGTAATTGGATAGAAATCTCGACCATTGTATGAAACGGACGAGCGTAAGACTTAAAATCTAGATTCTAAGTACATCCTTATCTATGTCAGAATAGATCAAAAGGTGTAAGATCATACGATGTTGTCTAATGCAGAATAAAAAAGAAAAGGAAAGAAAAACAAAAGAAACTTACATAATAGTATAAGCTATCGTATCTGGACTTTCATAAAAAAAAGAGCAAATGGCGGTAATATGAAAGAATCGTCGACCGCAGATCGAACGTGATGAAAGTCTGAAAGAAATACGAAGAAGCGGATGGTAGTTGGCCAGTACTGTCCAATCAAGTCGATTAAATTAAACCGTTCGCTCTTGGCCTCGATCCTTACAAAAGCGAATATAAGATCGGAGGAGTTTATTCGCCGTTGCTTTCTGCTCGTCAACTTTCCTCGACGTTCACAATAAAAAAAAAGAGAACGGGAAGAAGGAAAAGAAAGTAACCCCTCTAGAAGTATCGAGCACAATTCTTCACGTAGAAGTGGCATATCATCTTAACAAAAGTATTACGGCACAATTTCCCATGATTGCGACAAATAAAATTATAGATTTGGAAAAAAGTGGCGCCAAACCAGACGCATTTTCCATGTTTTCGCAAAGTCCTGAAATATAATAAGCTGATTATTACAACGATTATCAGCTGTACGACAACGGCATAAACATTGCATTATTAGTGGGTATTATTTGATTTTAATCTAATCTTAATAAATATTCAATAAAACGGTATACAGAGTAATGTAATAACATGACGTAATAACATAATGTAATAACATAAAGGGAAGAGATAAAGTGATAAAAGTAAAAATCGATAGATGCATGTTTGTTCATTAAAATACCTTGACTGACAAGCGTATAGGATCGTTCGTCTCCGATCTGACCTCTGCTACAAACACGATCCAATTTAGTTAACCAAAGTTCCTGGTCCGAGACTTGAGTTTCAATTGCTTTTCCGGACACGGACGTCTTTTCTGTACTACCATCATCCAATTGCATAGAAAAACAAAAAGTTGGTCCAAAACTTGGGGAGGTTTGATTAGTATTTAATGACACTATCGTATACCAAATATTTTTTTCTTCCCAACTACCGTGACAATAATACACTGCAACAGCAACAACAATAAATATAATAAATAATAAATAAATAGGGGGCATAGGAGATGCGTGACTGAGAGAAGTACTACAAACAAATTTGATGCTTACTTATTTCTTCCATATCGCATGTGTTTCCAATAAGAATTTCATTATGATCCAATGAGGCACAGCCTATTTCAACATTGGTTCTATTACAATCCTCCCTTTGTAGGTCTTGTTGTTGCTGATGTTGTTCTCCTTCATGTTGATGATGATGATGATGATGGTGATGCTGTTCATGTTCGTGTTGCTGTTCGTGTTCGTGTTGCTGTTCGTGTTGTTGTTGTTGCTCGTGTTGTTGTTGTTGCTGTTCGTGTTGTTGTTGTTGTTGCTGTTCGTGTTCGTGCTGTTGTTGTTCGTGTTGTTGT
>JACXII010000012.1:175249-247429 GCA_014737395.1 Bombus waltoni | reverse complement strand
TGTTCGTGTTGTTGTTCGTGTTCGTGTTGTTGTTCGTGTTCGTGTTGTTGTTCGTGTTCGTGTTGTTGTTCGTGTTCGTGTTGTTGTTCGTGTTCGTGTTCGTGTTGTTGTTCGTGTTCGTGTTGTTGTTTGTGTTCGTGTTCGTGTTGTTGTTCGTGCAACTCTTTCTGAGAAATATCTTCGTCCCACATCTTTCTTTTAATAATTTTAAAAGAGTGTCTCTCACCACGGTGTTGTGGATGAAATGAAGTATTAGATACATTGAATGGAGTAAGTCCCAAGATAACATATCGTCCAAGATTAGCACACTTTCTCTGGCGTAATGAAGAAGGGCCTATACAATTACGAAACGAATCACATAGTAATATACATACGTAGTACGTTTCACGAATTATATGATTAAAATGATCAACTAGGAGTATCGCTTACTTATTAGAGTGGTATACGCCATTGTAGATGTGTCTGCAAGGGAACACGCCCCTTCTGGCATTGGAGCTCTTTCATCTATACATGTTACATGTTCCAAATTATGAAAGAAGATAATCGAAACACTCGAGAAATAAAACGTCAAGTTATACTTACCCGATTGCTGTAACTCTATAATGTGGTCATCTCTTTTATAAAATATCATGCAAATGTAGCCAATATCACTGGAAGAATAGTATATGTGCAATATGTTACAGTTACTTCTATATTTGTAATATATACTCATATAACGTGCAACTGTTACTTACCAACCGTTAGCAACGTGACCGACCAACTTTGTTTTGTATCCTTGTGCTTTTTCCGTAGGCTTTAATTTCAGTAGATTATAACAAACAATCTTTTCTTCACGAAACGTATCCCCATCGGCGTTTTGTATTTTAATTTTGAGTGTTGCATTTTTATTTGTAAAATGATAAACTTTAGTACCGTCTAAAGAACGCCAGTCATGATGTTCGGTAATCCACGAAGGATATTTGCATCTGTTGTGTCCTCTATCAACTGCAAATCCAAAGCCCAATGTTTTTGCAAACTCACCGTCTCAAAGGAAACGAATATTGGGGCAAACGAAATTGATCGAAGAAGTTTGTATACCTTTTGTAAGCTTTAGAGTTCGCGATCCCTCCGAAATTGTAGATAGGCCGTTACAAGTTGATTCACCTGATTGAGCGATTAAGTAGGTCATCTTTCCCTGATGATGTGCTTTCTCTTCATACACGAAACATCTGCTCAAGAAAAGGACAGAAACAGAGTCAAGTTTAGCGTTTAAATTTTAAATTCAATGTGTGGTCTATCGAATCACGCATACCTATACATTTGTTCGGCATCCGGGGAACTATCTTCTTTTAATGTTCCAACGAGGTATTTATTACGACCATCACTCCATACAGCGAGACATTGTATCTCTTCCGCTAAAATATAAAAACAAGCAATTCATAACAATATTGATTGTTTTAGAATATGTACACATATGTACGAAAGCAACATTTATCCGTGAAATAAATAGATGACAACAACAATGTTCGCTTAAGCTTACTGCTACTCTCGCTTTGTTTGATATCCGGACAAGCCTGATATTTCAGAATTAATTTAGTTTCGTCAGTACATGTCTCTCCAAAACTAATAGGCGTTGTACATTCACCAAAACCCTTATTATAAGTAAAAGTAAATGATGGTCCATTAAACGGACAGGGTATCGGCTTGGGATCTACGCGATACAAGGAATACAAAGTATCATCGGACTTAACATTTGAGCACATTTCGTACAAAGTAGTTTGTTCCGCATAGCACCATCCTGGCAAGAGAAACAAAACGAGTTTTAAGTATTTTAAACACACAAAAGTGGCGAGGAAGCAACGAAACAAAGATAAAATTTCTTGACTAACCTTCACGATATTGAATCACATTCTCATGCCGATTGTTAATAAGTATACAATAATAGCATTTGTCAGAACTGAAATGTCATCGCAAGGATTAGTATGTCTTCAAGCTCCAAGTTAACCGTTGTTCTTTTATTATGCTTTCTGGAAAGTACCATCTTCAAATACTTACTAGACAATGTACGAGTCCTCAAATCGCTCGATGCATGTCCTTCCGTCCATAACCGTTGTATTTAGGGTAGTCAATATAAATTTCCCATGTTGATACCATTCTCCGGTCCATGCAACTGGAAACTCGCAAGAACCTGCAACAATTTTATAATATTACTAGATAAATAGTTCATTCATTTTTGTTTCTTACTTGTTTTTAACTGTTGTCATCTTACAATGAAGAGTTTGATTATAGATATTTATCTTTTACCGTTTAATGCTGAGCGTTTTAACATTATTACACGTTACCTTAATGAAAAGGGATACATATATGTATTCAATGTCGATGGAAAGGAAAAAATGGAAATCACTCGGCGTTCCTCTGATGGGTCACATACATTATATACCACGAAATAGAATCAGTAAAGCTTGTTTTACATTCAACAATTGCATGACATATGTATGTCATATAAGTATACATGTATGTATATTATATGAGTACATATGTATATTCACCATTTACAATATGTATATCACCCAGGGATAACATCAACAGTATTAACATTGTTGCTGAGTAGTGACAATGTCTTTCCTCGTATGAAAAGGAAAATCCTTGCATCCTGAAATATAAAAAATTATTAGATGTAATTGATTTTTTATATCTAAACTATTCTTATCAGTCCTTTATGTTATCAATCAATTATTGATGTCGCACAAAATAGTCGAATCATTTCCGATTTTTGATTCTCTTTCATGCTATTACCTAAATTCTAAGCTATTCTAAATAGAACTTCAATTTGAAATTTCATTGTTTGTTATTAAATGCTTGAGATTAGAATACCATAGAGTGTTGATAGTGAATATCGATTTCAAGTTATTGCCATCTACTACTCTTATCATTTTCGTAAAATTAGCTCTATGTATCACGTACCAATTCAAACGTATCGTCCGTTTTCCAAAATACGAGAAACCATAATGATGGAATAAACAGAAGAAAATATTCATTACGATTACGGAGATACGGCGGTAGCGAAAGGACGTATGTAAAGAGTTTGACGGAACTGCGAAAAGCGTCTACGAAGGAAACCTCCAAGGAAGATGCATTATTTAGTAAAGTACACGTGTCCCGATCGGTTTCGTTCAAAGTGTTTTCTCCCTTTACCGCGAACCTTGCGTGCACCTCTTCGTACCCTATCGTTCGAGAGATGCGCGAATAGGCGCGGATTTGCGCATCGCAACAACCCTTAAATGTTCAATTTTTCTCCCGTTTATTAAACATCCTATATTTGTTGTCTCTGGAAATTAACAAGCGTGTTTTGTATTTCTTTTAGTTTCTACGTTTCTTTCTATACTTAATTTCGATATAAATCTTCAAATTTCATAACTTGTTCGCCTATAATATCGATTCACGCCGATCAACATGAATTTAATAGTTACTCGCGACATTCATTTCTCGATGTAAGAGATGAAACCCGTTCTTATCGAATACGCATGGAAATACACAATTCTTTGGCTGGTGTCATTGACTGATTATCTGATGATAATCATGATTCACTGTCACCGGGAATTGGGGTTGTCATTAGAAACACTAACCTTTTTTGTAGTCTGGTATCGTAAATGCAAAGTTGATTCGAAGAAAACAGAACTAACAGTTTTAAAAAATATCACCTAATAATATTCCATGATCAAAGCTCAATATTTAAGGATAAAGTAATCTTGTTGAACATGAAGTAATTCGTTCAAATTTTAGAATACTTCGAGCGGAAGATTGTATAATATTGTTAAATAATTTACAATTACAGAACTCTGTCAGCATGTAAATTATTTTTAGAAGAGCAAAAAGAAGACGAGGGATTACTGTAGGACGCGGAATTCGATTTCTCCTGATTGTTAATGTTAGCTGGTTCTTCCGCAATAATTAATTCAATTAATCCGCGATTAAAGGGATGCGTTAAACACGATCAGGTTGTCTATTGACGGAATGTTTTTCGTCAATTTTACCATGGAAGAACAACACACCACTCTTTTTACTAGCACTAGCCTATTATCGTAGGTACCACTTTGATACAAAAGCATCACCAATGAAAACAACTACAATGAACATTGATTTTTCTTCCTGTAAATGCGTCACACAAACTCTCTTTCGAAATTCTTTCACTGAAATTTTTTTATTTCATACGAATACATGAGAAACTAAATGAAAATGTAACACATGGAATATGCTACTTTTTATTATTCTTAATCTTCAAATAGTTTGTACTGGCAAGATGCATTATTCATTAATTCAGTATTCACTACTATGTTGGACTCTAAAATTTTAAAAGTCTGTTTGTTAATTTGCTCACTTCTAGAAACAATGGCGGTAGCCTATGAACAGCGAGCAGAACGCCGCGCTGTTGCAACTATTTCTACGGTACAGTACAACACTAGAATACTACACTGTAGAACTAGCAGAACCCCAGCATCCCAGCATATATCATTGAATATATAGACTGTTCGCCTATGAATTGAAATCGGTATGTATGGTATGTTACTAAAATTTTAGTGCTTCTTGTATCGTACTCTTTGTCCTTTCTTTTTTCTTTCCTTTTCCCTTGCCTATTTCCTTTCTGTTTTCATTTCCACTTCTTTCTCATGTTAATAATTGTTACAAAATGGCATATTATTTGTCGAGCTTTTCATCATAATCTTTTTTCTTGGAATAAATTAGAGAGGTGAGGTGAATGAAGAACATCGATTGTTCAGTCATTAATTCTATATTATAGTAAATGTTCTCTGTTACTGAAACAGTAATTACAATTGATGAAAATCCGTACGAACAAATAAAACATAAAGCCATGATTTTAAATAGAAATCTAAAAATTTCTAAAGCACATTTATGCTTATGATGTGTATTAAAGATGAGTATACTGTGCTTGTATTACGATCATGTAAACAAGCTCGCTAGGGAAAACCAACCGTCTTTTGAGTAAAAAAAAAAGATCAAGATGGAGAGCAAGAAAAGGATCTGCCCTACGTTTTTCGTTATCTTTGTCATATTTTGATATTTTTCTCCATTAATCTCCATTTTGATATTTTTTTACTTAATCCCCACCGGTGTTTTGTGATGATCATTGGGTAGTTCCATTGGCCGACGCTATAGTTTAGAGATATCGTTGTCAGTTTATTAGAAAGGCATATTTGTAGGTTACTGAAAAGAAGGCTAGCGTAAGAAATATGGATCTGATTGGTTATTTCCTATAGATACAACACAGTCATAAAGATAACCACGCATATTGGTCGAGAGTATCACATATTACAAACAAAACAATATTACACGTGTGACGATGAACGATATCAAGCACTATCTCCCTTGCCCGTGTACTGTTTCGCTAGCTTTCTTTCCGGCAACGTACATACTTATGTGTACGTTAATGAAATAAATAAATAAAATAAATATATATATATATATATATATGTATATATGTATATGTATGTATATATATATGTATATATGTATATGTATGTATATATATGTATATATGTATATATGTATATGTATATATATATATATATATATATATATATATATATATAGGTTATATAAACAGGTTTGGACACGTTTATACTAAAAGCATAAAAAAAGGTGTCCGAAAATTGAGCCGCAAAGAAACAACATGGAACAGTTTGGCTCTGCGCATGTGCGACACACATATACATATACATACAATGAATATTCAAACAGAACCTTTTCTTGTCCTGCATCTTGATTTTTTTTTGTTGGTGTCCAGACTTGTTTATATGTATAATAGTGGTTTGTACACGGGCAGTCGTCTCTGGGTTTGACAAGTCGTATCACAGTGTTAGTAACCTAGGGACTTTTATGGAGGCACCTGTATCGACATAAAATAAGAACAGATGATAACGCGGTTATATAAACAGGACTTGACATTCGCTAAAGAAAACTGTTCAAAAATTGAGTCGTATCTAGTCGTGAAAAATTATCATAAAAGATCAACAAAACCACGTTCTGCGCATGCGCAACGTATACATCTACATTGTCGTGCAGTATATGAGTGTCGAGACTTGTTTATGTAATTGCAGACAAAACAATTAACTTCTATCAGTTTTAGAAGTTCTATATGGAATTATAGGGAAAACAAACATTTGGTTTATGTTAGTTCTATAGCTTAACCAACAGGACGAGACGGTAGACGTAAATAAAACGTGATTGATAAATAAGCGAAACGAAACGTAGTGACAATAGTGTCACTAGTAGGCAGCCAATAGCTGCAGTCACAGCAATCACGTTTTGTTTACGTCTGCTGCCTCGTCCTGTTGGCAAACTATAGTAGACTTTTCTCTATTCTGTTTAACATTGGTCATATGTGCTTGATAAATAAGTCTGTTATGAGTGATGAAAAACATTCGGTTAATTTGAGTCACAAAAATCTTGTGTAAATAATAATCGCTTCAATGAATTTCAGAGGCAAACGGAGTTCGTGATTATGTAGCTATTTTGATAAAAAGTAAAATAGTACGTTCGTTATTCAGCTATTTTTCTGGCATGTCTAATATCGTAGTCCAATGTCTTATTAGGAAAATTGTTTTGAAAATTGAAGTGAACGAAAGAGATACAACGGGTGTGAGTGATATGTTGATACCCACCAAGCGTAACTTATATCACGAACATATTATTTTCAATTTCAAAAATTGGTGAGGTTTACGACGAACCCTAAAGTGGATGAAAATCTAGCCGCTTATACTAGTATAGTAATTACATACTTACATATACATACATATGTACATACTTGTATATTTTCAATTTCAACCCTAGATGATAACGCTATAGCATTTTTCGATTGTTTCTAATAAAATAATTTTTTCAACATTTCCAAGAGATGTGTTTCTACTCTTTCTTAGACATCTTCATAAAAGATAAGAAGTTTATAACTTTAAAGAAAGAAAGGGAATTAAAATTTATATTTCGTCATTTAGAAATGTACGCTAAAAGGGTCTTTGTTCTATATATTCCATTTACAATGGTTTTGTGAATACTTTAATCGCTATACATATATTGCTTTTGATTAACAGAAAATATAATTTATATCCTACTTATATAACTTCAAGGAAATCTTTTACAATTAATAATAATTTCGAAAACAAATTAAAATTAAGAATTTGCCACAAAACGTACAAACGATATTAAATACATTTTCAAATATACTTGACATTAACAGACGCATTAATTAATTGGTCTCGACTGTAAAATTGAACTCAAGGGACTCTCGAAAGGATTGAGTAATTAAGAGTCATATCGATACATCTACAATACGTTCTACGAAATGAATTTCTTCTTATATAACGATATTTTGTATGATACCATGCATTCATAGAATGTATCAAGGATGGTCAATACATATGCATGTGTATTTTTGTTTTCTTTTGTCTATAGCATTTCTAAACCTCTCTAGAAACCGATATTGCCCTGTATCCGCTTATAGAGACACAACAGGACATACATGTATACACACGTATATATGTATGTGCGATTTATCGGTCGTCCAAATTAGATTGTAACAAATTTAACGGAGACAAAGAAATAATCAGCAGTAATATGGAAAAGTACCGTTTTGGTAGTTTTGAAGACCAAGTATGTAGGTCACAAAAAGCTCTTGAGCGCAAGTCCGTCGCGAAGCAAATGCGAATTTTCGATCGACACTGTTCGTTTCGTAAAATACGTCGGTGGTAGGTCGACGGACGCAACGTTTAGAACGTTGCACGTGTGTAAATGTTATCGAAGATTTCCTTCGTCAGGGTATGTTTTTATCGAACTTGATACATTTCTATTCAACTATTTTTACGTATATACGTGTAGATGCACATGCACATTTGCCAATTTTTCATCAACCCCGACTTAACGAACCTCCCACTTACTCCCCATGTTTTATTCTCTGCAACTTTTTTTATTTCTTTGTTCATTTTGATCCGCAAGAAAATATGTAACGGATCAGCGCTTTTAACAAAAAAAACTACGAAATAGTGCATAGATCTTTGGCTACGCTACGATCAGCCACATTTCGACCACTTGGAGAATAATAATTTTGAAAAGGAATTGTTCAAAGTGCGAAAAAATATATTACTATCATAATTAAAATTATGCTAAAAAGCGTTTCGTTGTTAAACTACTCGTATTATTGTGTTGTTTTCATTTACATTCTGCAAAGGGTTTTAATTATATTTCATGTGCATGGTGTTCCATAGTTTTCTAAGTGTTCTTTTTACAAAAGTACTCTGTTAAAATTATAGTAAATGCATCGGAATGTCTTTCTTCGCTTGGAAAGGGAGCAATCGTTCCGAAAATACCGAACACGGTGGGCGCAATTTACAAGATGGTCTTTTTCAAATTGCATCTCAAGCTTGTCACATATTAGTACAAGTAAGTTTACTAGAATTAAGTCACTTTCACGAGTTTCGCACATTCGAATAAATGCAGTTTATTTACTTCTACTTTCATTTCTGTCATGTACCCATTTAAATTGCATGTATTTCTCTTTTTCCGCTTTTTTTTTTTTTTAGTTTTTAATTTCTTTAGCAATCCGCCTTTAAATTGAAATCAATATGAAAGAACGGGAAAGAGGTGAAAAGATTTCCATGATTTTACATTTTTACTTTTACATATACGAGTTGCGATACGAGTGCGCGAGTAATTTTACTGATCGTATGAAATTCGATCCGAAAGGTGAACAACACGCACAACGTTTCGTACGGTGGAAACAATAATGTAAGAAATATCGCATATTCGAAATGTTCCGACAATGACGAAGATTCGATACGTCACACAGCTTCTTCCACAAGCAAAGCCACTACTTCCACGGTTAAGTCCTATACGAAGTACATGAAAGAACAAGGCAAGGATCAGGATGTAGTCGTTTTATTACCACATCGTAAGAGCAGAACGCCTCTTGTTAAGCACAAATTATCCGTATGTACAATTACGTAAGGATTCCTTCTTTTTATCCCATTTCGAATGCATTTGTCCTATCCGTCAAACAAAAATTTACCTTGCTTGTCACAGACAGTTTCTGAGAATGCCAGATTAGAATTGAACCCATCAAAGTATACCGGCAGTGGCGGTAGAAATGGCGGTTCTGGTGGAGGATCTGGTGCCAGTGCAACTAACGGTAATACCACCGCTCCTGATGATGATTTCGAATTGTGGGATTATTCCGGCTTTATGTTAAGAAACGATGCTGATGTTCCAATTACGAATGGGAAGTTAGTGTTTTTTTTGGTCAGAAAGATGAAATACGACCGAGTATCCTTAAAAAATAAGATAATTAATTCCTCGTGTTAATATTATGTGTTACCGAAACAGATGGGGAGGTGCACAAGGATGGTGCAGACCAAGTTGCATTCCAATTACAGTCATATTAATTTTGATAGTGCTGGTTGTTTTATTGCCGTTGTTAGATCATGCTGCGGATAAATACGCGTCGAACGGCACAAATTTCGATTTCAATACGAGTTGCATGAATGGCTGTAATTTATCTTTCGTGGAAACTCTGCCAGTCGGCATGAATTACACGAATAACACCGTTTTTCTCGACAACACTTACGATTCTTGGATCAAATTGATTTCATTGGCGCGGGAAAAGATAGAAATAGCATCGTTTTATTGGACTATGAGGAGAGAAGATGTATATCCAGACGATAGTGCGAAACAGGTATGTAAGTAACTCAATTTATTTATTCCAGGAAAGTTCGGAACAATTGTTTCAGGGTGAAGAAGTTTTCCACTTGCTTCTCCAAGCGGGCAGAGATCGGAATATTTTACTAAAGATAACGCAAAATATACCGTCGCAAATAAAACCGAACATCGATACGGAAGTCTTGATGAAAAAAGCAAACGCTAAGGTAATTTAATGTTTTTTTAAAAGTAATTCAATAATTTGAACGATTCCGCAGAACGAAGAACGCTTGTCATATTTACTGTGAGTAGGTTAAAAGTTTAAATTTCGCTGGATTGCTCGGAGGAGGAGTACTCCATTCGAAATTATGGCTCGTTGACAGAACGCATTTATATATTGGTTCTGCGAATATGGATTGGCGGTCGCTCTCGCAGGTGAAGGAGCTTGGTTTAATTGCTTTAAATTGCAGTTGTTTGGCAAACGATTTTGCGAAGATATTCGACGTAAGTCGATTGTTTCTGGTAATCCATATACGAATACTACGTAATAGTTAAACGTAAAAGCTATTTCTTGATATATTTCGTAGGTTTATTGGACAGTAGGCAACGATGGTAAATTACCTTCTGTTTGGCCGGATTATCTTAACACGAGAATTAATTTAAAGAATCCGATGAACTTTACATTTATGAACAATAAGTATAAAACATTTGTTGCGGTAAGTGTAATATTTTTTTGAGGACAGCATTTCAGTGTATACAAATTTAACATGAAACCGGTTTTGTGCGAATTTAAAATATCAAGTCTAGATTGGAAAAAGGCGATTGAAAGGGAGAAATAGCAGAATTTGTATTATAATATCGTATATTTCAGAGTTCACCACCGCCATTTTCGCCAAAGGGCAGAACGAATGACGTGGATGCTATTCTTTATTGTATCGAAAAAGCCGAGAAATTTATTTATATCTCAGTAATGGATTATTTCCCACTGACTATATATACAGCTAAAATCAAGTACGTATCGATTAATCTACTTACTTGTTTCTAATACATCCATTAATCTATCTATATTGACACGCATGCTTATACGTACTACGTGTTTCTATAGCCCGTTCGGATTGCTCATTTTACATTTCACTTTGTATAATTCGTATGATTTAGATATTGGCCGATAATAGACGATGCACTGAGAACTGCAGCTATCGAACGTAAAGTACACATACGACTATTGATATCCTCGTGGAAGCATACGAAGAAATCAGAGGTTTTCTTTTTGAAATCGCTCATGGAACTAACAGATAGTTATGCGGGTGTGAAAATTGAAGTGGTCAGTAAAGATTTAAAGAAGCATGCTTGCAGTTTGTATAGCTCCATTATATATTTCATACATGACATCGCGCATTTACGCTAACATGTTTTTCTAGAGAAAATTCATAGTTCCTACGAATCCTGATTTCGACAGAATACCGTTTTCAAGGGTAAATCACAATAAATATATGGTGACCGATGTAACAGCGTATATAGGAACAAGCAACTGGTCTGGCGATTATTTTATAAATACAGCAGGCAATTGTTTCTCTTACTTTTCCTTCTTTCTTTTTTTCTTTTTATACATTTGTGATTAACGATTGGTTTGTTAGGTATAGGAACGGTATTCGAGACTATCGGTGATCAGACTTCGGAAAATCTTAGGCAGCAATTGGAAAATATTTTTCATCGCGATTGGTATTCTGAATATTCTTATACTTTAAACGAAAGTATACCATTTGTGAAGCGATCGACAAATACCATCGAAGATTACTACCTACGATCATCACGTTACGTATTAGTGTGACGATGTCAATGATTTGATCAACGTTTCCAGCGAAGACAATGAAAATCATTTGGAGACGAATTTCTTAAATGTTTTGTCCCTTGTCATTGACAAAATTAAATTCATTCTTTTTTTCCTTATCTTTCTTTTTCTTTTTTTTTACGAAGCACATTCTTACGATTATCCATACTCAGCAAATATCGACTTCGAGCTGACGTTTTGTTTGTTCCGTGTACATTACATACACAAACACATTCCTCTTCCATTCTCTTTTATGTTGTTCCATCTCTGCTGTTATTTCTTTAAAGATATATACGAGCATACATTTACACCCACGCATTCCATCTCTCTCACTCGCTCGTTTACTTACTCGACTTCTCTCCCTCCATCTGATGCGCGCATTCACGCACATACACACTTATTAACCACGAAGTAAGTACCTACGTATCTGAAATTTTAAACCTATAAGAATAATCTTACATAACGGACGTTTGTGTGCCTTGCTTTAAGTGGCCTTGCGAATGTCTTCTATGAAAAATCATTTTAATATTAAAACCCAATATTCCGTCCATATAATAATATAATTCTGAAAAAGATTATATACATTTTAGTAATTAATGTTTAAAATACTCCGTTATTATATGTGATCAATTTAAATGTTGCTTTAAGAAAAGGAGAGAAGAAAAAAGTGCAGCACGAACTCGTGACATTTATTAGAATTCAATATAGATACAACATGCATTGATAACGTTACATGTTCTGCAACTTTTTATCGATACAAATCCTAGAATTAATAGTAAATGTGCTAATTACTGACGTATCTAGCTGCAAACAAGCTACTTCTGATATTCATGTGACGTTTAAACTATATACATTATACATACATCCTTGCGTGGAAAGATACGCGATTTTAGTAAATCAATCTGATAAGTGTGACAAAAAGTGGCGTTTTTTCACAAGTATATTCGAATTAGCATGAGAAATTATATATTTAAAAAAATATTTACATCATCGTTAATTGTACTAATTTGTTTATCTATTGCGAAACAAATTTCTTTTGAAACGTACAGTAACGCACAGATTCGTGCTTCTACTACAATTCGTTACAAGCAATAACGAATTTTATTTTTCTGCAGTTCATTACAAATCGTTTTTGTGTAACTCGCGTCTTCTCTATACTTATATGTATACATTTTAATTGTACTTCCGTTCTATACATTTTTATACAGAAACAGAAATAGACTATACATATGCATACATACATACATACATACATACATACATACATACATACATACGTATATATGTATATATGTATATATGTATATATGTATATATATATATATATATATATATATATATATATATATATATATATATATGTAGATAAAATTGTATAATCATAAATTATTAATTATTAACTATTAGCATTAAGAAGCAGTGCTTCTAATAGAAGGTTATTAATTCTTCCCAGAAACGTACATATACAATCCGGTTGCTATAGCATACGTCGTATATGAGAAAACATGCTGACAATTACGATAAGTCAATAAGCGTAAAGAAATTGTGACGTGATTTGCTTTTCGCCATCTATTTTACGTGAAATAGTCATATACATAAATAGAGCATGATACGTTTAAAAATATGCCAATGGTATACGAATATATTCAAAAGCAGATTCATGGCCCTATAACGGTAGCATACGTTTAAACGGGATATTATTTATTTGTTCAAGCACAGAATTCAAACATACGAATGTTGCCATACTTGCAAAGATTGTTTGCTGACGAATGTGTCGTAATCGAGACGTCTAGTTTTGCGAACGTTCGTTCGATTACCGGCCAAATTATTTTAAAACAAGTCAAGATACACGAGTCTGATACTTCTTCAGACGCTTTGAATACTTGAAACGACCGAAATTCTCTTTTTCTATCTATTCCCTTGCTTTCTCCTTTTTCTCTTTTCCTATCGTCGATTTTTTTTAACAAGAAACATAGGTTGCTCGCATCGCTTGAAGTTTTCGTTCTATCCAATTTCGATTTCAGCTATTTACAATAGCCGGCAAATTACCTCTCTGCGATTTTATAAATAGAATTTTGTTGAATTCGTTAAATTATAGAGCACATATGACGAGGGTATAGGCCAACCACTCCGAAAATCACAGATCGAAGAAATAACTTAACAATAGAACGAAGGAACCAAAGGAAAACTAAGAAAAATGAGGGACGAAATAATGCGATAGAAATGAGGTGGTTGATGGGGGGTCGAGTATGATTGAACGATCAAGGAAGGGGAAAGAGAGCCAAAGGGTACAGAGAAGGGGCACTGGACGAAGCAGAGTAGAAGGAGAAGAAAGGAAAAGTAAGACTGACGACGGCACGAGTGACAATTCTGAGGTGTATCGCTTGCAAAAGGCTCGAGGTGGCATAAGAGGAGAAGGATCGGTAGATTCGGACTAGGAGAAAGTTTCCAAGGTATATCTAGTGTTTGTTTGTTCTTCCGCTCGTTCGTTCTTTTCTTCGCCTGCGGCTATTCCTTGCTCAATTAACGATATTTGTTTGATGGCTAATGATTTCTTTGATACCTTAAAAGTGTTGCGTGCACGTTACTCTCACGGAACATCGGATAAGGTCAGTGAAACTGTGCAAAAGTTATTTGAATAATCCGATACGATATAGACTTCAAATGTAGAATTCATTTGCATTATTCGGGTCGTTGATTGGTTGAAAAATGCTTCGTATTGTTTAATTTGTATCGTTGGCGGAATTTTCGAACGAGATTCCTCGAATTCATTGTTACATTCCATTCAGATAAGCGGTAGCGATAAACGCGTGTGTCGAGTAGAAATTGCAATCAGCTTTTCCTTTCTTTTTAATGATTCTTCATTAGTATATACGCATATAATTAATTTCATATGGTCGTTGAACAAACTTTCATATATTTGTAATGTAAATTTCTATTCGAATATTAAAAGAGAGAGACAGAAGATAAGGTGAATCGCGAATAGGGTACGGCGAAAGGGTGAAACTCGCGTGTGCACGATATGTGTAAGATGTGTACGATGTATTAATGTACCAAATAATTTTCTTGAACTAATGAATCGACTTCGATCTATGTCAGTCCACAACTTTCTTCGACAGACATTCACCGTGAGTTCGTCGCCAGTTAAAATTCGTGTCGAGCATAGCAGAAGGGAATCGTTCGGACGTATTCGTCCGCCCGTTCGTTCAGATATGTATATATCACATCAAAAATTATAAGAGTAGGATAGTTGCTGTGACCGTCCGACGTAATGTAAACTAATCATATGAAAACATCGTATAAGAATCCGGTAAATCCGGTAAAAAATAATAACGCAGACTAGTTTGTCTCTTACAGCAACGAAGCCTCGTGGTTTTTGGAATTCTTCGTATCGAACAGAGTATTTTTCAGAGAAGATTCCGTTGTTTTATAAAAGTTGCTCTCTCAGCATCCGTGCCGTTAGTAATTACGTAATACGTGGAACTCAACGTTCGGACAATGATAACAATTGATAATCCGCAAAACATCGGGTGTAACACTTTCTGTATTCGAACGGGAGAAATTTGTGAAATGTGAAGATCGTCGCGACCTTTGTAACACGAAACATTGGTGGTTCGCGAAAGGAAGACTTCCACCGTTCAATCTGTAAGATGAGTTGGCCGGCTGAAGATAGGCTAGGAGTGGGGTTAGGTTAGACGTAAAATGTAGAAATGGTAGCGGGGGGTTGTATCTGAAATTCGAAGAACAAGGAAAAGAACTTTGCCGTCGTTATGCAAATATCGAATCTTCATAGTCGCGTTCTACGGTACTATTATGCTTTCTGCGTGATAATTTATTAACATATGACTCAACAAAAATTTCATAAGCTTCTTCACCATTTCGGCTTTTCTGGCCTCCATCCTGGAAGTAAAGAGCAACCCATTAGCGATTCAAAGAATCGAGTGAAAGGCAAGCAAAATAAACATCGCTGTAACCAAATTTTCGATTATTTCCCCCTAAGTAGAGTAGTTTAATAAATATAGTATATAGCAAAACATTTTTCATAGTCGAACAACGGGCACAGACTGTCGATAGTAGCCTTTCGATTTGAATTTAGAACATGGTAAAAGACGCCGCGACCAAGTTCACGATCAACTTTCACTCTATGACGCGGTGATGTACGCAGTTTCTCTCTGACTAGCTGTCGCAAAAGTACAAACAGTTGTGTGAAAGAGGGACGGTATTCATTTCAGATTGGCATGTAGTTGATGCGGTATACCGTACTTTATTTGCTCCTTTATTTGCTTCGTTTTCTTCAGTTGTTGCTCTACTGTTAACTTGGAAACGTCACGCAGCAAACGCAGCGAACACGAATAACGCGATGGTGGAAGTTCTGGTGGAACCATGTGGTCAAGAAGCGATAGTATTGGATAATGGTTGCAAATTGAACGATAATCTGACGGAACATTTGGTTCGAAGTGATCGTTGCGATTTGATTTTGGAACAGTCGAATCTTAGTCCGATTCAACAGTTCTACAATGGGCAAAGCATCTTCATCACTGGTGGTACGGGATTCGTCGGCAAACTTTTAATAGAGAAGCTTCTCCGAGAATGTCCTGGAATCTCGTTCATCTATTTGTTGGTACGTCCGAAGAAAGGGAAAGATATGCATCAACGTATCGAGGAAATCTTTGACGATCCGGTAAGTCTGTCGAATTTCTTCTTTTTTTTTTCTCGTTTCTTTTCGAGCAAACAAATTCCGATCCTACGGTTTTCTCCAGCTCTACTTTTGCTTCCGGCACTACGGATCGATCATAACACGAACTCGCTTTCCCTCGACATGCCGCTCTCGAGTCACTCGACCGACCACCGGTATCTCGCAACTCTCTTCTTTTTTTCCTTACTGCCTTACCCTACTTACTCTACCATATTATCCTCTCGCTACCGAAACGAACCTCTACAAATCAGCCGCTAAATGAATCTCTACATTAAAACTAGTACGACAATTGATCACATCCGATTACTGATTTATTTTCTGTTCAGCTGTTTGGCAAAGTAAAAGAGAAGCAACCAAAATTTCGGCATCAAATCGTTGCTATAGCCGGAGACTGCGGTCAGCCAGGTCTTGGGATGTCTCCCGCGGACAGGCAAACGATTACGCGAGAAGTCTCGATCGTCTTTCATGTTGCGGCAACCGTCAGATTTGACGAGAAGATGAAACTTGCCGTACCCATTAATGTTCGTAGTCCGAAAGATGTAGTGGATCTTTGTAAGGAAATTTCACATTTAAAGGTACATGCACATGTATGCTTTTACGTATATTGTACGAGTACAAGCAATGATAATTATAATTATAGTAAGCAATTCCATAATAATAAACGAAACTTTCAGGCGTTTATCCACGTGTCGACAGCATACGCCAATTGTACGCGAGCTCATATCGACGAAAAGGTGTACGAAGCACCGATTGACGGAAACAAGCTGGCAACTATCGTTGAATATATGGATGAGAAATTGATCGAGGAAATAACTCCACGGTAAGCAAGTTTTCTTCCAGCGAAATTAATTCGAATTCAAGCCAATCAAAATTACACTTCGTCTAGTTATTTCTATTCTGCTTATTCTTGTTCCAATAACTCGTCTATATTATGTCGCTGCAGATTACTAGGCGCGTGGCCGAACACGTACACATACACAAAAGCAGTAGCGGAAGGTGTCATTGTGAAGGAGGCCGGTGATCTGCCTGTTGGAATATTTCGTCCCGGTATTGGTTAGTAGAAGTCTTAGGAATCTCCATAGCTTTGCCTGGTTTTATCTCTCTCTATAGCTTTCCTATTCTAACAATACCAAACATTTTCTCGTTGACTCTTTCAAACTCGATATTTCTTCTCTGCATACTTAACCATCATGCGATCGTATGCTCATTTCCCGTTTCGTGAGATTAACTGGACAGGAGAGAAAATCTGATTTGAGAACGGCAACAAAGCAAAAACAACAACGTATTATACAAAAACAGATTGGAAGATGATAAATAAAAGAGAGAGCGAGAAAGTGTGAGAGCAAAAAAGGAGAGAGCGTCGGGGTAGGGGTATATGTCGGTCAAATGTAAATAAAAATTAATTTGATTGGAGGAATATGGAATTTTCAGTAATATCAACATACCAAGAACCGGTGCGAGGATGGATCGACAACTTGTACGGACCAACAGGTGTTGCAGCTGGGGCTGGTACAGGGGTCTTACGATCGATTCATTGCGATGGATCCATAGAAGCCAATGTTGTTCCTGGAGATTTAACAGTAAACGCCTTGATAGCTTGCGCTTGGGATGTCGCGAATCGTCGAAAGTAAGATTCACCGATCAAAACTTGCATCTTTTTCCATTCTTTCAACGCTTTTCCTTATATTTAACTTTCGTCTTTCCCTGTTTCTTTTCTCTCTTATTTCTATTTCTTTTCACGTATGCTTTATCTTTTTCTTATTTTACTTTATTTTTGACGGGCATTTTTTATGCACAGATCTGCAACTACCAAAGAAAGGGGAAATAACATACCCGTTTACAATTATGTTTCAAAAGATAATCCTATAACATACGATCAATTGAAACTTCTATCCGAAAAATACGGGCTTGAGTTTCCCACTAGCAGAGCCATATGGTACTATAGTTTCCGAAATAACAAACATAGGATAATTCATCTTATGTATGTTTACTTGTTACACTTATTACCGGCACTTTTGATCGACACCGTTACTCTCTGTTTGGGAAAACAACCGAGGTAATTTCTCTCTCTTCCCCCTCCCTCCCACTCTTTCTATATTTTTTCCCCTATGATTTTTTATTCTCCTCTGTTTCAATCCCATGATTCTAATTCTTCCTCTTCTTATCTCTATTATGAACCTAATATTTATATATATCTTGAAATATTTTCTCAAAGGATGTTAAAAATCTATAAAAAGATACACAAATTTATGGACGTACTTAACTACTTTTCTATCCACGAATGGAAATTTTCAAATGATAATATTAAAGAATTACTAAATAAGATGACAGAGGAAGATCGTGAAAATTTTGCATGCGATATCACCAATATTGATTGGGACCAATATTTTCGGACGTATATACGTGGAATTCGTATGTATCTGATAAAAGATCCGTTGGACACTCTTCCAAAAGCACGTATCAAGTGGCAAAGGTGAGCCAAATTAATCAGTCCTGTTCCTCTTTTTTTCCTTCTGAACCCTAATGATGATATATAGTAGCCAATGTTGAATGTTTGCTTTACAGATTATACTGGACCCATCAAGTGGTAAAACTAATTCTCGGTTATGCTCTATTGCGAATATGTTGGTTAACCTTATCTCATCTCTTTCGAAATTATATACCTCAATTTGCGTAACAAATTTGCTTTACGTGTGTGATGAGAGGTAATAAGCGCGCGGTAATGCACGCGGTAATGCGCGTCAGATACACATAAATATGACTTCGTTCGAAGTTCGAACTTGGCTCAGGATTAAGTGTCGTTCTTGTATCAAGTTCACTGAGATGATCTTATTCTAGTGTTTGTGATCGAAAGTGTGATTACCTTGTTGATTTTCTGAACAGTTCGGAAGAATAGAGAAGGAAGCAGAGAAGAAGGAAGAACACAGTGGAAAACTGACCAAAGTACTATATAGTTCTATCGCTGCGTATTCGCGTTTATTCGATTCGAGATGATCATAAAACCACCACTTAGTAACTCCAACTTGATATGTATGAACCGCGTTCGAGAAGTTTGTAAGGAAATGATGAAATACAATATATTTCCTTCCATTTCTCTTTCTTTTTCCCTCCTTTTCTTTTTCTTTTGCATTTTTTCACAAATGCCCTTATAGGATATATTTTTTGTTGGAACAGACACCGTCCAATTTCAAACGTGTTTTATACGTATATAAAACTTGTTGCTGTACTTTAAACTTCCATTTGTAATAAAAACAACATAGTTTTTTTTCTCTCTATCAGAAATCGTAATCTACTCGATTTACTTTTTTTCTTGCCTCTTGCGATCGGTTTGAAACGCATCGTGTTTAACGTTACTCGATAAATATGTATTTCTCGCATAAGATTGTCCAGCTCATACTTTACACCTATTCTTCCTTTATTTCCGAACACTAATGCGCTTCACTTCTACCGTATACACCCCCCCCTCTGCTGCCCCTCCACACACACAAATGTATGTCCATCCTTTAAACATACATAAGTACATACACATATCCAAACTTAAAATGGAATTTTTTGTTTCTTCACTTTAAATCACTCAACTGATTCCTGCTTTCCATTATTCCCACCATTTACTTCTGAAATGTCTTCTTCTTAAATCACCTATTTTACCCACTTTCTTTCTCTTGCATCATTAACTCCTCTTCAGTTATTTATCCCTCTTGAGTCGTCGCTCCGAATGTCATGCCGAAAAATTCCAGAGAACGTCGTTGTTAATATTACGTATTTCACGTCCATCCCACATTCTGTATTCTACTATACGTATGCATGTCTCGCTACTTGACGCGATTTAATATCTACCTTTAATACTACGTAAGAAAAAAGCCAAACGAAGATAGACGATTTGACAGTGAAATATGTAAGCATAATAGAACACGCATCATTTTTATAAACGAGTTATACCGAACCAACCATGCATATGAACATACAAACAATCATATTTCTTACTTCTCCTCCGCTTACTTACTTTTTTTGTTTCTCGCCTCCCCTTTCTCTTTTCTATATCTCGCCATTTCCTATTCCCGATAAACTGGGAAGATCAGTAATAACATATATTATATATTTATAAAAAATACAGGATTCCTGGAAAAACTATTCGAAAGATACGTCAGCATGATGTACAGATATTAACTACGACGATAATAGTAACTCAAATGTTTACACTATATTGTATCCAATGCATCCAACAAAATTCATACTTTGATTTCAAAATTTGAATTCATACTTACTTGTACAATTATAATTTCGTATAACGGTTATGTTTTAGATCTTCGCAAATCATCATTTGAGTTCATTCTTGCTCTATTATAAATGAACTGGAAACGCAAGTTTCATGAAACACTGTTATCAAATAATAAATTTTCTTCCACCTACATAAAAAAGTATATGCATATGTATGTATATACTATACGTATTAGCAGAGAAGAAATTTTCTCTCTGGTATTACTATAAAACATTTTCCTCTTATCTAATTATATTGCTCTATCGAAATTATTAAAGGCAAATTACGACTACATTCTTTACATTGGATCTGGGCAACTGGCATTATATTTTAGCACTATACATAATGTAAATAATCTTCACTGCACATAGCACGTAACAGGCTATACTACTAAAGTATATGCCAATTTAAACTATATGCGCAAGTGTGTGAAATAAAATAAGTTCTATGTTGATAAGAAAAATACTAAATATATGATACACTTGATAATTTGCACATGTAATGTATAGATATTACTATGTTAACGATTGATTATCGAGATCTCGTTTTTGATTATATTCGATATACATTGGTTTTCTCGTTTTTCTTTTATTCTTTACTAATACATATTATATATATACATACATGTGTAGTAGCAATTAATGGCTTTTATAGAAAATGTGCCTTGCAATTGCCATGTATATATTGACAGCTACATTTGGAGTATTTCTGAAGCTAATCACAGCAGTCGGCATATTTCTCTTAAACCTTCTTGGAAGAACTATTTACTTTGCATATTCACTTTTTTATACATTGCTACGTATGTATACTGGAACTGATTTGGCTCGATTGTCCGCTGACAATTAATTATAATGAAATCACGATTGCACTTTTAATGAAGGACGATCAAAATTTGGGAAAAATTTTTCGTTTCTTAGTGAAATTACATATTTTAGTTCATTTTACTCTATTTGTTGACGTAAAGTAATATAATTAACACATGAAACTGTAGCAACTGTGATATAATTCGATTAAAAATACAAACATACATATGAAATCGATTAAAAACCCTACTTTATTTTTTAAGTGAAGTTCAAATATCGATTTATGTACGTAATAAATTACTGACAACACAAATGGATAATAATAAATAATTTAACATATACTAAAAACAGACTAATAATGAATGTGGGTTTAAAAGTTTATATAAATTTTATTAGTAAAAAAAGTGTTAATTATAACAAAAATTAAATATAGTTACAAACAGTTGTTAAGTTAATAATTCATACAAACGTGCGAGTTTCTACTCTTAAGAACTCGTGCTTTATTATAGTTTTGGACGGAATGTTATCGGACGAATTAATGTATTTATATATATTACGCTTTGCACTAAACAAGTATCGTAACACCATATATGTACATGTACATATATCCAGCTTCCTCATCTCGTATCCTTTCATTTTCATGTTAGATGTTTATTCATATTGATGAAACTAAAGTAATGACACTGCTACAACTTGATGAAATGTAGAGGTTATTCAAATTTTCCTGCCTTAATTCGTAGGCAGTGCCGATACCGCGCTATGTGGTGTTGTTGGACGAGAACCAGCGATGGACTGTGTAGTTGATGCATTCAATGATTGCATGGTCCCAATCTAAAATAAAAATCGTCAGTCGGCGGTGTCATACGAAAAACAGAAAACAAAAAATTTAGAAAAAAGCCATAAAATAATAAGTCAATAAAAACGGGAAAGTGGAATGAAAAAAGGTCTTTCCTAGATGTTTAAATAAAGAAACTTACTCTTAAGTGAGCTAAATCTTCTAGTCTTGTAAGATCGCATAATTCCACATATAAAGAATACACTATTAACCATCCATAGATGGAAAAACAAATAAATGTCATCCACAAAATACACATCGTAATATTATAAGCAAATATCATGTCGTTTACTATACTGAAGAAGATAAAAGCAAGAAATCTGAAAATAGTAAAAGCTGCAAAACTGTAGAGCCATGGTACCATCTTCTTTTCATATTCTTTTCTTAAAGCAGTTATCAACATCAAAGATGTTGCAAACACTACTACTCCACCAAGCATAGAGAACAAAGCAAAAACAACAAGAGCGTTACGTACTGAAATGAAATATCAAGATAAAATTAAAAAACAGTAATGATATATATAAATAAATATTTTTCTTTCTTTTTATCGAGCTTATATAGACAATCAAATTTCAATGTTCCATATCTTACTAACCATGCCGATTGCCCACATAAACAAATTCATAGGATATTATGTAGTAGCCATAATGGGTTGAGCCTGGTGCAGCTTCGTAAAGGCAATAAAGATCAAATATAGACGTACAAATGGTAAAAATGGCTAAACACTAAAAAAAGAAAAACACCATCCACGTGAATGATAAAATATAAATTCTGTACATTATCAATCAATTACATACCTACCAATGCAAATATAGCTGTAAACATGGCGCCTCTTTGAATATTAAGTAAATGTGAATGTGTTAAAATTGGTTTTTGATACCAACGTGTTTTAACACTACGCATTGATCGTGAGGATTTTAAATTTGCGCTGCTACGTGTAGTAACGTGCGAGTATACCGATGGTGTACCCATGCTAGGAGATTTTTTTCCGTAATTCATTTTACAGTGAATACGAGTTTCTTTCTCTTTCAATTTCTAATAATTGTTTAAAACGATGTTTTGAGATTAGACCCCGTGTTTTACGCTGTAACAGGGAAGGTTAGTTTATAAATATTTGTTTCACTGTTTTTCATGATATCATCAATTTCTCGTTGCAATATTATTTCGATACATATGAATTTTTTCCGATGATAATTTGCTATTATAATTGTTAAAAATTTCAATCAATTCAGTTATAAACGTGAACACAACACCGTTTTAATAATGGTCGTCCATCACAGGCCGACGCCCGAAATTTTAAATGAACTTAACTGAAACAAACCGATGAATGCCGATGATAGTCGAAATGATCCGGAATGAATAGTTATGTTATAACGTTGTAGGTTATAAATTATCCTGTTATAACTTATAATCTGGTTATAATATTATAATACTGTCTATTTAAATGACCATAATTTCAAGAACCGAGCGTGGAAAGAACTGAAAAACAGGAAGAAGAATGAGCAATTATTTTAATTTTTATTGGTTAGAAACTTTTGTGTTTCTCTATAAAAAAGGAAGCAAATCATGGATATACGTACAAACAAATTGACTGACTTTTAATACTTTCTTTGATTCTTCTCTGACATATCATATAACAAAGAAATTACAAATATTTATAATGTCTATACACGTATGATACTTTTAACGACCATACACAAATCGCAATGGCAAAAACGACTGGGAACGTCCTCAAGTTGTCTACCAATGATTTTATCTGTACACGCACTGGAAACATAGTACGTGTATTATAATTTCTTGCCATTTTTACAAAACCTACCTTCTGTTTTTAAACGACACTATTTGGTCATGTTAGGAAAGAAAAAACATGATGTAACATGAAATGATTAAATAACATTTATTTAAAAACAGATTAATCCCTTTTTCGATTAAAATTAAGCTGACAATGCACATCTAAAGCCAAGATTTCCAGCTGTTGTATCTGGAGTATTTTGGCTCCGAGCAGCGCATCTATATCGAAAACAATAGCTTTTGTGACAGAGATAAGAACCGCCTTTTTTCACTTTGTCCGTGCCATGAGATGGGCCATTCTGGAAATATGTTTCGCGTTATAAAAATAATTACCGGTTTTATTTAAAAATAAAGAAAAAAAAAACAAATAAAAAGATAGACATAAGTAATTCATACATACAGGATTATTAGGTCCGCCTCGTGTTCTGGTTTCGATCGTCCACCAATCAGATGTCCATTCCCAAACATTTCCTATCATATTAAATAGTCCATACTTATTTGGTGGGAATTCTGTAACAGGTGATGTGCTTTCGTATTTATCTTCTTTGGTATTATTACTTGGAAAATCACCTTGCCACGTATTTGCTCTGGAAATTATTTTAATTTCATGGATTATTTTAATTTTAAATAATTCTTTATATAACCTTATTCACCTATATTGACCATTTGGAATTAACTTATTGCCCCATGGGTACAGCCTATCTGACAGTCCGCCCTGACAAGCAACTTCCCATTCGGCTTCGGTTGGTAATCTTTTTCCTAACCATTCACAATAAGCAATAGCGTCGTTCCATGATACATGAACAACGGGATGATCCATTCTATCTGGATTATTTAATTTTATTTTCTTTTACCTTCAACTTATAATTTCGAGCAATTGAAAAAACAGCTAAACATACTCTTAATATCAGAGGTTGGACCTTCTGGATGTTGCCAATTTGCATCTTTTACTTGTAACCACCAAGGAGCTTGAGCAGCAACGAGCATTACGTTTGCTCGAACTTTTTCTTCTAACAGACCTTCAAATACGAACGAATCTCCAAATTTTTCAGCTTCTGTCCGATAATTAGTCACATTAACAAATCTTGCAAAATCATGATTACTCACTTCCATCTTGTCTATATAAAAGCTATGTAGATATATCTGTTGTTTTGGACCTTCGCCATCTGCGACAAACACAGGTTCGTTCGTACCAATTGTGAAGGTGCCCGCCTCTATCTTAGCCATGTTTTTTAGACGATCTATATGATTGACAGTAGTCTTTTCATAAATACAAAGATCATTGATTGCTGGACAGTAATCTTCTGTTTCTTTCTTATATTGTGTTTTTATGGTGGTTTGTCTGCTAAAGCTACAACCATTACATTGAAGAGATTCTTTATTTGAATTATCTGTTTTGAAGCATGCCGCTATAGAACATAATGTAATAATTATGCTTGCAAAAATAAACAACACCGTCGACTTTTGCCAAGTTGTCCTTATCGAACTTCTCATTTTATGACTTGAGGAAAATTGATGCATGTAAAATTAAGAAATTGTAATTAATTGTGATTATAAGAAATACAAATACCTATGAATTCGAGATTCGACAAATATTGCGACCAAAAGTCATTATCTTCCATGAAATACTTCCACTATAAACTTTTAGTATACCGTGAAGAAATAAACATAGGAGATATATACCGTATGTATAAGTCTATGATAGGATGTAGCAATCGTAGTTTTGTCGTTGTGAAATAGGTATGCTGCATTAAGCAGCAAAAAATCCCTAGCTGACCTGGATCAGTTTTTGTTTAACTTTAATAATTTAGTACACGATCATATGTATTAGGTTGTCCCGAAAGCTTTTTCCTTTTGTACGGAAATAATAGATACACAATCTCTTTTTGTTTTATATTATTTTATTGAATCATCTACGATCCATTTTGTTCTATTTCTATTATTATGATCATACATGATTCGATAAAAATAATATAAAACAGAGAATGTGCATCCATTATTTCCTTACAAGACGAAAGAAACTCTTGGGACAACCTAATACAAACACGTCTCGACACTATATACGGAAACCTAGAGAAAATCGTCTGAAGATTGAGTCGTGACTAGTTGTAAAAAATCAACCTGGAAGACAAAAAGGTTACGTTCTGCGCATGCCAGAAATACTATGAATGTCTCAGACAGCGAGAGATATATTCTACTCATCTTCCTTTGTCTCGAAAGATCGTGGTTTTTGTTGAATTTTCATGTGATTTTTCACAATTAGACGCGACTCAATTTTCAATTTTCCCTAGCGAGTATTGAGATTTTATATGATCGTGGTTTATCGATCGTGGATATCGATACGTCGATGTTGACATGCGAATGCGTAGATAGGCACATATCTTTTTCTTTTGAAATTTTTTGATATACACACATTATATTTAATCTAACTTATTAGGTTTATAGCCCATTCTAAAAGATGGTGCTTTGGAAGGAGGTTTCCCTCTCTTTATCTAATGAACGCTCGATTTCTATGTTACTGCTCACAGTTCTCATGTACACACTCATCTCTTTCATACTTTTATGGCCATTTCCCTTCTGCTTACATATGTGTAATTTACGTGGAACATAACCTATCGTTAAATGCCACGTGTTATTTATCTGTCATTTACGTATGTATAGAATGTCTCGTAGATCTTTCCGTTCATCGTGACATCGACTGATGACCGAAAGAGTAACAGTATAGCAAAATTATTTAGTCCAATATATCGACGCTATACTACATATAGCTATAATGGCTTCTTCAAAACGTTTCAAACTGTTGTTTTGCGCTGTCGGTATTTTCGTATGTTATTTTCACTTTGGCATGTTGCAAGAGAAAATCACACGAGGACAATATGGAGATGAAAAAATCAGTGAAAAGTTTACGTATATGTTTACTTTAGTTTTCTTCCAGTGTCTCATTAATTATTTATTTGCTAAGACTAGTTTATTAACGATCATGAAACAGGGCGAGGACACTACTCCGAAAACTTATTACGCGCTCTCTGCCCTCACTTATTTGCTTGCTATGGTATGCAGTAATATGGCATTACAATTTGTTAATTATCCAACACAAGTGATTGGAAAAGCCGGTAAACCAATTCCCGTAATGATACTCGGCGTACTGCTGGGGAACAAGGTATTTTGTTTTTTTGTTTTATTGGTGTATCATTCATACATATCAATAATAATCAATCGTCTACCTTGTATTATTATTATTTCAAAAGAAGATTTCTGGAACTTGTGTTATTGTATATATATATATATATATATATATATATATATATATATATATATATGTATGACTTTTCGTTTGTTGCTTTTTGTGATACTGTGTTTTTCACATTTTACAATCATATATTTACATATCTTATATATGATTTCTAACAACCAAATGCATTATCTTACAGGTTTATCCAGTTAGAAAGTACTTGTTTGTGTTCTTAGTAGTCATTGGTGTAGCTTTGTTTATGTACAAAGATGTCAATCCATTGAAAAAGCATTCCGAGGGACAAACTGCATTTGGAGAATTACTGTTATTACTTTCATTAACAATGGATGGTCTAACTAGCGCTGTGCAGGAAAGAATGAGAGCTGAACACAGTTCCAAATCTGGTCACATGATGTTGAATATGAATGGCTGGTCTGCAATCTTTAGCTGCATTGTCATCATAGCCTCTGGAGAACTTGTCGAATTTATTCAGTTTCTACATAGATACCCTTTTATCATATGGCACATAGCTACCTTTTCTGTAGCAGGAGCATTTGGACAATACTTTATATTTCTCACTGTTGCGGAATTTGGTCCATTGCCATGCTCCATTATAACTACAACTAGAAAATTCTTTACAGTCTTAGGTTCAATACTTATCTTTGGTAATAGTTTGACCTTTAGGCAATGGTTGGGCACGTTTGTAGTATTTTCGGGATTGTTTTTAGATGCTATGTACGGTAAAGACAAGTCTACTAAAAAAGATGTAACGAAGTAGCAAATGAACACTAGCACGTTATCTGAGAAATCCTGACTCTTTAAATAAAAAAATGATCTCAAATTTTGAGATTTATATATTCGTCGCGTTCTGATGAAATTCAAGTTTAGGAACATTACACCATAGACAAATATGTGTGTACCGTGGCTTCCTGGTTTCGCTCAGTATCGGTGTATGGTTTTGTACTTATGAATGAAATATTTCGAATAGATTTCGATTAGACGTTCGAAAGATTTTGATATACTATACTTTTACGAATATGTACACATATATTCGTTTCTATGAACATGTATATTATAGACGTATGTATGATGCGTGCAGTATGTTTTAGGATTCGTATGTATATATGCGTTATGCCGACCGAAACAGCATGCATTTACACGCATAGCGTTTCACGTACGTATTTCTTTCATTTTATCTCCTTACATCAATCTCATTCGATTACTTGTAATTTTTACGAATCCTTTTTACGAATCATATCATTCGTAAACGTCATTTACGGGGAAAAAATACAATCGGTATCGTGATTATTAGTGTACGTGATAAAAAAGAAATCGATTGTGAAATAAAGAACAAATGCAATCATTTGATATACGATTTAGTATATTTACTCTCCCTAGTCATATGTATAATTAATAATTGTACTGTCATTTTTGACTAAAATATTTTTGCCAATCTACATAGAGAGCAACATGCATGTCTTTACATATGTATATGTAAGTCGATGGTGGCGAGGTAAGTAAACCTTAGTTAAAAAACGTTTAGCTTAATTAAAGAAGCTAACTACTTCGCGCATAGCTAAGCGTATAAAGTGGTTTTAAAATCGGATTTCGTTACTGTTATCGATACTGACGACAACGTCGACGATGGTTAAATAGATAATAACGGCGTTTGAATGTGCTTTAGGAAGGGATCGTAATCAGTTGAGCGTAATGTAGCATAAATGCGCAGACTACTTTTCAAAAAGTAGTATTGAGAAACGATATACATAGATTGTAAGTGAACATTCGAAGAGTACATAAAAGACGAGATGAATATATGGTTGTTAAAAAGTTACGCGTGTATCACTATGCTATCGATATGGTCTCCAGCCTCTTACGCGCTTCTTGAAAACGGTAAGTGGTAAATTTACAATTAAAGTAATTCATTTGATGCATACGTACAGTCGTCAATTTGATCAACATACACGTACAATAGCATACGTTTAAATAGTTCTTTTTCTTCGCGACATTCGTCTGTTTGTCTTCTTTATAAACATCGAAGAATCATCAGTGGAACTGGATAGCGCGTAATTCAAAGGGGGAACGATAGAAGAGAGGAATTCTCTGAAAATATCAATTGTCTCAAATATTCAAAGAGGCACGCGCGTGTCAATTCTAGATTAAGATTTTGGGAGAATTTCACACGACTATATTGTTTGTTATTTTCATTTAAAATATATCTTTTACCTGGAGAAAGAGAAAGAAATGTTTCACTTGTAGAAACATTCTCGATTTACTTGCCGAATGGAATTGTCGAAGCACGTGACATAAATCAACCGATACTGACCATGAAAAATGAGATGGTAGCGAAACAAGCAACGATAAGCGATGGACAAGAATCATTCAAATCTCTTAGGATTGAAGAAAAGAAAGAAGAAAAGGAAATTAATTGCACGGATCGTTCTATACTTGATTTTCCCGAAGATTTGTTCACGTACAAAGAACGTCGCCACGGAGCTGTAGTGTTGCATACCTTCCTCGGATTATACTGTTTTCTATTGACAGCATTGGTTTGCCACGATTATCTATTACCAGCTATCGATTGCATATGCGTCGGTATGAACATAAGCACCGATGTTGCTGGAGCGACGTTTCTTGCAATGACCAGTTCCTTTCCCGAATTATTCGTGAATATAATTGGAACGTTCCTAACCGAGTCGGATCTTGGTGTTGGTACTGTTGTCGGTAGCGCTGTATTTGACACGTTTGCAACTCCGGCTTGCGGAGCGTTAACGGCTCTTTGCGTAAGTATACGCACATATTTAAAAATATACATATAGTTGAAAATTGTTGTTATATGATTACGAAATTGAACGATAACCAAAAATAAAGTGATTCGCTTTATGATAGCGATCAGATGGCAATTTGATATTGACATCTATCGCACAATTTACACGCAATTGCGTTACATATCTATATTTTATTTTTATACATATATATAATATGCGTATACATATACGAAAATAATTTTTGGCAAATGTACCGGCAAATCAATTATCTCATCTATTCAATCTCCTTGTTACCGTACAGACTTTTAGGTAAAGGATGATAAGCATTCTCTTTAAGTATGTATATTTAGATCGATCGTATCGAATACCTATCTCTTTTATTTATCTTCCATTGACCTTGTTAGCGTTACATTACACGATTAGTTTTTTCCTGATTATCTTTTTTGTCTCCTATTCACGTGTATCTCTATCCTTGAAAGTGAGAAGAATCGAAAGGAAACGATTGTTTCAAAAAATGCAATTTCTAATTCGTCTTTCATTTTTTCGACTCAGGCGATACCATTAGAATGGCGAATATTGTCACGAGACTGTGCAATGTACGTGGTATCTATTGGAGCGTTGGTAGCGATAATGTGGGATCGTCGGATTCATTGGTACGAAGCCATGATTTTGTTAATGTTGTTCTGCATTTACCTAATCTTGCTATTTTGTGGCAAAGGTATTTGGCAGTGTTGCCGTAAAATCGTTCCTTTTAATTCTAAATCCGCGACGAAAGGTAAGTAACATTTTCTTTCTCAACTAATTTCCTTTGTTTGTTTGTCCGTTTTAAGAAAATATTGCGAGTCGAGTAAGGTAAATATCAAGTAACAATTCGTTGCGATTAATCATAGTGTCTAACGTTGGAGAGAAGTTGCCTCGTAACGGCTCCTACAAACTGCGCCCTCCAGATGATGTTGTTGCAGTTAATTCTAGCAAGAACATGGATATTAAAAAATTGGAAAGCCAGCAGCGTGATCTCGAAAATGTTCTAGAAAATTCTGACAAATCGATGGAACGTTCTGTTTCTGGTATGTATGTATATATGTATCTGTGTATATGTATTATGAAGTGTATATGTATATGTGTATCTGTGTATGTATGTGTATGATAAGAAGCATAAACATATTGTACGTAAGTATTGTTTCTGTTTATTTATTTGCAGAATATTTATTTACTTGGCCAAGGGAACGAACTATGATTGCAAAATGTTGGTTTATGTTTGGCTGGCCATTGAAATTTTTGCTATATGTAACGATACCAGATGTCAGAATCGAACGGTTGAAACGCTGGTATCCATTGACATTCATTATGTGTGTGATTTGGATCGCAATATCTTCTTATTTGGTTTCTTGGATGACGACGGCTGTCGGTGATACGATAGATATCCCGGATTCCATTATGGGTCTTACATTTCTAGCCGCTGGTGGAAATATGCCGGAGCTTGCGTCCATCGTGATTTTAGCCAGACAAGGTAAGCTTAATTTTTTTTATTTCTCTTGTATAAGAATTTCTTGTCTATTCTGCTGTTACATTTGTTACATTTTAATAAATCAATTCACTGATTGGTGATATGAAATATTGAATGTTTCATATATATCTAGGGGACGGAAATATGGCGATGAGCAATACGTTAGGGGCAAATATTCTCGACATTTTACTTTGCCTGGGCTTACCGTGGACAATAAGCTGTCTAATGAAAGGAAGAGACGTGAAGATCGTATCAGGAGCTATATCCTACAGTGTACTTACAACAGTTATTTGCACAGTAGTTCTTTATACAGTTATAGCCTGTTTCAATTATAAATTGAACAAAAAAGTAGGAATCATATGTCTGGTGTTATACACAATATTTTTAATATTTGCTATTCTCGTAGAACTGAATGTTTTCTTTTTTGTAAATTTACCAATGTGTCCACATATCGATGAATTATATTGATTAATTTCGTATATTCTGCATAGTTCGTATTATTTGTTTGTCCATTCTCTGTCCTATCAAATTATAATCGTTAATTTTGTTCATCATCTTATTCATCACTTTAGCAATCTTTGTTAATCTTAGAATCTTGGCAATTTCGACAATCCCGATAATCTCCTTAACCTCGTTGATGTAGAAAGACAAACGATTTTCTGAAACTGGAAGTATCCCTTATATATTACCGCTAGCGCTACTTCTTTCACGGCTATCAATGATGTTGTAAGTTAATACTCAATACTCACGTAGATGATCGAAATTTGTCAATGGTGACAAAGCTGGTGCTTAAAAATAGAAGCTGCGACAGACAGCTGCGAATATCAGTAAAAAATAACGCAAGAGAAAGTCTGAACGAATGAATTGGAAATGATGAACAATTATATGTGACGATAAAAATATTTTCGAGAATCAACGAGCGACTTTGTTTTTGTTTTTTCTTCAAATTACGATGAGCGCAAAATGAGCAGTAAGCATAATCTGTGCAACAGCGTTGTGAAACTACTACTCCACCTTCAAGCCGTTTCTACGAGCTACGGCCCGCTTACCGTCCAACGGAAGTAGATGACGTTGCCATATGTAAGTTATACATAATATACACGTTATATATAATATACATACATTGTTTAAGCGGAAAAATCCCAAAAAACTAATGGGCCTTAAACAAAGAATGTGAATAACAAGGGAAAGATGAGCATGGTAATTCTTGAAGTTAATAAGCTGACTGAAATGATTTTAAGTTTATGGAATCATGATACAAGCAACTTAGTTGACAATAAAAGAGCATTGTTGTATATGCAATTGTTTCTCATAATGTCTCGAGATTCAGAGTTTTCTCCATTTGTGATGTGCGTGGAGGTACATAGTTGAAATGAGATTAGGGAAGGATTTGGAAAGAAAAGCTTGCAGAAGCATAAATAGAATAGGGAATCATGGCTAGAAGTCAATATAGCATCAAAGTAACTTGTCAAATACGCCAAAAATGCTGGATCTTATATATGCATAACTTTTGAACCCGTGGATTGTGCTCCTTAAGACTTGATTTTAAGTCAAAATACGTCAGAAACTATAAGACACTAGCCTAATAAGTTTTCGTTCGCTAAAGCAAGGTTTAGCTACATCATCTAGAGTTGCCGCCTTCACCGATTCAGAGCATAAAACAGAATTTGAAAAACTATTTCTAACTTTTCGAATCTCCAGATTTAGGACATTTTTTGGGTCATTGGAGGGATCTTTCGCCCATGAGGGAAGAAGGAAATTCCTGAATGGCTCCAGAAGTCATCTTCGAGACCGACTTAACTTTCACTGGGCTTGATGAATTGCATTCGTGTTTGAGATATAATAATGCTAATTTAGGCTTTTTTTTTAACCGGCACCAGGCCGATAAGGCACTGTACCGCGGACATGGAAGGACACCGAGCGCACAAACTCTAAGCACGACTGATTAACACGACGTACATCGAGTAACTTTTTGAAACGTAAATATGAGTCAACGAGTGACTCTGTTCGTATCGGTCTATACGTTTATACTGTGCTAAATACATATATACATCTGCAAAAGGGTACACGATATGTGAAAATATCCAGATACGTGGAATACAAAATCATACGATAATGGACAAGGAACGACGAAGGATGGTTGTCTAATTGAGTGGCAACGAGATGTTGTCTTCTGCGTAATGGCGAACGGACAACATAGATCGAATTGTGTGTTTAAATGCAACTGACTATTCAGACATGGAACACAGTCTGATATAAATTGTATAATTACGAAAAATATATGTATGTAGAACATCGTGGAAATTATATTTTGCACAATATTTTTGGTAATTGTTGATGCGAATTCTCAACTAGGTGGCGACCAGTTAGGTTGCAACTGATCGGTTGATGTTGCTAACCGTGAGCGCTATTAACGCTCAAAATGAAGGGTAGATTAAAGATGAAGAGAGATGTAATATTTAGTTGTTTTATTTGCACTATTTAGTACAACCACAAAGAATATAACTGTGTAATGAACTGTTTGAGCACCGTGTTAAGACTGTGTGTCTGAGTGTGAACTGAGTGTGAACTATTTGACGACTGAGTGAGAACTAAGTGTGAACTGAGTGAGAACTGTCTGTGTAAAAAATTATTTGAAGACTGACTAGATAAACTATTGGGAGACTCTTTCTTCCTTGGCATCTGGGCCCTAACCTTGGTCCTGTCCAAAGGTGTCCTTCCTATGGTGTCCGTAAGGTGGGGATCTATTCCTTTCAATCTTGTAACTGATGAACTTCGTGGATATATCTCCTCTGGTATTGCTGATTAATACCAGATGCTCTCCTTAGAGCGAACTTATCAGGCACTTAGGTTGCCATGTCGCCACTTGACGAGGTTCTCATTGTGAACCAAACTACATCTTACAGGCCAATATCACTACTTCCTGTGTTTTCCAAAGTTACGAAAAAGAAAACCACTAAATATTCAATTGAATGGCACGCACATAACACAAACAAAGCAAGTTAAATACCTAGGACTTCACTTACACTTGCAACTTACATGGAAGCATCACATTAAATCAATAATAGACAAAATACAGATGAAAGGAAGACAGATGTATTGGTTAACTAGTCGAAATTCTAAGCTCAGTGTAGAAAAAATTAAAAATTTACAAAACGATAATGAAACCAATTTGGACGTACGGAATACCACTATGGGAGATAGCAGCAATGAGCTACATAAATAAACTAGAGTCGCTGCAATCAAAAATACTCATCCACTTGTTATATAGTAATAAAGCGTTAGAAAATTTACCAAATGTCTAGCTAGACAAATTGTAAAAAAAAGGACCTTCCAGTCAAATGTCCCTTTTGCTGGTTTTACAAAATAAGCACCTGCTTTCCTTTTCAACTCAATCAAAATCTACATGCGTCCTCCAAGCTGCCACGCTTTATCCCTGCCGATAGCTTTTGTCCCCTTTTCCTTTTCTACCTTAGATATTTTTGTAAACTTCCTTTCGTTATTCTCCTGTATTTCCTACTGTATCTAGGTTGATTGTTGTATTCTGCTCCACTGTTTCTGTCTTTGTACATCTTCTTCCCTCTTCCTTAGAATCTCTCCTGCGTTCATTCCTTTCTTCCATAATTGTTCTTCTCCTCCTTGGCTGTACCCACATGCTTTGAAGTGCTATAATTTTTCTTTAAGTCTTTTGCTATCTCCTTTTCGGACGTTTCTTTTTTTTTTGGAAAACTTTTTACTGCATTCTCCTCTATCCTTCTTTCGTATTCCAACGCTCTTTTTCTGGCGCCTTTTGGTCCAAACTCCGCGTCCATTTAATATATCTTTGCTGAATCCTTTCAAGTTCTGTTTTCTCCGATCAGTCCCAAATTTCCGCTCCATACGCCAGAATCCCTACTATTTAGACTGTTGAACATCTTTATCATTCTCTTGTAGTCATCCCTGAAAAGCCTCTCTCCAATTTTCCATGTATGCCTCATGACTATGTTAGCCTTCTTTGTTAAATTCCTAACACGTTCGTTGATTTGAAATACATACCCTAAGTATTTAAATTCCTTAATCTCTATTTCTAAAGACTACGATCTCTGATTTATCCGCATTTAAGACCAGCTTTTTCTCTATCCAAATACTTTTCAAGTTTTCTTATTCCTTCCTCCATTAAGGTGTACTGTACTATAAGAATATTATAACGTAGCATGGTAAATCAAGAAGGTAACGAGACAAAGGGGGATGCAATGAAATAATGCATAGGGTAACGTGTTTCTTTTATTTATAATTCTTTCAAAATAGTCCCCTAAATACTTGATACATTGCTTAGAATGTTCGTATAAGTTTTCGAAAGACTTTGAGAAAATGATCCGTCTTGTGAAAATATGTGTGTGTGTGTTTTACATTTCTTGGAGCATTAAATTATTTATTAAATGAAACGCCACGCTGTTTTTTTCCATTTCACAAATTTACGATCGTGGTTTCGGGAAAAGAAGAAGGAAGTCGGTAGAAGAAGATAGAAGGTAGACCGAATATCACGAGATAGTGATCGGAGTAATGATCAACCCCCTTTTGGCCCCTATAATTTTAGGGTTTTTGTCGTTGAGAAATACGTTGAGAAAATATGTATACCCGCAGAGGACAAGTTATGTACATAATATGTGATTGGTAATGCCATCTAGATGAAATTTTCGTGCATATTATTTCTTTATTGACAAAATAGTTGACCAAAAAGTACGTTCGTATTGAACACTTTTATTCGAATTCGATCTCATTGTATTTCGACGCTCGTATCATAAATTAATATAGAAATATAGATAGGTAGATGCGTACTCGTGTCATCGACAATTTGAAAAGATGCTACAGCTTCGCAACAGCGGTTATTCTTTTTTCGTATCAGTACTTAGAATTATGCAACACGCATATGACACAGTTATATGAATATTGCCTACATATACACGTGTTCTATTTAGCTCCGATTGTTTCAATCAACTGTCGCGATTCTATGTATGTAGTCGGGTACAATTCAATTTGATTATATATTCGTGGCTATTCTTACCGATCGTCGATTAAATCAACTTACGAACTCCATTCATAATAGTAAATGGAAGACCAATCGATTTAATCACAGTTCGATCGATTTTTCGTTGGGATTAACGCAATTCCTTATACTTTTGCGATTTCTGATTAAACGATAACAATTAGCCGCGTAAACGAAGATAATTCGATAACGTGTATACTATTTGACTGGATAAGATAACCAATGACCGACTATGTACACTATATAGTGTATACATGCAAGTACATATATGACAACCATGTGTATGAAATTCGTTTTGAATATTCGCATCTTTGATCGTCGATAACGTGTCAATAATAACGACGGTATCGTAATTGTCCTACCGATTTCTGGTACACATTTCCTACCTATCTATCTACAAGGCGCGTGAATAAAATCTTTAAAATCTTACATTTTAAACGAGTAACAATTTCGGACACAATCTCTCTTAATTCATTCGATGAACGAACAAAATAACGAACGAACAATCTTGATTCGAACGTAACGTGATCAGGCGATGAAAAACATCAGCAAAGGATCAAGATTGTCTATTCATTGAACATTTTCCATTTGACTCGTAATTAATCGTATCATCGCCATTTTTGTATCGCTTCTACTCTCCGACCTCTTTCTTTACCTATCCTTCCTTTTTCTTCTCTTCCCCTACCCTTTGCCTTCCAGCCCTTTCCATACCTAATCGTTCTTTCATTCCTAATCGTCCTTTTTTCTCTTCAAATCATATCGACTATCGTCGATTATACAGAGGATTGTTTTGTTCGCGCGGAACACAGTTGAGGCATTTCATATATTTTAACGATCATTCGTATCATGGCTCGTCATTTGATTCACGACAAAACGCTCGACGTTTTGGCAGTTTGATATCTTTCTATCGACTGGAGTTTTTCCAACTTTTTGAATTGTCCCAAAAAGTCGCATAATCGCGTTTTAGTTTGTCTGGTTGCCGTGTCTTCGAGATCACGGCGAATCAAATATATGTACATATTTGCACTCCTCTATACACATTTGTTCGTATTATCGAGTTATTATATATATATTATATAACAATATATTACGCTTCGATAAAAACTTCCGTGGAAAATATAGATCGTAACCTGGATGAAAAATCGCTAAATAATTAGCGTAATCGGTAAAAGCGTAGCCAGCACTGCGATCGGTGTTTGATCATTATCATTTTAATTACCGACAGTTAATCGCGCAGCTACCGAACCGACCCCACCAACGAGTTTGCTGTCTTATTCCCTGTTATCCGAATGTATAATATAAGTACTTATATTCGAATATACTTATGTACATATTATATATTCGAATGCACACCAGGGATCAAAGAGTCACTAAACAGCAACGTAGTCGTAACAGATAATTATGATTTACATATATACAATCGGCAACGGTCGATAATTCCTGTAATTTCACCGTCCCCATATTTGTCCTGAAGTTTGATCATTATTATTTGATCTTGTTCGAATTTCATTGGAATTTCATTGAAACTGTCTCTGTTCTTCTCTCCTCTCTCTCTCTCCTTGTCACGCCATGTTTTACTTCCACTGTTTTTTTAATGACGTTCTCACAATTATTCTCCCCATATACACGAAATTGCTATTTCGTATTTATTTGTATGCTTACGCGGAACAGTAAGGTAAATACACATGGATCGTTCGTCTTCAGGAATATTCAACATTGGTCGGTGCGTGACCGATATTATTTGCAAACAATCTTACTAGTTCTACGAGGCTTTGCGCCTGTCGCGCCGTTAGGACGGTTTTTATTCGGAAAACTAAATGCAAGAAAAGAACATTGCTCTAACATTCTTGCGGGAGATAGCAGATAGTCGAACGAATCCAACGAAATAAGCGTATAGCGGAAATATTCTTGTACCGTGATTTTTCTTGCACGTATCTATAAACCTACCGAAACCTATCTTTTTCCTCGTGTCACACGCATTCTCTTTTTTTGTTCTATATCACATAATTTCACTTACCCCGCTTTTGCCTTTTCATACCCCTATCTATCTAAGTATGTACATACTTATCTAACTATTTACCTGAACTATCTACGACTACTTACATATCTACCCGTTTATGTCATTTATCTATCCTACATAGCTACTTGGCTATGGTTTAGGGTAGTTAACTAGCAGAATGGCTAGTTAGCTAACCGGAGCTAGCTATCCACCTGTGATTACGAATGATATACGCACGTTCGAGAATTAAATCAATCGTATAATCAATCATACGAAAACTATCTCGCACGAACGTAGATACTACAACATGAGAATGTACGTGCGTAACTGCATATGTATATGTGTGTGAATTCCGATCAGTTTCACATTGTATTTCCTTATATTGGTTCGTCTTGTACACGGATAAAGGAATAAAACCGTGGAAGGATGAGAAACGATCCAATATTGACAGTCTGCGATGGCATCTCAATGGAGATGACTATTCGTTCACTATCAATCCCAACGGCTACAGTACTTTATCAAATATACTCAGATAAATCGCAGGAAAAATATGGAAAACGAAAAAAGAAATTCTTTGAAGCTGAAAAAAGTAACCACAAGCATCCATCTTATCATCTTACGTAGCTGTAATAAAGACATTACGATATTCTATCTAATTTATGAATGAACACCTGGCATAGTGAATCATGAATAGAGATTCAACTCGTAGATTCATAGAAAACTTGTATTCGACCGCTTTTCTTCGAAACGAAAAGTGTACGCAACAAAATTTTCCTATCATCTTGAACCTCTCTTTTCCGCATTTAAATGTCTCTATTCCAAAAAGATTTCAAAGAGGATAATCGTATAGCTGCATGAAAGATGTAGGAAAATCGTGTGTGTAATTTATTCGTGAACATTTATTGTGAAATATCGAACGTAACCGCGATCGCAACCGCAATCGCAACGGTAATGGTAATCGTAACTGTAACTGTAATCGTGACCGTGACTGTGACCGTAACCGTAACCGTAACCGTAACCGTAACCGTAACCGTAACCGTAACCGTAACCGTAACCGTAACCGTAACCGTAACCGTAACCGTAACCGTAATCGTAGCCGTAACCATAACCGTAGTAGTATTGTCGTCGATTCATTTTCACGTGAATATATTCGTGCCGGACACGTAGAACGTGCAGCAGATGCCTGATTTGAATGTTTCTTTCTCGCTTAATCTTGTGTGATCTCGTTTGGCATCGTTTTACTCATATTAGCTCATCTTAGAATTCGGTTCTAATCGATCCAATTTTACTCGGCCAAGATCAAACTGTGCATAAATTTACGTACACGTGTTAATGTGGTTTCATTGTATTTCGCAGAATGGTAGTTTGCCGGTTAACTCTTTCGTCTGTTCTTGATCTTGGCTATTAGCACCTTCGCTTTTTGGGCTGCCTCCATCTTCTAAGGAGCCCCCACCACTTCCGTGGGGGCAAATTGATTGTCATCTGAGCGCCAATGTTGAAATCATCGGAGGTCGCGACGGTTTGTTATCAAGAATTCTTTCAATTTCGTTCATTATATTGGCGTTCAATTTTGGAATTAGCTGAAACGACGCATTGTTTATAATAATTAGCCCCTCGTTTCGTCCGCGGCTATCGAAATCCAGATACGAAATACGAATTTTTAATTTCACCAATAAGAAATAATTACCTGTAAACTTTGAAGACTTTCGTACAGTTGATCTATGTTTGATGCACCGAGAAGAAGGCACTGAACACTTTCATTCTTTAAAGACCACGCGATGGCCAACTGTCCGAAAGAGCAACCGAGTCGTTCGGCGAGTGCACACACATCTCGCAGTTTATCCGAATATTTTCGCGTTTCTTCATCGGCTGACTTCTCCTTCCAGCCGTATTCCTGCTGGAACAAAGACAGAAAATAACACGATAACGTAACGGACGTTCACATACATGTTTGTTCATTCCCTTAACTTTTATGTATGCTAATGTGCGTGGAAATACTGCATAGCCTATCACGATATGCGAATTCGACTACGTACTTCTTTATACAAAGATTGCGTTTCGTCTTCGGTCCAACTGAATGACGAATATTTATTCTGAAATGAAAAGGTAAACATTCCAAGCATTATTATTTTGCTAGCGCTACAGATATCTTGAGGCCGACAGCTACCAGCTTCCTCAATTATTCTATGAAATATCACGAATATTTCTTTCTGGATAATATTACCTTATACGAAGATCTCGATAAAAAAGATACACCACAGTCGTCAGGTTTCGAAGAAACCATACCGATCGTAACCGTGGACCACGCCATCAGACCAACACCTACGGTTTACAAACGACTTTTTTGAATATCGTTAAGGAATATGCACACAATATGCTATGTCGAATGTCCAACGTTTCGCAATTAAATACCGATTTTATTGTACAACTCTGGCATATAAAGTTCTGGTTTTTCTCTATAAAATAGATGATACTCGGCTTGTTCCACGATTGGTGTAACACAATTAAATTGACGGCAATTCGTGTAAGCTTCCATAATTTCGACAGGGGTCCAACGAGACGTTCCCCAATACATTACCCATCCTTTGCTTATCACGTAATTCATTGCACGTACTATTTCTGAAAGAATAAAATTAAGCGAATAAGAAAGTGATCGTAAGCGTCGGTCGCTTCAATTATTTTTAACATAGTACTTTAATTGCACCAGAGAAACAAGAAACGAACCTTCCATAGGACACATAGGATCTACTTTGTGAATCATCACAATATCGATGTACGATAATTGTAACCTGACTAAAGATGCTTGTACCGATTCGATTATGTGTTTTCTTGACAATCCACGACCCTCTGCCCTGCGATCAAATATTCATAACGTCATACATCTGATTTACATTTACGTCTACGTCGTACTACTACGTTGCAAATTTTTATATTTCTATTTTATCAATTTTGATCACCATTATTTGAAATGTAGCAATAATTCGGTATTTATCATTTTTATCATGCATTTAGAAGTTAGATCAATCCAAGCTCGATCGATCGATACTCACTTCGTGTTCCAATATATTTTGGTGGTAACGACGTAACTTGAACGATTCCAAGCACGTCGTAATAAAATTCGTCCAAATTGAATTTCTGCTCTATGACCGCTATGAGCCTCACTCAGATCGAACACATTTATTCCACTGTCATAAGCGAGGGCAACTACAGCTTCAGCTGCTTCCTCATTACTGCAACCTCCTATTCCGAAAGTTGTCCATGTACCTACATGTATAAAGCAATTTTGTTAACTCACTTGTCTCGATTCGGTACAGATTATCATCATCTAATGTTTTCACACTTTTCAATGGACAAATACGATGCTGCAACATTTCCACCATCACACCTATTTTTATTTACAACAAAATCATCATCATCATCATCATCATCATCATCATCATCATCATCATCATCATCATCATCATCATCATCATCATCATCATCATCATCATCATCATCATCATCATCATCATCATCATCATCATCATCATCATCATCATCATCATCATCATCATCATCATCATCATCATCATCATCATCATCATCATCATCATCATCCNTCATCATCATCATCATCATCATCATCATCATCATCATCATCATCATCATCATCATCATCATCATCATCATCATCATCATCATCATCATCATCATCATCATCATCATCATCATCATCATCATCATCATCATCATCATCATCATCATCATCATCATCATCATCATCATCATCATCTTTCTGGCTCTGGCACGTTGCAAATTTTCCCTTTCTCTCATTCTCTTTGTTTATCTTTTTTCTTTGTTTATTCGCATGAGATTTTGGTACCTTATGAACTCTCTTCAAAAATATTTACAATTTGGGTAATAGTTCCAATTACGAAATAGTAATATACAAAATAGTTCCAAACGACGACGACCATAGCGACAATGAACACGACAAGCACAATTGTCACAGAAATAACAATAAATATATAAATTTGGATACGGATATTATTGTTATATTACGTGTCTACCTATACTACTTAGTCCACTAATTATTTACATTGCATTTCACTAGCAAATCGTACGTGAAAAGCGTGCATGCCCACGTTAGTGGATATATAGATTGCATGGACAAGATTTACTAGGCCAAATAAAAGAAAGATGACTATAAATGTGAAGAATAGACAAAAACGGAACGGAAAGTGGCATTGTCGATGGATGAAGGAAGGATATAGTTTTCATCGTTTACTGTTCATATCTATAGTCTAAAAAATATGGCCAACATAATATTACTGATAAGCTATCTGAAAGAGGTGTATAGTAAAGCGTACATTGTGATAGAATAAAACGGGGGGGGGGGGGGGTAACCGCGATTCTGTTCGTTTCTACGAAAGTTGGGAAAACATTCAGCGTACCTAATCCAACATTGGAAACACGTAGACCGCTTTTGCCCAAGTTGCGGTAGCGAATACCTGGCGAAGGATGCTGTAAGCGCTGCGCTTGTGCGGCAATGCAGTTAGTTAGTAGCTGCTCCTTCGTTCCAGTAGTATTACTGCAATGTACACCAGAGTCCACAGCATTACCACCGCCGCCGCCACCACCGCCACCGCTGCCGTTGAACTCTTCCATGCAATCCAAACTCGCTATAGGTGCACGGCAGCTGCGCGTATAAAGTATACAGAGTAGGTATTAATAGGACACGATCGATCGAATGTTCGATACAACTACATAAACATTTACAACTAGGCATTCGTAACATGCCATTCTATGCGAAACTTTGCTCGTTTGTTACTCGTTCAAGATTCAAAATCAGAGGACTGCGGAAAGTTGGCAAAACATTCAAGATAGTATATATATTAAGTTCCTTTATTGCAACGAGTCGATTTCATATTAGCTACGTAACTGACTTTGCCACTTCGAGTATGTAAGAAATGGTCGAGTACGTAAGAACTGTTGCAATGTATTTTTCTCTTGGTAACATGTTTCTGGTACCGAAGAGCAAAAGAAATACTTTAAAAACATTCGATCTTTATTGCGTGTGTCTTTATATGAACGCGTGTACAAACGCGGAAGTATAATATAGAAACAAGTATACGACAATAAATATGATAGAAGCAAGATAATGTTTATTAAGATATTGTGTTATAGCAGTCGTTGCTGGTTTGTTATAATGTAACAACAACAATAAATAGAGAAAAAATAAAGAGAAAAAAAAGACGAGAAGAAACGGTATATCATCGATCAAGAATTCACTTACCGATAAATAGTTGGCAGTGGATAATAGTCATCATCCTCCATACTACTATTCGTATTTGCATTGTTATTTGTATCATTTCCCGCCGTGGATGTATTTCCGAGATTACACAACATTAAACGGGACATTGTTGTATATCTTCGATATATGTGTATATATGTATGTGTGATAGAAGCGGAAGATCTTCAAGAGAACGGAAATTGCGAAGAGATGCAAAGAGAAGGCGGAAAGATTAAACCTAGATCGGACAAATACGAGTGTGCTTGTTCATTTGAGCCCGGAGAAAAATGTGAGTTATTTCAGAATAATTTCTTTCGTCTTTCAAATTTGATATTAATTTTCATTCGAAGAATTCACATTATTTTCTGGTCCTAATCCTAGTTCTAGTGCGATGATTGCAAATTTCGTTTCGGAAGTAAAGAGTAATATTCTGATTGTAAATGTGACAGATTCGATTGAGATTCTAACAGAATGAAATCGAGATAAGTCGCGAGTATCTCGAGTATCACTGTATCACTGATCCATGATTTGATTCATCAAATGATCCCAATCGATTTGACGAGTCGTTCTATATTTTCAAGTCACAGTATCCGATATATGTATTTATTGCGCATATACGTTATATAGGCACTAGTTTTTCTTTACTTAAGTTATTTAGGCACCACAGTAAAGAACATAAGGAGGTACTGTTCGCAACTAGTCACGTGATATCGAAATGTTTTGCAAAATCCTTTTGTGGTTTTACCTGGTTCGATCACAATATTGTTTAAACACTATGACACGGAATATTTATTTTAAAAACTACACGTCATTACGTAAAAACGAACGGTGGTCGATATGAGTATCGATATGTGGTACGATTGCTGGCGTGGCGCGGTGAGAGAGGTAGGGCGCGATGATTATTAAACTCCAGACCGGACACTAACAACGTCGGGCACTAAAAATCCACTTTCTGCGGATTATCCACTGGTCCAACTGGTAACTTTGTAATATATCAAGCTGATACAACGTTAATACGAGGAAATCTTATTCTCTATCATAATGTAATTCTGTACTATATTGCTTCGAACTCTGCTTTCTTTTTCAATCCAGGCTTGAACTTCCGTGATGTTTCTTATCAAATTCGAGTCTTGATCTTGATTTTAATCCCGATCCAGTTTTTGATCTCAATTCTCTTTTTTTCTCCCTTTTATTTAAAAGTCGTGCGCCAATTCTAGATTAATCTTCGTTGTCAATCGCGTGTAGGTAAAAACATTCGGCGCCAACTATTCTTATGATTCTTGTTCCGATTTCTCTTTTAAATAGAACTTGCCTTCCGCGATGTTTCTGTCGAAATACCCGTCTCTGGATAATCGATTTTGTGTTGCGATTTACGGTGAGACTGACGAAACGTTTGTTAAGAAGAGCAATAAAGAGGAGAACGTTAGGAAACTGAAAACACCGAAACGTAGAACAAAAAATTTATGAAAATGTTAGGATCCTATTGTAGAGACGGCGAGTGTTATGCCTTCTACGTGGTAAGTAACACTGCATAACTTCGATGCACTGTGCTCCCTCCTTTACAGCAGAACCAACGAGCGTGCGTGCCGTCCCGTCTCTGTTCCACTACGGGTATCTTGGTGGTTTAATGCGCGTGTGCGTTCGTGCCCGCGCTCGCGCACCGTGTATCCTACCACGCCGTGTACACCTAATCCCTACCGTTTTTCCTCGTCTCTTCTCACAGGGGGTTGCGGTTGTTTTCAGAGCGCATGACGTTACCGTCGTCGCATTCAACGCATTCAGCGCACTCAGCGCATTCGCCGCATTTGCCGCATCGAGCCTCTCCTGAAATTGTATTTCTCACCCGTCCACCCTTTGTCTCATGTCCCGAACTAGGATCATCTAATCGCTTGCTCTGTTCTTCTTCTCTAAATCATCTACTTTTCCTAGTTTCATCCTTCAGTCTTTCTTTTTTCTCTTCTTAAGTTCATTCGCAAACCAATCGATTTATCGTTTTTCTCCTTTCTCCCTTCTCTCTCCTTTGCTCTTTCTCTCTCTCCCTTCCTCTCTCTTTCGAATAAGTTTAATTTGTTATCACTAAATCCTTGTCAGATGCACTGATCTTGTTTTACGTTTTTATCGAAACAACATGAAACGTATATGGGTACATAGATATGTACGCAAGCAGAAATATTGTATGTAAATATAAATGGGTATATAATATAAATAATCGAAACTGTGCATGAAATGTTCCAATGATCGATAGCATTAATTGTTTGGTCAATTATTAAGGGTATAAGAATTCACCGGTAGAAAATGTAACGGTAACTGTCTCTGCGACAACGCCGCATTGCAGATCCGGCGTGGTGACGTGCAGCTGACCCCTTCCTGAACCGTTTATGGTCGCCCACGTTGTTCGACCTACCGACCTAATACGCGCTCGACCTACTGCCATCCAATACAGCAGGAATCCACTGCTTAGCAGATACATAGTTACTTACTTGGATGCGTTTCACCTACTGTTTCACGTGTTTGGTACACACGTCGCACTGCGATTTTGTGTGTGCGCTTCCATAAACACAACGTATCAATGGAATATCGTATTGTGTGATTCACTGAACCTCATAGTATAGTTCTCGACTAGTTTTTGTATACATAGATTATGTATTTGAGGAAGGGTGATCAACATGCTAAGCTCGAAATGAGCTAGAATCGCATAAACTTTGTTTGAATTTCATTCGGAGCAATGAGAGTAGTCCGATCTTTCAGAAAGCACAAAGCGATCTTTATCGTTCTACTTACTTGTCAAAATTCTGCAACGTGTTCCGACGTGTTTCTGTTCCTTGCTGAAGCGAATCTGCGCCGCGTGACGGCTGTGTGCTCTTCTCGGATCCGCAGATCGACTCTTTCGTTGAAATCGTGCCAAAGGTCTCGGAGACATTGATTACAATTGCCAACACACGAAACGTTATAGTCGCAGAGAGAATCGTAACGCAACGTGTAACTTTTCAATTATCGATACGATATGTTCGTTAGTCGAACCATTACCAATCGAAAAATCGGTAAGAAAGAACCGAGCAGTTTTTCAGCGTGTGTCGCGATAGGGTTCAAACAAAATTACCAACAATCTCTTTTTAATAACTTATTACAGTACTTTATTAATCTCGTTAAGTTCTTAGATTACTTAAATATACACCCTGCGGCGAATTTCAGTACATGTCAATGTATTTTACCAAATAAACGTGATGTCAATCTTGGCGCGCAATTATCGAAACTTTCGTAATTCCCCCGTTCCGATAACCGATTATCATGGTGTTCTGCAATGATAACTGATTATCGAAACTTTATTTAATCGGACGTGCTAGCTAATCAATATACGTATTCATATTCGTTTGATGTATGTGCTGTATTTCTCGAAATGAAACGATTATAAAAGCGGCAGTCTTTTCTACGCTATCGGTCTACTGTATATACATATATTATATACATACATACATACATTACATATACACACACGTATGCACACACGCACGCACACACACGCACGCATGCACGAACATATGCATACTTCATTCGTGTGTGTGTGTGTGTATGTGTGTGTGTGTGCGCGCGCGCGCGTGTGTATGAATATACATATATACGATGTTACATACGTGTTCGTTATATATTCTTGGTACTTTTGTTGATTTCTTAATTTTCGTTTGTTTTTAGTTTCTTTCGCTTTTCTTTATAATCCAATTCTTTTCACCGACATTTTATTACGATCTTATTATTTATTATTTCAACAATGTTTTGTTTCCTAATTCCATTTAACTTAATCATTGTTACCAACGTTTTCTATCGTTACGAATACGTGAGTACGCTTCAACATTCGGATCGTACACTCGCATGAATGACAAACTCTTTCTTATCTTTTTACCAGAGGACGAAATTTTCTTGTTTTCTTTTTTTTCGTTAATTGTTTATATCCCTAAATCACGTTAGAAATTATATGTTGTTCGTGGTAAGCGGAATAATTAGACGATAGCGCGAGAGAAAGAGTTGAAGAAATGGAAACGATTAAATTTGATCGCGACAGAGAAGTCAAAGGGTGATCGAGTATGTGATGATTTGATGTGAGAAAAGGACAGAAAAAAGGCGGAAGAGAAAAAGAGAGGGGAGAGGGGATGGGAGACAGAGAGAAATGGGAGAGAAGGCATTGACGATGGATTACGAAGGAAAGAATGCCATGGAGTAACGGAGCCTCGGGGTGAAGGACGATCTCGTCGAAAAGCGAGACGGGAGAAGAAATAGTTTCATATAATGTAAAACAGCGTTCTTCGGTTCACAATGTTTTTCGTAAGTTCGGGAGAACGTACGAGGATCAGAGTAAACACCGTATGAAATATCATTAAGCAACTCTACTTTCGATTTCGGATCACTTGACCGTCCTCTGGCACGTGGGCAAGTTTACCCTGAAGAATACATTGAGTTCTATCAACGAGGCTAATATCAGAAATACGGCATACATACATAAACAGGCTCGGCCAACTTTTCTATCAAGCTGAAACTTATTCGAAGCAAAAGCAATGTAGAGTAACATTAGTGTCGATAACAACGATATGGCACTGTACTCGAGCCCACCAGAATTTATACTGATGTAATGTTTTCCTGGTTGTGTCGGTGAAAACGAAGATTTAATTAGCCACGGTAGACCCAAACACAACAATATGTCAAAAGTGTTTGATCCGATCGAGTTGCTAATACCCATCGAGCCGTGTCCTGATACAAAATAAATCGGTCGAAAGATTTAACATAGAAACCATCGCGCCATCCATTTCAAATATTATTCACAAACTAATAATTGTTCCTCACTAGTACCCAATTAATTCATTATTCATCTAACTTTTCGTACGTTATATTCACATATCAGCTTACCTTGCTTTGCCACTATTACGCTTGATACAGCCTCTGGTACGCTGGTACCAGCAGCCAGGAAAGTAATGCCCATTACGGAATCCGGTATTTTCAGAGTGTCTCCTGAAAAGAAAGTAATCACATTTGTCTCACTCTGTTTTCTTTTCTTTTTTCTTCTTATACGATTTCAATTTTATCTGTTTTTTCGTTTTCTTTTTACTTGCTATCACTTTCATTACCGATTATAGTAATCATCCATGCGACCACATAGCTCAACGATCCAATCCAAATGATGCACATAAGGAACGTTATCGGAAACCAATTCTTGAAACGTGGTTTTTCACAATCCGGAATAGTACACATGAAAATTAAATGAATCGGCCAAGTCATAATCCATGCTGTTTTTCTTATCCAACCAGCTCGTGTAGGCCAAACCAATAATTCGTATTCATAATCTGTTCAACGTAAAAATATGCAATGCTTTTATTTTTTCTCTTTTTCTCCTCCTCCCCTTTCCCCTCCTTCCAACTCTATGCTTTCCACCAATACGCTTCACTCTCTCTATCTCTGCTCCCCCTTCATCACCATTCATTGTTTAAAATTTGGAGAAACGTCCGAGAGAAAGTGCTTTATCTTTCTATCCATTTCCGAAATGGATAATACTAAATTTTGCCCAGTGAAATTTCTACTACTTACTAGGGTCGGGATTCTCTTCTTGAGTTTTCGTTCCTCCATTTTGCAATGGTAGATCTATATGTTCAGTTTGTTCAACGGTCGATTGTACTTTGTCGGATCTTGCCATGTGAATTTCCGTGCTGCCTTCTAAAGAAACGACACTTTGTATTTAACTTTTTAGATGGATAAATGTACAAGTGTTTGGGGGCAAGTACATATATATACATATATTAGGTTGTCTCGAAAGTTTTTTTCCTTTTGTAAGGAAATAATAGATGCGTAACCTTTTTTCGTTTTATATTATTTTATTGAATTATCTACGATCCATTTGTTCCATTTAACGAACTATTTAAAAACGAAAGAAACTTTTGGGACAACCTAATATATATACATATAGGTATATGAAAGTATACAAGTATATATATACATATATTTATAAGTATATGTAAGTATACAGTATATATATACATATACTTGTAAGAAACGTTGTGATGTATGAATGTACTATTCATTCGTACACAAACGTAAGTAAGTACATAGACGTATTCGCACATACGTTATGTATATAAGTTGATCGTATCTACGATTTCAAAGAAAAAGATTACAATATCCAGATCGTTATCGTTATTCGTGCCTATCTGAGCAAAGTAAAGTGTTTAGTACTTGGAAATAGGTAATTCATTTGTTCTTTATTTATTTTATGGCCGCTTAAAGAGAGAAAAGGCACGTTCTCTTACCTGTCGCGCGTCGATGATCATCCGGTGACGATCGATCAGCATTATGCGTACGGAATCGCGTGCATCGCTGAAACGATTTGTCCCAATACATGACGGCGATGTATACGATGTACAATAACACTAGCGTTAACGCTTCGTACCATTCTACTCGTTCATCGTGTATGATACATATCAGAATGGCAACCGTAACACCGTAGGCAAGGCAATCTCTGCTAACTGGCCACCAGTCAAGAGGAACTACCTGTACGTATTCGATTAACGTACGTAGACCGTTTGAGTTGCATAATACATAATATACATACAGGGAATATCGATAGGTTTCTTAATTGCACGCAGTCAACTAACAAAACGATAATAAAAGCTTGTCCAATACTCTATGTACACCAAGTTATGTAGATCACAAAAACTTACCATCCCAGCACCTATACCGCAACAAGCCGGTACCGCGAGAATATTGAATACAGCCGAGCCTACTATTGTTCCGACACCGATGTCACCTTCGGTGATGAACGTGCCGATTGCGTTTACGAACAATTCCGGCGCCGACGTCGCTGCGGCCATAAAAGTAGCACCAGCCACGTCCTTGGACATTGAAAGTGCTGAAATTGAAGTTTAGAAACATTGAGAAACCATCAAGAAATTCGTATCATTTCGGTTATTTCACACTTGACTTGGTTCTTCTTCTACTTCCTTCTACATACAAACCAGCTGGTTCAACCTCGAATCATTCAATAAATTTATTCATTGGGTAGACGAAAACAAGCGAAAAACATATTTATAAATCGACACCGATCGTAGCTTCCTAGAAAAGAGTATATTTAGAAATAACTGAGAAATGTTCCTTACCGTGACATATCTTTTCTACTGCGGGAACGAAAAATTTATCACACACTACCGCTAACGCGATAAACAGGTAAAGCGAAACGATTACGTGCACGACGACAGCTCCACCCTGCCTCTGTTTCTCGTCGAAAAGGTCGTGTGGAAAGTCTTCTATCGCTGGAGGTGTACAATTTATACCTAGAACATAACATCTTTTTATTGTCACGTGTTTAATTGCATATCAAATACATCGAAGAAAAGATTTGTTCCTGGATACCGATAAGGACGATTTATTTCATTGTAACAGGCAGTTAATATAATAGTTTGATATTTGACGATGGAACGAAAAATGGTCAAGCGAAAAAAGATATTCAATTCGAACGAATTGTCAATTCTTTTTTCCTACTTTCTTATTTTTCATTGATGTTTATCCTACTTTCACCTACGTTTGTTATATCGTATTGAAGGAGGAAATGGCCGCATCACAAAAAAGAAGAGCGACGCGACGTTATTATAGAATTCTTGCTTGCCATGTCTTGCTCTTAAGCCCATTATCTTTATTTCACGTCCATTATGTTTCTCGTCGATTTTCTCGATCACTTAATAAATCTTCATCGTTTAAGAGATACCGGATGTACGTGTATACAGTAAAACGATCGTGTTTGCTTATATTCTATTGACATTCGATTTTGGTTAATCTATTACATAAGTAGCGACGACCTTGCATACTTGGACAGAAACGTCAAATACACGCTCCACGAATGTGATTACGAATCCAGATAATTGGTTTGCATTCGTTCTAGCCACGATGATCACAAATGTAATCGGTTCATTGACCTTCGCTGTTCACGTTGAATTTCTTTTCCCGGAAAAATTTCTTACTTAAAGAATTCAATTTCATTCATAATCACATAGCCATGACCTAGTGGCGACAATGATCATCGTCACGATGCGGTTTCCAACATACTATTCAAAAATAAGTAAGTGACACGCCTGTCGATTTTGTGTACATACGTACTAATTGCAACATTCGAATCCATTTTCAGAACCTACATTCTAAACTGGCAAATAACTCCGAAGGCAAAATATACATATATAATATATAGACATGTAAATAATTGTGACGAGTGATGCGATGCAACATTTTATCGTGGACACTTATTAATTTATATATATTTAAAAGTAAGCTGGAACAAATAATAGTACATAAATTTCAAATAACCGTTCGTGTCATAGTTTACGAGGAATTTGCTTGCTCGGTTTCATAAGTTACTCGATGAAAACCATTCCCACGCGCACTCAAAGACAAATAACTCTCTTGGATATGGCAGATCAGAAATGATCGCTACAATTGTTCACTCGCGACTCTCTATCATCGAATCGTATCTTTGTCATTTATTTGGTATTTTCTTTTCAATTTTTATTACGACATTTATGCAGGTACACATGTACGTAAATAGGCGTAAACAAATACATGCATATGCACAAATTTTTTATTACGGATGAGTGAACGAAAATAGCAAAAATAAGAAAATTGAGGAAAACTGTTTCTACTTTTAACGATGGATTCGTTTAATGCTCCAGTTTATTAATAACGATAAGCAAATGAGATATCGACGAGCATTAGTTTCGACGAATATTATGCACAAGTACTAATAAATGTCTCTCGTTACAAAATTTTTCGTTATATAGGTAAATCGTGAGAAATGTCTGATGCTTCACTAAATTGTAGCTTCTTTTCAATAAGTTATATTTATTGGCTATAATTTGTTAAACTTTGATTTTCCAGATAATTCGATATTGATTTACCTATTCTGTTTGATTAATTTCGTACATTCATTTCTCAAGTTGCGATACAAAACTCACTTAATTTTAAATGCATCTAACAATATTTTTACAGTATAATAATCTTTCTATGATAGAGTTGCACTTGTGTATCATTGTTCCTTATCATATCCCAACATATTCCAAGTAAGTGAAATAGCAGGCGAATTAAAAGTTTTATATTTCCTCTCATCGATCTTTTCTAATAAATTTCATTAAAATATGTGATGCGTGCGACAACAGTGTTTCATAACAATGGTTGTATAACGAAAGGAAAAAATGTTCTCTTTCGGTAATTATTGGAAATAAGAGCGAGTTTACCGATTTCAATGACCTTCAAATTTGGACAACTTTTCCCTATACATATAACCGTCCTGCCGTGTTAGACTTTAATTTTTAGGTTATGTATAAAGCAATTTATGTTTAATACTATATGCATTATTTAATAACTTATTTTATAAATTTTTGTTTTGTAAAAAATTTTTCAATGGAAGTAGATACGTTTATTACATTGAAATATTTACTACATTTTAGTCCAATCAAAAATTCTGAATTGAGTGCAACATTCTGTATATCAATCAATTCATCGAAAATTATTTTACGCTTAATGGCGGCCGGATATTACTCTGATCCAACCTATAACACATTGATTTTCCTTTTCTATTTATATAATATTACATTACAATGGTTTTCTCTCGTCAATGCATTAAATTTAGATTGAACTATATAAAAATACGGCCGTTTATTCCAATATGGAATGTAATTATAATCTAAATTTGATTGAAGCTTTCTGTGAATATCTAGAAAAATAACGCCAAGCGATTATTATATGTATATATAGAAAATGGTTGTTTAGAATGTTGATCTGGTTAATATATTTCAAGGTCACTGAAATTGGCGAGGTTTTCCCTTTTCCCACTATTTATTCTTTTTTTTACAAGGATTCTGCGCATTCCTACCTTCGTTTGCGGAGCTATTCAACGTCACTCACATTTTCCATGTGATTTTCTCTCACCCCATTTTAAAGTCTCCGTCATTAAACGTCTCTCTACATCGTATACATATCTACATGTATACATATATATATATATATATATATATATATATATATATGTGCAATATATATATATGTACAGTATATATATATCAAGGAAATTAAGATCAATTTGAAAGTGATATCCCATCGTTGGTGTACATGCGTGAAAGAAAAGACCTTTCTAGGTTCAAATTAACAATTTTGTTTCTTCACCTTCGTTCTTAGATCTTGATAATTTTTCTCCTATAATTTGTTACAATCGACGTAATGAAGAAAATGATGTACGTATTGGTGTCTTGTACAGGTTACACAGCTGTATAGTTGATGTGACTTCCTACCGATTAAGCAACCTAAAGAAGTTAAATTGCTCTCATTCAAGTTGGCAGAGGAGATGCCATTCATGTCTAATGTACGTCGTATAAACTAGATGTAACGTGGCTCAACCATTCGGTGTCGAACGGTTTCGTCTCGTTGGAAACAAACGACGACCATCGGCTTGATCGCCGATCATTAAACGTTGATTCTCAATTAACAATCTGTTGATTTCTCTTTCATCACATCGTCGCAATTTCGAAAGAACTCAAAACTTTGTTATTTCTTCTGTGTTTCGACCGCCGATAACATCTATCGTGTACAATATATAGGATTTTTCATTTATATTTCTGCGTTTCTTCGCATTTCGATGTTTATTCAAAAAGAGCAGTCTGCGAGGCTGTATTTTTATCATTATACAAATCTTTTCAGTTCAAATACATCCAGATTTCTCAAAATCTCAATCCTAAATCATAAGCAGTACTATATGAGTATTATTGTTCACCTTTTTGTCTCACTTTGCTCCATTACACGGCTATCTATTGAAATTGATTAATTATATATACATAAATGTGCCGATTCATTTTACGATTCTTTTATAAAAATTATAAAACCAACGTGTCTCATGATTGTACGTACGTTAACGGACATCGTAATTATACTTACATGAAAAAAGTAACAATAATTTATCAACACAAAGACCACAAATAATAACGAATGTTAATTAACATGTTAATGTTTAAGCATCTGTTAAACATAGCATTCGTTACGAGTAACGAATCGTGCGAATACATAGGTACATAATAATATATGTCCATGAGTTTGAACAAGTTTCATTATCACTAACGGTATCACTAAACCTTTTGACGCGGATCATTACATCCAATGACTTATCAAATTGTTTAAATAAGGTTTCAATTAACCTGCATATAAAAGAACGATATGCGATGTGAAACTGGGATGAAATAAAATTAAGTGAAGGGAGTAGAAAGGAAGAAGAACGGTAGAGAAGTAGAGAGTAAAGTGTGAGAGAGCGAGAGAGCGTGAGAGAGAGAGAGAGAGGAAGAGAGAGAGAGAGGAGGGCGGAAATGTTCGAACAGAAAAAAAGAGCAACGAGATTCAATTCGTTCTATAAATTTTGGGAGAAACATGTCTCTAGCCTGCACACGATCTCTCATAGAAATAAAGATCACAGAACTCTTGCGATTTATAAAGAGAAAGAGATAATGGATAATTCATATGTCTCATATGAACAAACATTTTACTTTACGCGTACGTTGTGCTTTGACAGGCGCTCTTCTGTGCAAGATTAATTTCGAACATCTCGCTTTATTCGTAGTCCTTTAGACCGATCGATCATCGAAAACTAAATCACAAGTATCGATGCGCGATACGCAGCACCGCACGACACACCTGTACATTTAATTGAATTCAGTTGAAAATGCACCAAATGTTTGGAACGATTTTCTATTTTTGGCTTCTATTTTTAGTTGATCTTGTATCGTTGTCCCTTTCCTCTTTTCTCATTCTTCTTCCTTCTTCTATTAGTCTGCCTCATTTTCTACCCCATACTCATTCTCCTCATCTTCCTTTTCCTTATGATGTATACTATTCTTCTACTCTTCCGTCTGTTGTTATTGCTGCTGCTAATGCTAATGTTAGCCATCCTGCTGTCCCTCCACTTCCTTCTCTTCCTCCTCCTTCTCCTCGTCTTCCTCCACCTCCTCCTGTTCCTTCTCTTCCTACGTCTCCTCCACCTTGTTCGATACTTTAATCCCGATTTTTTAATATCATTCTGTTCTATCTTTCACCGCCATCGAAGCAAACCTCCCTAACCATTCTTGTATCGATCGAACTTGTTGTACCATAAAAAAGCATCCGTTCCCGATAATATTCAAAATATATTTGAACGAACCTCCTCCTAAGTCAGACGTATCCATGTTGTCAATCCCGTTGTCACACATATACTACATTAACAACTACTCCGAAGTCCGGCAGCGTTTGTTGGAATCGCCCCTCCCTCTAACTCTTCTCTTCTCATCTCTCGCGCATCGCGCCCGCTGAATCGTGCCGCGGTCAAAATGCGAAATCGTCATCGCACTAATCGTCGTTATGGCTTCCTTGAAAATTGAACGTCGTGCCGTATATATTCCATTCCGACACAATCAAGCATTTTGCATTACTTATTCCCTTCAAATTTATTCCTCCACTCGTATAGATACACACACTCGTGCGTCGATTCTTTTTCCATCGATTATTTTAAAATCGGAATTACCATAGTCTGGGAAATAAACCAACTAACAAACGGATTGATAGAAAAGTTTTTAAACAAAGTAAACAGTGCGATGGGATACGATGCGATGGGTTACAGTAGAAGCAACTTACAGCAGTAAAAACGTAATGTCGATCTCTCTGTATGATGCGCGCAAAGAGAACAATTAGCACTGCCAATTGTAAATAAGTTGACTGTCAACTCCAACTACGATTCAGGGTGTACGGTTCCATTCGAAAAAATGCAACGGACAAATAAGTAGAGCTAGAAAAATGAGAATGAATAAAGAAACAAATTGATCCATGCCCTTTCTTTAAATCTCCTAAATGAGATGATGTTTCAAAGTTGAAACGCGTGTGTAGTATGTACATTTGTACACAACACGCGTAAATATGAATATAATATCTCATAACAAATAATCACACATATAAGGATAAATACCAGTAAATGTACAGCATATACATATAAGTTTATGGTGTACAACATTACAGAGCATTCACCCGTTATCGATAGATATCTAATTGACAATTAAAATGCTCCAGTAACAGGAATACTCCTGTTGTTGGATTATCAGTAAAGGGATGTCTTTATTCACTTTGTATAGTATCTTATCTGTGTAAAGCTAAAACCGATAATGTTCGTAAACGAAAAACATCGATGCGGTCTGCTCGACTTGGCGAATCAAAATTAGTATCATACGGAACGGCAAGTCGCACCGTTGGCTTGGTCACTGAAACTTGTCGCTAATTGATTGAAATAGCGACTACGAAATGCCGCGAAAACATAAACAAATGATAGGCTACAAACTATTCTGTATGATCGTCGTTCCAACAATGTATTTGATCTTCGTTAATACGTTAGCAATATTTCTTCCAAACAATGCGGCAAGTGCGAATAACCCTACGGATACGCGTAAGTCTCGTTTTCTCAATTCTCCGTATTCTCAATTCTCCCTCTTCCTTTTCCTTATGTTCTATGTGCCTTATACATATTAAGTAATTCATATCGTATAATATTACTGTCGTAAGTAAACAAAAGTCGTGACTTTTGTTTTCTTAAACACACATTTCTCCCTTATTGCGACATACACGATTAGTTGCATTCTCTCAAAGAGTAAACGAACATCTAATAACAAGTAATAAGTAATAAAGAGCAATTATGATGAGGCATTCGACGACTAACGAATGCGTATACACGGATGCATGCGGTTACGTTGAACGAAAAAGATGGTGGAAATATCGAGATACTAAAATTTAGAATGAATCATTACGTAATATGTTCAGATTATCAATATGATCTATATATAATACGTTATATATATATATATATATATAAAATTTTTATCTTTTACCTCTACGCTTGCTCTCCTTACTTTCCATTTATAACATGACATACTTCCTTCGTTATCATTGAAATTTTCGCGTATAGTTACTTTTATGTATCATTGTACATACTCTATTTCTTTAAGGATTTCGCAAGTTATTGCAAATTGGACCAAGCACTATCGGACCTGCAGAAAATGAAGCAGACAACTGCACTCCTCCAACGATAAAAGAGTTTCCATCGGATGGCCTTACTCGACAGCAAAGACAATCGGGATTTGTAGCTATACATTTCGTGATAGCGATTTACATGTTTCTGTTACTCGCTATTGTTTGTGATGATTTTTTTGTGCCGTCGATTAAAAAAATTTGCGATAGTAAGTTCAGTATAGCAGCTTTAATTCATTTCCACCTTATTTTTATTTTAAGAAAAACTATCGTCATGATCTAAGCAACTTTTTCATATAACGAATACAGCTAAAACGTTGGTACTATTACATGGATTTGATTTTCAGAGATTAACGTAACAGAAGATGTCGCAGGAGCAACAATCATGGCAGCAGCTAGCTCTAGTCCAGAACTGTTTATCAATATTGTAGGTACTTTTGTCACGGAAGGAGATTTGGGCGTCGGCACGATTGTTGGTTCTGCTGTTTTCAATATATTAGCTGTACCTGCTTGTTGTGGTTTATTTGCAAATCAGGTGCGATCTTTTCCTTATGTCTTAGATAGACCAAACACACTATTAATTATGTATGAATCGAAAATAAGATCAAGTATATGAAAAAGGAAAACAAGAAAGAAATATAAATAAAGCAAATCTTTGTTCAGGTATTGAATCTGGAAGGGTGGCCTGTCACGCGAGATGCTATTGCATACGCAATCACAGTCCTCTTACTTATTTTAACTTTACGAGACGGTCGTATCGAATGGTACGAGGCATTGATTCTCGTTCTCTCGTACGTTTTGTACATCTTAGGTAAGTTTATGAAGTACTATTCAGGTAATTCTCCATCGTTACTTGATTCTTTCTATTCTTAAGTGATAGAACCTTTTAATTTTAAGTTGGGAAACTAAATAAATATTTCGTTTCATTTTTACGAATCTTCATTGCTACTTTATAATTTCCACACAGACTGTTTGTATTTCTAATCAAATAAAACAGAAATATTTATCGTTCTAGTAATGTGTTTCGATCGGAGTATACACCAGTTTGTTCAATCTGTAACAAGTACAAGAAAAAAGTACAAGAATCTTTCCGAATCAACTCCTCTACTTTCTAATGGTATTGTTCATATCGATTAATATTTTATTCAATTCAATTCTCTGAATTATACGTCGTTGAGTTTCATTTAAAAACACACGTCATCCGTTTGTTCTGTCAGACCTGGTTAAAAGCACGGATATTAATTTGTTGCAATCGAGCGGTGAAGATGAATCGCGTAAGTAACATAAATTGCATGAAAATATGTACAAGAATCCTTTAAGAAGCCTTAACTTCAATAAATATTTACCTATATGTATATATACATATATTATTTTAGTTGATATCGTGAATATGAAGAATTGGCCAAATTCGATGTGTGAACGGATTTGGTGGTTGATTACTTGGCCTATAAACCTTGTGCTCCTCATTACGATTCCTGACTGTAGAAGAAGAACATTGAAATCTTGGTACCCCCTTACTTTTATCATGTGTATAATATGGATAGCAACTACTTCGTACATAGTTGGATGGGTCATCACTGTAATTGGTACGTGTATCTTTGCAACAATTGTTGTTATCTTTCTCAAATGTCTAAATGCACTCGTTTTATTTTCGACGCCGATTTAAAATGATTACAGGTAAAATAATGATGTAGTCAAAAATAATTTATGTTATTTGACGATCGATCGTTATTTCAGGCGATACATTTAGGATTCCTGATTCCATAATGGGATTGACCTTTCTTGCGGCAGGAATGAGTGTACCGGAGGCTGTTTCGAGTGTTATCGTTGCGAATCAAGGTAATTTTCTTCATTTTACGCCTTGATTCATCGATACCATGCTAATGGAAAAATCCACCGGTTAAAACAAATTTTCATTTAAACACACCTCTAAAGTGATTGGAGTGATTTTCTTGTGGTAATCGGTACATCGATCAAGAAATAATATATATGTAACTAGTGAATAGCGGTCACGATAACTACGTTATCGTGAAACGGTTAGGTTACGATAACGCACCGTATGATATTATCACGATATTATTATCAAATTTGCCTCATCTTAGAATCGCTTTATAATCAGTTACAAACCACATCGTTTCACTATGTATTTACCGTATTATAAATGTCTCTACTTTTTCTTCGCGACCAGCATTCATAAAGTACCGATATTTCATGATTTCTTTTCCTTTGTATTTTTCTAATCTTACTTGGTATTGCTGATTCAAAATATGATTTTAGGGCACGGAGCCATGGGCATAAGTAATTCGATCGGTTCAAACGTATTTGACGTGTTACTTTGTCTCGGATTACCTTGGTTCCTGAAAGCAGCACTTTTTCCGAAAACACCTGGCAATCATTATGTAACGATTAATTCACAAGGTCTGGTTTACAATTCCATATCGTTATTTTCTACTCTCACCGTACTTTATTTGTCTCTTCTAATTGGCAAATTTAAATTGACTCGATCGATTGGAATAGTTTGCCTCATTATGTACGTAATTTTCTTGGTATTTGCTTCTATCCTCGAACTCAATATGTTCTTCGTGGTTAATTTACCAATATGTGTTGACTGATACTTTATACATGTGTTTGTTAATCCACTGACAACCTATTTTTACTTACCAAGTTTTACAAAAGGATATGAAACTTCGAATCAGGTTCTCCTTCTATCTTCTTTCGATATTTCTATACGCACCATGAATCGTTGAAACATCAATTGAATGTTGGTTTTTGTGATGTATATGTATAAATTTATTGAATGTAATATATGAATGCCTATGTATGTATGTATATATGATATTTATAGTTATTTCAACAATTTACAAACCATTTATATTTAGCATGAGCGTTTCTCAAATAAATTTCTGGTATACTGTACTTGTAGTTTATCCAAGATATGAAAAAGAATTACAGAAATTTTTATAGTTCTCTGATATATATAGCGTGCAATATACCCCATTACAAAGTAAGTTTCGATGGAAATGTATAGCTGAACAAATATGTCAGAGAGAAAAGAAAACACAGTTATTTATGTCGTCCAAACAAATGCATTATTTCATTTGTTGTTTGTATATTTTTGCACTACATTATTCATTTTACAAGAATTTGCCTATCAAGAAAAAGAAAATACATATGTATGACATATTATAAAGATGCAAAATATCATGCTTTAGAGTTGACCGCAATTGGTAATTACAACCTTCTGATGTGTTTTCCCACTTTGAGAACCATAGCCCTCAATTTTTTTTACTACGCTCATACCATCAACTACAGAACCAAAAACTACATGCTTATTATCCAACCAAGCAGTCTTTATGGTAGTTAAAAAAAATTGTGAACCGTTGGTGTTAGACCCAGAATTTGCCATGGATAATATGCCAGGTCCAGTGTGTTTCAATTCAAAATTTTCATCTTCAAATTTTTCCCCATAAATAGATTTTCCTCCTGTACCATTGTGATTAGTGAAATCACCAGCTTGGCACATAAATTTGGGAATTATTCGGTGAAAGGTACTTCCTTTATATCCGAAACCTTTCTCTCCTGTACAAAGAGCGCGAAAATTTTCTGCTGTCTTTGGGACTACATCTGTTCGTAATTCCATTACGATACGACCCAATGGTTTATCATCAGCGGCTACATCAAAATATACTCGAGGCAAAACCATAACGATATTTGCAAAACGTACTTTACTTTTTCACAACACCTTTTTCTTAGCAGGTGACATATAATGAGCAACAATAATTAAGCATACGTTATTTTGTAATTCAACTTATACTACTTTAATTTATATAAGAAATAACTGAAGCAAACAAAATCATTTAGCAAAAATAACTAGGTTAGTTTCTTTCGCTTAGAAATAAATATGAATGAAGTATGATCGACACGACATCTTTATTGACACACTATACCAGATCTGACCAGCCTAGACATAAATCACTCATATTTATGATATGTAGGTATATTCTATACGTCAGCGGTTCTTAATTTTTTATTTGCCACGGATCTCTTTTGCATATATAATTTTTTGTTGTCGCGAACCCCCAAGATCTAATTTAAAATTTAAATCTGTAATGTACCTCGAACATGTATATTCAAAACATTCATCAATTAATCATCAAGAATCTATATATTTGGAGAGGATAAATATTTTTTATTCCAATAATAAAAGGATAACTTATGTATGTAAGAACTTTGTTACCTCCCCGGAGGTTCGCAGGCTAATTGTTTTACATATTTGCTTATTTAAATGATTTTACGTTTTAACAGATATTACCTGATATTACGAATAATATATATATATATTTTTTTTAATATATATATATATTAAATAATATATATATATATATATATATATATATATATACCGTATATAATCGTGATTGAGATCATTCGTGTTTTATGCATACTACTACATACTTCTACATGTATATATTACAATATGGGTATTTGATAAATATAAACGCACATCCTTTACTTGTTGTAATTTCGATAGAACAATCTATTATAAATGAGTGAAACAATTTTTAGCGATATAATTCTCTCTAATAACTTGTTCGAGATTACTAATTCATTATTATAACAAATCATATTGCGAAAGTAGACAAGGGTGTTATAAACGGGTAAAATATTGTTATAGATGGCGGTTGCATGCTGTATTCTTGAATTACCGTATCGTTGGCTTTCTATATTCGTTCGAAAAATTTGTGACAGTAAAGTGTGTTGTCGACGCCCAGTTACTCGTGAGTGTTTCGGTTAAATTTTGTGTATTTCTTTTCTTGATGCGATTTGTATTTTGCTATGGGTTAAATAGTGAAAGATGTCACTGCATATATATGAGCATATATTCGAATGTTAATTTTTTAAAGTAGAAGTCGATAGATTTGACAAAATACCAAAAATGGCGATCTGAAAAAACAATTATTTCGTACAACATCTACGTATAATTGGATCGACTCGTTGAGAATTGGCAAACGTGCACCTTTCCGTCATTTCTGCATAATATTTCTTTCTATTCGCTTGACGGAAACGAATATCTTTGAAGTAACGTTTGGAACGTTCGACATATATTTCCTTTTACCTAGTAAAGTGTACAATAGAACGTTAGGGCACATAATTGGACGTGACGGGATGTAATGAAACGTGACGAAAAGCGACGGAATTCAATAGAACTGGACTAGACGAGACATTGCAAAACTGAACGAGACGAAACTTTATGTTACTTTTGACGTTAACCTCATGTAAGAGAACTCGGTATATGTGAACGTATACATTATCACTAATAACGTTTACATGTTTCTTTTGCACATAGAGATATCCCAGGGAAAGAGGAAAAATGCAGACAATTAAATGCGTTGTAGTTGGGGATGGTGCAGTAGGTAAAACTTGTCTGTTGATTTCATATACCACGAATAAGTTTCCATCCGAATACGTCCCAACAGTGTTTGACAATTATGCTGTAACTGTTATGATTGGTGGTGAACCATATACCTTAGGATTGTTCGATACAGCAGGTAATTATTAGTTTGCTCTATATATATTAAAATATATTTGTTTTTCTTTTATCTGTTTTGTTAAGTGTATGTGAGACAATTTATCAATTCTTAATTTTTGATTTAAAGGTCAGGAGGATTATGACCGGCTACGACCCTTAAGTTATCCTCAAACTGATGTGTTTCTTGTTTGTTTTTCGGTTGTGTCACCATCATCATTTGAAAACGTTAAAGAGAAGGTATACATGTAGATTTGATATTTATAATATCGTTAATTGTATTTAGAAAAACAATTTCTCAACTCAGTTAGAATTCTTGTATTAGTGGGTTCCAGAAATTACTCATCATTGTCAAAAGACTCCATTCTTACTGGTGGGTACACAGATCGATTTACGAGATGATGCAGCGACTATAGAAAAACTTGCAAAAAATAAACAAAAGCCCATATCTGCGGAACAAGGTGAGAAACTTGCCAAAGAACTCAAAGCAGTAAAGTATGTGGAATGCAGTGCTCTTACACAGGTATGATTTTGTTCACAGTATATTTATGCTTGTAGTTTATGGCGTTTCCTTGATTCTTAACATATTGTTTCCTCGAATTTTTAGAAAGGTTTGAAAAACGTGTTTGACGAAGCTATTCTGGCAGCGTTAGAGCCTCCAGAACCAGTTAGAAGAAGACGATGTATCGTTTTGTAGAGAGCAACTAACATCGTTTTTAAAACCTATTAGCACTGTTCGGACAATGACTACTGTATGACTTTGTCATACAGTGCATACGAGAATACTTTCGACTAATGATAGTTCGTCTGATTATCTGTGCGATCTATCTTTCGTTTTCAACTTATTCGACGTACGCTCGATTCGAAGAAAAAAATTCGACCCAGAAAAAGTGAAGACAAGCATTTTACGTATAAGAAATATCCACACATAACATGTATATTATGTGCGTACATGTGCACGTGTGTGTGTGTATATATATATATATACATGCATGTATACATATACACTGAGCGCGTGTGCACAGACACACACAGAGGCAGACACACCCATACCAATATTTATCCTTTCGTCGACTGGTTCATCGAAAAAAGATAATGTACGGTTGGTTTTTGCTTCAACCAACTCGAAGCAGCGAGCGAACATCGATGCTTCTTGGCAATCGCGTGGAAGGAACAATGTAATTATTGACAACTGTAAACATCTACACGAATTTCGTATAAAAAATACCTGTAAAACATTCTTCTATTTAATATGTAAGACGTTTTTATTGATAACTTAGTAGTGTGAATTTTTTAATAAATCAGTTTAAAAAAAAGATTATGATTGAAACATACGAGTACATCTTTTATAATTTTTTGTTTCCCTTTACGTCATTTAATAATGATTTAACTATTTTTTCTTAATAATAATGCTGGGGTGCCTCTTTCCATCTCAATTTTCGATACTTTCAAAATGACAAAACTCTTGACCTGTGGTTAAAGCTTTATTTACATACATTTTTTTACGATGATATATCATGGAATAATTAAGTAGTAAGTAAGAATATTTAAGTAAACTATATTACATGTAAAACTTGTTTCTAAGCTTGGCCATTTACCATAAAAGTTTGGTATCTAACTTTGGATTAAAATTGATTACATTCGAATTCGAATGTTATCTTATTTTCTATTCTACCATGATTACTTAATCTCTATTAGGTTGCTATGATGTTGACAACGTTATGCTGTCATCATACGTGTATTTTGATATACGCACACTAACATTTGTTGTTGATAAAAGATTTATCATACGTTTTATGAAATAAGATGCATTTCTTTGTTTCTGTTACCGTTTGTCATTTAAAAAATCAGTGCATTACGCTTACGGAAAGGGTATCACAAAAGGTACGACATGCCTGCTATGTGTAGTCGTGTATTGTACTTATGGTTGACTTGAGTTTCAGAAAAAGAGAAAGAAAGCAAAGTAATAATTTACGCAGAAACGAGTTCATATGATTATTACTTACTTTTGGTCATTTGTTTGAACACTGTATTTTTTATTATAGTACAAACAATACGAAGTACGGAAATCTCTACTAGTAAAGTGTAATCTATGATTTCAAAGTTATTTTCGTTGTATCACTTTTGACAGTGATAAATCCTTCTCGCGGGTTAGTCTTTCCCAAATTAAAAACGAATAAAAATACTAGGTCGAAAGAAACGGAGTAACGAATACGGTACAAACGTAATTTACGAAAACCGATGTTTAATAATAGATAGTCAAATGCATTCAATCACTTACGAATTTCATCATCGTTTTTACTGTTATGTTTTTATTTTTATCAGTCTAAAATACCGATATGTATTTAAAAGAAATAATGATGAAACAACGTAACACGTTAAATATCACGTTAGCTCAAGTGTACTAGTTGTAGCGTTTCTACTTGCATGTTTCGCACCTTTTCTTCTTTATTGTAAAATTTCTAATTAATTTATCAATTCCACCGCAAAAATTGAATTCAATTTGTTGAAAATAATTAGCGTCAGCTATACTTACATGTAATACACATCATAAACGCCGTAAACGTCCTTCCCTTTGGTTTATGTTTGTCGATATCCCTGTAAATATTTCGCCGTGACTAGAATCGATTACAAAGTACGTACAATTTTACCTCGTAAGAAGCGATAAAACATAATTTATCTTTCGGAATTACAGAGGCCCTGAGTTGATCTTTTTGTTTCTTGTTCCTCCTATAGGTCGCATTAGATTCGATTTCGATTCAGTTGAAGATATGGCGAGAAAGGGCAGTTCGCCTTTATTTGCGCACCTTATCGTCCTATGTGAATATTTTTGGTAATAGATGCATAATAAATCGATCAAAAATTATTCAAGGGAAATGAACACCTATATTTTGGTATTGAAACGCATATTTCAAACAGGAATTTGAAAATTCGTTCGTCGTTTTGGGAAAATCTCGCGGAAATGTTCACGAAGATGTGGCTGTTTATTAAATATAACGATCGGTTTATGTCCTGCTGATGCGTGTGCGTGTAGATCAAATATTCGGACACATGCATACTTTTTACAGTAGATAGATTTAAACATTCATGGCATAGTATATTGAGTTTTGCGCATGTGTTGGTAGAGCCTGGACACCGTTTGAATTATGCGCAACATAAGAATTTGTTGTAAGTAAAATTCCAGATTGCGTAACGTCGTGAGATGGTGCGCTGGCTGCTCCTTCGGGAACTCCGCGTTCCATTGTTGTGTAGTTGTCAATTATCTGCTGTTGGTGTAATTTTGAAGGCGAACAAGGGATTTGTAAGGAAGATGACGAAGAACAAGAAGACGAAGAGGAGGATGAAGAGGAAGAGAAGGAACAAGATGAAGAGGAGGAGGAGGAGGAAGAGGAGGACGAAGCAGAAGAAGACGAGGCCGATGCCGGGGACGATGAAGACGATGACGACGACAACAACGAGGAGGACAAAGCGCAGGAAGTCGAGGATGAGAAAACGGTAACTGTGGTCGGTGTAGAAGTTACAATATTGTTAGACATGGATTGAACAGTTCCTGCGCGACGTACGGTATCGAAGTTGGCACTACTGCAATTTAGAGTATCGGAAATGTGATTCGGAAGAGTAAAATTCGAGGTCTGTAGAGGTGTTACGGGTGTAACAGTTGACAGAGAAGAGGATGACGAGCATGAAGACGGCTGTGACAATGAAGGAGAGAACGAGGTAGAATTAGAAGGTATCGAGATAGAAGCAGATGAGGACAAAATTGTTTGAGCCGATTGAAGATCGGACGAAGGTGTGAGAACTGTATGTCCCAAATGCAATTGGTAGAATCGATAAGATCCTTCGGTGGTTGCTATTCCACTACCATTGAACTCAGCGCATCTAGATGGCGCTATTACAGTATAAGAGGACGAGGAGGAAGATGCTACGGACGAAGCGGATATAGTGGATGGTAAACAATAAAAAGTAGGTTGATGATTGTGTCGATGATAGGGATGATGCTGATGTTGCGCGTGATGATGAATTTGTAATGAATGATTCGCGGTATGAGGAACCGAGGCAAAAGTGACACCGGAAATTCGAAAATCATCTGGTTGCTGATGATGATGCAAATGAAGGTGCAAGGTTTGTTGGGTAGGTTGTAACGCGATTGGATTAGTGGATGAAATCGATGTGAACCGAGAATCAAAAAGAGGAGAGGAACCAGGAGGTATAGGGTGACTGACCGAACCGGAGGAAAGTGATGAAGCTTGATCATGGTTTTGAGTAAGATTCGATATTGGCGATACCGAACGATTCCCTAAATGGAAATATCTAAATTGTTGTGGCATTGGCGTTAATTGCGGTTGTGGTTGCGTTTGTATTTGCGTTTGCAATCGATGATCGTTCTTATTAGTTCGAGGATACGGATACCTCTCGATGTGATTCGCGTAACTTGGAGAAGGATGCGATGGCAAAATGCGCTGGATATTCTGGTAAGTTGGATCGGATAGTCCGTTGTACGGAACGAAATACATGGTACGGTAACACTTGCCACTAGCAGGAAGTCCGGCATATACGGTGGTAGGCACTATGTTACATCGATAATTGGTAGGAGTTGTTGTAATAGGTTCTCTTCGTCGAGTTTTTATGGAAGGATCGCTGATCGTACAACTTCTACCAATACCAACGGGAGCGGTGTTGTTTATATCAGTCTGTTCGGCTCCTGTTACGATACTTCGCGTACTGCGCATATTCGCAACATTTAATTGTTCTTGAAAATACTGTTGATCGTTGTTCCTTGAATCTTGGTAAAAACGAAAGGTACTATTGTTTGCCGGTAATCGAGAATGTTGTCGCGTGAACAGGTCGTCCGTGTAGGGCTCACGTTCTAACGAATTTTGGCCAGTCACGTTGGTATTCTCTACAATAGTCTGATAGATATCGTCAATTTGCTTCTGCATCGTATTTATTCTGTTAATCGTGTTCGCGTCTTGTTCGTCAGCAACCAAGGTACTAACGAACGAATTCGGTGTAGAAACGTCGGTCATTTCATCATACAACGCAATCCGACTATCAACTTTAACGCAATTGTTTTCGTAATACGTCGGTAACGAGGGATGAAAATTCGCTTTAAAAACATTTGTGTTATCATTTTCCAGAATTGGCCGTTGATGAAACGAAACATTTTCATCCATGTTATCCTGTTGTTGTCGTTTAATACCGGTTACAGATGGTCTACGATTAAATCCGTAATCGTTTAATTCGTCATCGTCGTTGTCAACATTACCAATGTCTTTATTTCGACTATCATTATTGCCGTTACCGCTGTTGTTGTTGCTGTTATTATTGTTGTTATTGTAACAGCGACTAACTATGCGTTCTATCTCACTACTGCTACCGCCACTACCACCACCACCACCACCACTACCACCACCACCGCTGCTACCACTATTACCGCCAGCGCTACCATCACTACCACCATTACCACCAACACCAGCACCACGCTCACGATTTACATTCTCATTGGATACAAAACAAAGTTGGTGTCGACTATCATTACCCTCGTTCTTTCCATCCACGATTCTATCAATTTTATCCTCAATGTTGTAACTATTGTTAGTATTAGTAACATTCATTACCGGCTGATATTGATTTTCGACTTCGTTGTAACGTCGCTTTATTCTTTCGGTTCTGAATTTGTCTTGTTCTACAAATGCTAGCAATTCATCAGTTGCACTATCTCCTATATCAGGTCTGTTGTTGATACCCGTCGGTGTGCCTTTGGTAACGTCCGGTGGGCCTACGTAATTTCGACCATCTTCACAAAGAGCCGCTTCGATATCTTCTAAACTGTAAGGCGAAAACGCATTATAACCTACAGTCGAAGCACGATTTTCGTTCACCATTATCCTAGAATTATACCGATAATAATCTTCTTGAGTATCCGTATTATTAACAGTTACACAGGACAATGGCGCCAGACTAGCTAAGAATTGTCTACGGCCATCGGAATTATTCGTTTTTAAAGAGTTTTTCGATTGCTGATAGTCTTTGACGTTATTGTTTTTCCCGTTGCTTCCGAGACCAAGATCTGGCAAGTTAGAATGAATGCTTTTTTTGTGTACAAACAAATCGGTCAATTTCTTATACGTTGATTGAGTATGTATGCCATCGGGAGCTGCAGTACTAGTAGTGGAAGGATTTTGCTTATAATAATTGGAGCCTGTAACCATCGTAGTCATAGTTGTGGTCGCCATTGCCGTGGTTATCACTGACGACAAGCTCGATGTCGTAAGCATCGTCGTTGCCATTGGCGTAGTTGTTATCGTAGCGGCAGTGTTAGTAGTGATGGTCGTCGTGAATGCTGCATCGGAGAATGCGGTGAATTTTGTAGCAACATGTAGAGTTGTTGGCAACTCTGCTGCCATCGACGACACGTCGATGGCAGTGGAATTATGAATAAATGTTTCGGCATCGTGTCTCGATGACGGATCATGTATTGGTAATTCGGTGTCGATTTCCGTACTTGTGAACAAATCTGTAGCGCCCTTGGTTGAATTTTCACAAACATTGTCTTCTTCTTGGTCCACACAAGTAAGTTGACGTATTCGTTCCTCTAGCGACAAGTTTTTCGAAGGAAGAACTTTCTTTCGAGAACTCGTGCGATATTTATCGAGAAGACTTCTTCGAAGAGTATTCCTCTCGATCGTTCTCTTAATCGGATTCATCGAGTCATTATTAAGAGAACCGATCTGATTTTCGGCAATTTTTGATCTCTTTGCGACATCAAGAAAACGTAAGTTCTCCGTGGTAACGAGAAATGTTGGGCTATCCTGTGGCTCGTTAAGAGTATGCGCCGAAGAAATCAATTTACCAAGAGGAGCCGGAGGCGGCGAAACGAATCTTGGGTTAGGAAATAACTGTCTAACCGCAGAATTTGGTTTAAAACTGTTGCCTGTTAAAGAAGAACTACCCAGTTTAAATATAAGGGAGAGCTCTTTTATATTCGATGGCGTTTGGTTTACGGCAAGTCGACTTTCGTCGTCCTGTTCTTCCGTATCGCTTATCGTTTTGCTAGGCAAATTTGGCTGCGTATCATGATCATCGTTAGCATTGCGACAACAAATTTCTTCATTACGTACAATACATTCGATCGAATCGTTCTCATCGGTTGTAGTATGATTATTCGTTGCCCGATTAACCGTTATTTCTGTGTCATGGGAAGCAACCTTCTTTTCAGAAACGTTCTTTTGGCTGGTTTTCTTTCCATGTTGCAAGTCGATATCTTCTTCCTCGCTAATTTCGCGTACAATACGTCTTTCGGTGACAGTTGTCATAGTTATGGTTTCGACGAGATACCGATGGCGAGATTCTAGAAAGGAAAAATGCTTTCGCGAATGTTTGCCATCAGAAAACGTTAATCATATTACATATTTGCATTGAAAAATTAAGAAACGTATAAATGTACCATTAGTAGTTGCTTTCGGTAGTTTCTTGTCCATTTTCTGTATATGCCCGTCGTTACTATCCATTATCTCGTGGTTGTATCCGGATTCCCCTTCGACCTCTGTACCTGTAAAATTACGACACGCCATCTTATTGGTTATTTCGATGTTCAGTGTAGTACAGAACGTAGTCAAGTGTACAATTGATACGAATATCAACAAGTACGTGACAGATTTTATAGTACGACGACGAACAGTTATAGTTAAGAATGTACACATTCTTTTTTTCCCGCATAGCACAAAAATGCCGGAGTCACGGTACACTGTACTTCCGGCGACTGCTGACAACCCGTACAGTTAACGTTCACAAACATGAATAAGTACGCCATTATTATTTATATATTCGTTCCATAAACGATTTTCTCCTTTTACTTTCCTTTTTTTCACCTCTTTTTCTCTTTTCATTGGAAAGAACTTTGCTATTATATGTAATGAATTTGTTCGATACGGTTTTGTCATTCAATATAAATATACGAAACGTTAAGAACAAAATTTGCATTACACGAAACTGTGAAATTTCACATAGCGGATCTATCGCGGAAATAAAATAATTTATATAAGAAAAAGCAAAGAAAGGTATTTCTTATTTGAATTAGGAGGTATGTATTATTGGAGAGGAATGGTGTGAAAACGCGTGTGAATATTGTATAAGAATATATACCTAACTCCTTTGTGTTGGTTTATATTAATGTTTCCCTTTGATTCGAGCTTGTTATTATTGGGAAGTAAGGGAGGAAAGCTCGGTTCTTAATGTATGTATTCATAAAGAATATGGAAAAAAACAAGGAATGTCATAAAATACCTTTGTTAAGAAAATTAAACTTTAATATTCAAATCTATTAAAAAAAGAAGAATATTCAATAAATTTAACTATATCACTCAGAAAATGAAGTGTATACCTTATTAAGACATCATCAAAAAGAATGAATATTGAAATATTAATTATTTTATAGTAATTGCAATTTTGTTTTAATTTGAACACTTAATACTGAAGCGAACTAAGAAATTTCCACTTCTATTATTACTGAAAATAAAAAAAACACTTGTTTCACAAATACTCACTTTTTTCACGTATTTGTTGTGTTGAGTACTTTAACGCTATCTTATGGAGACATTTTGATCGCTATAATCATTGCGATTTATAGTTTTACAGTCTCAGTTCTCACAAAAAAAAAGAGAAAATATGTTATAAAATGGAAAATCACGAAAAACGTTGTTTTCCCTTTATCTATCACATTAGAATGGAACTCACCTGCCGTTCGTTGACAGTGAAGATAATTTAACGATGATCGTAAGCAACATTCTGCTACGTTAGACAGCTCTCCATTAGAATAAACATCTTTGTAACCTTCAGGTGGACTTAATGTTTCTTGTTGATGATCTTGACTTGCAAGTAACGGTGGCGATGATCTTTCTATCAATGGTTG
>JACXII010000012.1:82749-172749 GCA_014737395.1 Bombus waltoni | reverse complement strand
AGATCATTAACGCGCACGATAACCGCGCATTACGTCATAATATATTTGAATTTGTTCCGTGCAATAGCAAATGGTAAACGAAGGATCGGTTGCGATAGAAAATGACTATTTAATATTGTTATATTATTACCAATAAATATTAACAAGTCTTTGCTTCCCATCTTTTTCATAAAACGTAAGATAATTAGGTACACGTAATATGAAAGAAAGCGATCCTAACATTAATTATAACTATGTAATGGTCTGAGAGATAAAACTTAATGAAACGAAAAAATTAAAATATCTTGAATTTACAATTTCTATTTATTTATTTATACTTATTCATTCATTTATTTCATTATCCATTTTACTTCTCAATTGTTTATTTTATTTTGTTATTTACTTATTTTTTATTTATTTCTGCCGAGGACCTTCACGTTATTCCTGCGAATTTTATAATTATTCGTGTGGACTTGTATATCTTATGACAAAATATTTCTAAGATACTTTATAATATTTTTAAATGATGATCGTTTATTGCCATGCAGTTCAAAATGTTAAAAAAACTAACGCAATAAAAAATAAATTGATCCTCTGCAGCGCGTGAACTTACAACAAAAAGGTTCACAGAGATTTCGCAGCCGAATGCTTTGACCGTTTCATTTTTTATTTTCTAGCAATCGTTTACTGTGTCATAACAAAAACAGTATAATATTTACAAAAGGATATAATAAACTGAAAGCAAACAAAAGTTAAACACGAAATACAGTTCTAACAACTAAACTAAATGCTCTAACTCCAAACGCGGGTAGTTTTGACGATGACAATATACTGTACACTGTGCAGTTATTCTTATTAATATTCGGATACCCTTTACAATAGAATAATTTTTTTCAAATTGGAGCAAACGATGAACTGTTTTGAGAAGTTGAAAGAATTAGTTTACTAAGATTAGTACCTTTTCACTGACATAAATCTACAAAACGTCGATACGTTTAATATTTAATTTTTATATTTTAATATTTTAAATTTTCATTACAGAGTCAGATAAAAATATGTAAGAAGTGACTTTCACTATTTTTTCATAATACTGATCAATTGCATCTTAAAAAATTTTTTTTCATACGTTATTTAGTAAATTCTCTTCTAACTTCTCAAAAAAAAAAACTTGTGTTGCATGGTCGAATTTAAAAAAAAGTTATTCTATTTTAAGGTGTGTCGGAATATTAATGAGACTGACTGTACATTTTTTATACTTATTACATTTATTGTTACGCAGATAGATTATGCTAAAGCTTTTGGCCTCAAATTATAATGGTTCCGGAATATGTAGCGTGGCACTGGGTTAGTTAGTCTCTAACTGTTTCTGTGGTGTGTGTTGTGTATCGTATTACTCGTGTTTATAGTATAAGGTATCTTAAATACTATCTTATGATATAATGAATTATAATACAGTATAATACAATATAATATAATATGATATAGTGTAATGTAGAGTAGCATAATAATAATAATTAAAATAGAGTATAATATAATAATTAAAATATGACAAATACAATCTGTTTCTATTGTTCAGGTTACGTCCAACTGCTATATTTCCAACTCTTAAACGGGCGTTCAAGAGTTACTTATGCCATCAACAACGTACAGAATAGACCTGATATGTGACATTCAACGCTTTTATGGGTTCCACGTTTTGAGTCATCTGACCTGCCCATACCATTTTCGTATCGCATGCGATGTTATCGATTCGGTATAGTAGCGGTGCCATAGATGACGTATAGAATTAACGTGACTACAGACGAGTATACAGCATAGATCTTACATCTTATAGACTTCGTGTCCCATTTTCTGAAATATTGATCGTATAAAAAATTAGTGTTTCTTACGCCCTCTAGGATTTACAGCAGTTTGTGTAGAAACTATATTCAATCCAATTAATAAAATTGGTAAAGTTACGGACAAGTGTACTAATGTCATTACGAGTAAAAGTCTGTGGTAAAGATTCCCCTCTGATAGATTACACATGGTTACACGTTAAACTAGAAACGATATATGTGTACGTATGTATTACATTGCGTTTTAAAATATTTAACAATTTGATGACAGCAGTTAAATTTTCACATGACATAAGTTCAATTATACGTCAATTGTAAATGAATTTATCAACTTATATTTTCTGCTACAACATAATAACGAAAATTTTATTAATTTCTGAGATCTTTTTTATACTTCATTTAAACACAATCTCGATATACTTATCTAAAACGAGAAATATTTATCCATATAATCATAATAATTGTTTATGTAATATAATCCATAAAACATCAGTGATTTTATAAAGATTTAATGAAAAGAAAAAGTTCAAAATACGGTGTGGAGCACGTAACTAGAACTACTTCGATAACGACTTTAATGAAAAATGTTTCTGATAAAAATTGGATAGTTTCAAAGAGAACATAATTTGACGTGATTAGTTTTTGGTAATTATTTAGAAGTTTGTTCTCATTACCAATTTCGATGATTTTTTAATGTGTCGTCAAGGACAATTTTTCAAGACAACAATTTTTTCTTTTAGATGCATATAAACGCCGCTTGGCCCTAGATATTTCTGACATATTTGTAAAAAAGAACTATCCTTATTAGACATTGAATCCCGCTCATATATGTGTATCTATATGTGACACAGTCGCAAATATAGCCGACACGTTCACTGCTTTGTGCGCCACTTGGTAATTTGTTTACACCCTTCAGCCATCGATCTGCTTATTTTTGTACCATAGTTTGCGAATCCAAATAAATAGCTACGAAAATCTTATTCACAACTGTATACGCGAGGCTGTAAGAAAATTCTACTTTAGTATAAATCTGGCTGTAGCATAAAAGATTTGACTCTTCGCATGTCTACGTCTCCAAATTTTTCAGTTATTCTCTATTTGTATTAAAGTTGTAAAACAGTTAAGAAATGTAACCGTAATAAATTGTATGAATCCTAAGTTTATGTAATAATTACAATCGATTGGTATAGTTTTTAACTCAACAAAAAGTAATAGCGTTGCCGGCTTCCTTGTGGCAGCCGGATTGAAAAATCTAACCCAATTTTAAATCCTACATATTGATGACATTCGCTTTTAATTGAATTATAACAGATATTTCTTGCAACCTCGCATTATACAACCGTCATTAGTATGCAGAAGATAAGCTGCCGGCGACCGGTAACCAATACTGACATATGCGCTAATGCAACGCACAACTATAAGCAGAACCCACTGTAGTGGGTACCGGCAATTTTTTCGCGAATATCTCGAAAACTAAGCGAGTCCACTTCTATGTATAGGAAAAAGTTGCCCAAAAATCATCGAAATCGGAAGGTAGGCAGAATTTCTATAATTTCACCCATATTTTATTTCTAATGATCTTCTGAACTATTTTGGCAAAAAAATTATCACTTATGACTTCCCTGATCGTGGGTGTTTGGGGACTAATTCAATTGAGCTAATGAGAGAGAGGGAGAGAGAGAAAGAGAATCCGAATCAGTCCGAAATTACCAAGCTATCCGAAAACTAGTCAAAATATCATGCATTTTGTACATACATGTATATGCCAAGCATTTCTATACATTGTATATTACATTCTTCGCTATTTATATTGCATATTGATTATTAACAGCAGCTCAGCTTCCTCAACTATATTTTATATGTAGTAGTTCCATGCGGCAGTCTGTTATAGCTATAAACTCGACCTTTGTACTAGAGAACGCTACTACCGACTGCTTCCTTGAGTATCGACTTATGGGGCCCCCACACGATTTTATTACATATCTGGACGTACCTATAATTTGCAACACAGGAAGCTATAAATATATAAGTAATATATATTTTTTTCTTTGTACCCTGCGAATACCTAAGCGTTCTTTTAGCATTCGTTATGTCTCCATTCGGTGATTTCTCTGTACGTCTACTATTGAAATCTATGGCATAATTCATATCGTGTCGTATTTTGTTGGCAGGATATAGAAGACTCTATATTGCTTCCAGAAAATTGAAAAATCTTATCTTATTATGCGGTATACTTGGTTCATTCACCTGCATCGGCGTAGTCGCTGGTTTTGCATTTCGCATTCCATAAGTTTCAAATACCTTCTCCGCGTAGTTCTTTCCTGAATCTTATTTCTTTCCCTGTTTTCTGGATCTCCATACTCAGAAAGCTGGTTGGTTCTTCATCAATCTTCATCTCAAACTCATAAGTCAATTCTTTCCAGAATTATTTAATTTCTCTTAAATGTTCTTTCATTACAATTCTGTTATCTACATAAATAACCAGGATTAAAGTATGTCACGAAGTAACATTCTTTGAGAAAAGCAAATGAAAACATTAAAATTTATAACTTCATAATAAACCTATTTCCAGGATAACAAGGTAATAATTACACACTTAATCGAACGTTGAATGAGAATTAAAACTCTGATTTCCATAGTGCTTTTATACATATGGTTTATGAGACAATTGCTATATCTGAGAATTAATCGATTGGTGTGGGGCATTTATTATACTAGTCATGAATATTAGAATCTTATAAATGAATTTAGAATCATAAGGTCTGAACTGATTTATGACTCACGGTTGCTATGCTCAATAAGAAGGTTATGTTTCTTTGCCAAAGGTGACATGCGTATCTCTGAGAATATTTTCCCGGGGTTACTAGTACTTATATTTATTATTCTGGTGTATCAGTAGGAGTTGATTGATTCGTTAAATTTTTTTGACTGTTTTTTGGAGGATATGTCGGCAATGATTATAGATCTGTAAAAGGTGGCTAGAATGGTTCTGATTCTCTGATATATAATCCATACGAATATGTTTTTATTTTAGAAATTACATATTTATCTATAGAATTATGTTGCATTATTAACCTTAGGGGTAGAAATTTCAATGACATCACTGATGTGTTTATTGATTTCTCCTAGGTATGAGTCAATTTTGGGAATCAACAATATATGGTTGTTTAGTATTAAATGGGGGAAATTTCATAAAAGATGTCCTCGATATAATTACCAGTCACATTTACTAAAATTATAGTGAACTGATTTATTAAGAGGAATAAGTTCCATAAGAACTTAGCCATTATCTTTGATTAAATTGAAAAATAACAATATTTTACTCTCATATCAACTATCACTAAATCAATAACGGAGTTAGATTTTGGGTAAGAAGGTTAAGATCAATTATACAGTTGGACTCTATATTCAATTTATCTATCCAAAATCCATCTGTATAAGGTTTTACCGTGGTTGTATTGATATTGTTGCCCTGGAGGGAGGGTACGTTTAGTATTAAGGTCTTTCGCAAAGAAATAAAAATTATTAACACTACCATGTTCAAATGTTTGCGAAATCACGTTTACGCGATAGCAGCTGTCAAAGTGTTAAGATTTGATAAGTTCAATTTTGAAAATAAAATATCCAGCTGTTCATTGAATTCTGCTTTAAAATTGCATACATAGATATAATAAGGGACAACTACTATATGGGATGATGACTGGTACAATATGTATATTACAAGTTAAAGAATTTATGGATCAGTATACCCGTTTCACCGAGCTTTGCGCCAAGCCTATACTCTCTTATGAACTTATAATTCTGAAAATACATTTTTTGACAATTTCTCATATTGGCCTCCGATAAAAGTACCATATCACGAACTACTTCTTGAGTGAAAACATTACCTGTAAATCATATCTTTTGTTACTTGATATCGACGAGTTTACATTTATCTGTGTTATTTTAATATTACTTAATCGTAATGAATTACCTTATAATTTTGTAATAGTAATGTGCCATTATGAGAGTAAAAAATCTGAGATAAATCATCTTCGAATATTTCCTTGAAATAAAATTTAGCAATTAACCTAACAAATAGTAGAGACTCCCGCCTTGGACATTAGAATAAGAAGAACGTTTTAACTTACATACATACATATGTATATACGTGTTTGTAGGAAGTGTTCTAAGACGGGACACTTGTGAGAAGCTCTTGCGTGAAGTCATACCGATGGCCCTCTGGTGGACGGATGGGAAGTGAAGTACGAAATGTAACACCGATCAATGAATGGTGATAGTCTGATTGGGATTGGAGGGGCCTCTATGCAGCATACTGTTTCTATTCTAATAATGCACCTACTTACATATGACTCGTGTACTTTATATGTAACTTTATGAATAAAATCGTTGAAACCAACTTCATACAATTATACTAATAGCAAGTTTACGCGATAACGTAACAGATGAAATCATAAACATGGCTTATACAAAAATATCTAAAGTTAAAGAAGATGATGTGCTTGAATGTTTCCTTTATCCAAAAATTTGTTATACAAAACCTTCAATAACTATAACAGAGGAAATTCTCTTACAAGAAATTACAAAATTCAATGAAGTAATTACACCGTATATTGAAGGTTATATTTGGCATAATGATAATTTAATTTTTCATCCTAGAACAAAAGAAGCATTATTATTGGAAAAGCTTATTGAAAATTCTACAACTGTAGGAGGTAAAATATTTAAATAAATTGTTTAAAATATATGGTTATAATAAATATACATTGTTATTTTTCATTCTTGCAGAATGTAATATATTGCCTCACATTTATATACGTTTACGTTTTGATGAGGATATAAGTGATGAATGGTTTGTGGTCTTTCTGATATTTAAACTTACCCAGGTTTTTAATGGATTAATTGCTAAAGTTATAGATTCTGACGGTGAATTTCTTTTAATTGAAGCTGCAAATGTATTGCCTCCATGGGCTAATCCTGAAACATGTGAAAACCATGTATTTGTGTATAATGGTGAATTGCACATTGTTCGTGAAAAACATAAAACATGGTTGGATTTGTTAAATAACCTTTGGGAGAAACCATATTTTTTCAGAGCCTCGGAGAAAGTACAAGATGTCTTAAAAAGACGAATTAGTATTTATCCTAGTGAGATTGAAAAAAGACATCACAAAGCTCGAGTCTTTTTACCTGAGAAAGCAGTTTCAATACTTCGACAAGAACCAAGACTGATTGCATTAGTTATTCGAACAATTTGCCACTCTGATCCACTTGAAAGAAAAGTAAAATTTAATGTTTTATTAATTTGTGTACAACTATAATTTGGCTTACTTCATAAATTTTTATGTATTATAGGTTTGTCGTGCTATGAAATATTTTCCTCCTGAACAACGTATTATGGTTAATGTAAAAATGACTAAATGTTTGTATGCAATGGCAAATCATTGTCGATATACAGGAGATCCAAGGACAGGCTGGAATATACCCCCAATAACTTATTCAAAGTATAATGCTCACGTACTTGGAATTAAAATAGCATGTGGTTTAGAAATGTTAATTGCCCGTGCAAATGAAGAACTCAAAAGAAGAGAAAAAAGATCAGTTAATAATTCTGAAAAATTAAAAGCAAATGAAGATGTTTTAAATACATATTTAAATCGTTTAGAAGTTAACGGCTATTTTAAAAATCTTTTAAAAGGTAGTGAAGAATATGAAAAACTCTTGAATGCAGCAAAAGATTATTACTTCAAATACTTTAATCTATATAATTCTATTACCGATATTAATAAAAGTGATGCTGAAAAGGTTTTAGAAGCATGGGAAAACATACAGTCTAATGACATTGAATTACATGGTAATTTTTTGAAATCAATATTCCATTTATTACTCAGTATTTAATTACTACTTCATATTATAATTAATACATAGCACAAGACGAAGCTGCATTAAGTCCTGCAGATAGCGATAGTTGGTTAAATGTAGATCCAATACAGCTAGAAACATTTTTAAACGAAAAGTGGGGAAACACTAAAAGCAAGAAACATAAACAAGAATCATTAAGTCTTAAAGAAAAAGTACAGATATTCTTAAATCAAAATAGTGATATTGATGGTGTACAATTTTTAGAGTATGTTACACTTATTAAAATTTTAATAATATTACAATATGTGTGTGTAATCTATATATTCTTTGTTTTCAGAGATCTTTCAACAGAAGTTGATGTAATGTATGATCCAGAGGACAATGGAAAAGTTGAATTCGATGCAGACATATTTGATAGTACATTACGAGGTATATTAGATTTAGCTGTTCCAGGAAATGAAGGAGAATTTGAAGGAAGTTCAGAGGGATCCTTGGGTGAAGATGATGAAGATAAAAGAAATGAAATGGACAAATATATGCGATTGTTAAATTCAGAAATACAGTCTCAAATAGAAAAAGATGAAGACTCTGAGATAAATAAAAGCTCTGATGTTATAGAAGATAATTTGATAAAAAGTATCACAGAAGAAGCAGGTGGTTCAGGTCCAACTGGAAATATAATAGGTAGACCTGCTCGACAACTTCTGCATTTGCAATTACAATCACCCACTACGGTACCTTCTGATTTACAAAGTTAATAATTTTATCTAAGTATTAATATTTACTTAAATATGTTAATGATTGTTAATGGATTGAAATTCCTGCTAGCTATTTTATGCAAAATATGTATTTATTATTTTGAACGTAGATGAAATTTAAGATCAATAGCACATTTATCGTTGATAACAAGAAAGTAACTTTATACATAGATGTAATGTTACAAAGTCACAATATTTTAAATATTTTTGCAACTGTTATAAAATATTTATGTTTTATACTTGATTTTTCATTTTTTTCAGTCTTTATTATACAAAAGTATGTTTAATTACAATATTAAATGAAATACACGAATGTATATATCTATGTGTGTACATGTATGTACATATTAAAATATCATTATATTTTACTCTAAAATATTTCAAAGTTTGCCAGTTATAACAAAGATCATTAATTATTTAAATGATGGATTTAACCACTTTGGAATTTTACTTTCTTTTTCTTTATTTGTTGGTATATTAAATGTCAATCTACTATTTGTACCATTATTTATATTCTCATCTTTATTTAGCATTGATTTCCTAAAACAGTAATACAGTATATTAAATATTATTTATACTTGCAGAATTATGACAAGGAGTCAGTATTTATAAACGTCTCTTACCTAACATTAGCTACTTGCAGTTCAACCTTCTTAGGATCTGTTAACTTTTCTTTTACATCCAATTTAAGAGCTGATGATCCAGAATAATAAACAATAGCACAAGGAACTAAATTTTCATTAACTAAGCGAGAATTAGGGTTCAAGCTACGTTTCGGTGGCGTAGTAACTATTCAATAAGAAAAGTATGTATTATTAACTACAATAAACGTATACTTCGGGATGTATAATATGTTACATAATGTAAATCGATCATAAGATTATTATACTTACAGTAACGAGCAAAAGTGTAAACACATTCCACTAGTTTCGTATAAAAGGCGATAATACAGCTAATTTTATAATTCATCGGTATGGTTTAGGTAACAGTAATTACAAGGTGAATCTAATTAACAAAACGTAACAGTTTATTTTCATTAATATTAACGATATATAGAATATTTTATAAAAATAAAAACTTGGAACAATGTTTACAGTTTTGCGCTTTAATTACGCTCATCGAACTAAGATTTGAAAATTACTATTTTGTCCATTTTCCTTTATTTTTTCGAACTGCTACGAGTCTACGTGGCATACTATCTATTAAATTTTTAATAATTTCTGGTTCGATATTATACCATTCCTATTGTGTTCGGTTGCATAGCTCATGAATCCCCGAAGGTGGATTATTATGCTTTGCCAGCCTTCTTTTCACAATAGACCACAAATTCTCGATCGAATTCATATTTGGACTTTGTGCCGGCCATTTCCCTACAGAAAACTTCTGATTTGTAATCAGGTTTTTACTACTTTTGCAGTATGCTTAGGGTCCCCATCTTGTTGAAATACTACTTCGCGTTCACCAAATCCGACAGAATTAGCAACAGAAGGTAAATTATTTTGTAAAATGTTTAAATAATGTTCTTTGCACATGATACCTTCGATTCGACATAAGGGACCAACACCCTTGTGAGTAAATCAATCCCAACACATAATTGAACCACCCCCGAACTTCATAGTTTGTTTTATACCATTTGTTTGGCCAATATTTTCGGACGAAGTCCAGTACCAGGATCTTCCGTCGGATTCGAATCTGTTAATTTTTGTTTTGTCAGACCATATAACTCTTTTCCAATCTTCCGTCGTCCATTCTTTGTACGTATCAATTATTTTTTGTAATGTAATATTTTTGTCTGAAAGAGCTGGTTTACGTTTCTTTTCTTTCCCTTTTAAACCAATTTTCTTTAAAAAGCGACAAATGGTCCATTCACTATCATTTACTCCAGCTTCTTGAGCGGCGGTTTTTGGTGTTTTGTGACTTTTAAACCGAATACGATGTGCAATTTCACGTACCACTCTATCTGAGATGAGTCATGGTCTACCGTTTCTTGAACAAATGGATGCACTACTATAGGTCTTTTTTATTTTCGCAATTATTATATGCCTGACACCACATTTCTCTGTAATTTGCCGCAATGATAAACCTTTATTATATAATGAAATGATATTATTCCTTTACCTTCTGTAAGTGGCTTCATTACGGATTATATCGAACCAGAAATTATTAAAAATTTAATAGATAGTATGCCACGTAGACTCGTAGCAGTTCGAAAAAATAAAGGAAAATGGACAAAATAGTAATTTTCAAATCTTAGTTCGATGAGCGTAATTAAAGCGCAAAACTGTAAATATTATTCCAAGTTCCTATTCCATATATAAAAATAAAATAAATCATATAAAATAAAAATGTTTGTAAAATATTCCATATATCGTTAATATTAATGAAAATAAACTGTTACGTTTTGTTAATTAGATTCACTTTGTAATTACTGTTACCTAAACCATACCGATGAATTATAAAATTAGCTGTATTATCGCCTTTTATACGAAACTAGTGGACTGTGTTTACACTTTTGTTCGTCATTGTATTAGCTAATTATATTACAAGATAAATTTAAAAATTATATGAACTAAGTTCTTTTGAATTCATAAACAACATTTTTTTTGCGAAATATTACATTAAATTTAAGGTTTTTCTAAAATTTTTTCTTTTTTAATTTTTGTATAACAAAAAATATGTAATGAAAAGATATACTTATACGCTTCTGAAATATTGCTTTTACTTACAAATTATGAAGTCACTGTTTGCATCAATCAAATAGCATTTTATAAAATCTTTGATTGCTTGAACAGTTTCCATTGGTTGAAATAAACCCTGAAGGACAAATTGATCTGGAAACTGTATACGGATGATTGTATAACGATATTTATTTAATTGATTTAATATTCGCTTTTCTTGATCGGATTGTCGTTGAATATTTGTTAAGAGAGGTGCTTCTTCTAATTCTTTTCTATAACGTTTAGCATCTCTTAATAATATTTTTGCATCATCAACTGTTAGATCATAAAAGTCATCTGGTAATTCATCTTTAAATTTTCGTTGAATTGTAGTTTGATCGAATACCAAAGCATTTCTTTCACCTAACTATAATAAAAAAAAAGAGAGAGATAGGTTGTATGTTGTACACAACAAGCACTCAAATTTTGATATACATAAATCTTACAAATTCTATTTCATTTAAACCATCTGTTTCATGTTTGTTGCATGGCTGCAATAAAATTTGGTTTCCAGTATAGTTATCTGTACTAGTGGATGGTATTATATTATTTTCATATTCTCTTTTCATTATTTTTCTCTCTTCGTTTGGAGAACATGTTTTTAATTCTTCTAGTTTCTGTGTTTGCTTTCCTGTAGAAATCATACATTCTGATGTTTCATTAGTATCTGCAATTAATGAATATTTATTTCCAGAATCTCTTTCATGTATATTGAAGTTTTGAGTAACCTTAACTATTTTCGATTGTTGTCGAAGCAATATTACCTATGCTTTGAGGTCGCTTTTGTATTAATCGTAATACAGCTTTACCATTGACGAGTCCTAATGACTTTAGAGTAGTATTTTTTAAAGCTTCTAATCCAAAAATCTGTAAAAATTATAGTACAACATAAAACGAATTTTATAGGTCTTAAATTTTATCTTAATTTCATAATTACATAAAACTTCCTAATAGACTGATATTCTACAATATTATCTATAATATTATTACACATTTAATATTGTAGAGCATAAACAATAAAGTAAAATACCATGGACTATATATTACGAAATTTACAGTACAGTTTATGTAATTTTGTTTTTCATGAAGTATACAAAAAATTAATAGATTCAAACAAATATATGTTTTAATAAAACACATATTTAGTAGTAGATTAGATTTTTTAATTAAGTAATAGAAAAAATACTAATTTTACGTAGAACTCTTATTTTAAGCAAAGAATTCAACAAATTCTAAATCTAAATCTAAGTCCTTATAGAAGAACAAACTATTTCAAAAAAGTTGATATATGTACTTGAATTTCTTATTTAAATAATTGTAAATACAATAACAAAGTTCACTAACATTAAAATCAATGTGCTTCTTAATATGTAAAAATCATTGTAATATAAAAATAAATTTAAATAAACAATATATTTATATATACGTAATATATACATATATACATATATACATAATACGAAACATTTTTAATTACTGTTTAACATAAAATTTACTATTAAAATAATGATATTAACAATAAAATGATACTCATACCTCACGATGCATGTAAATTAAAATAATTTTTTCCAAATCTTCATTAAAATTTACATGTTTTAAAATTTCAGCTAATGTTACATTAGGTGTAAATTCACTCATCAATCTTTCTCCATTTTCTAATTGTATACCTATTGTGACAGTGGAAATGGAACGTATTTTTGTACAAGGTATCATTTCTAATTGTGCATTATTTGCTAATCCGGTAAATCGTAATATAGCATTAGGGTCTAATACATGATTAAAATGTCTGTAAAAATGAAATATATTCAATTACAGTATTTATTTTTATAACTTACAATGACTTCTTTTTATGATAATACTTACTTAAGGTCATAAGCATCTACATTATATCCATGCTTTTGACACACCTCTTCTAGTATCTATGAGAAAAATATTTTACTTAGCATTAACATAACAAAATATTTATCAAAATAATTTTTTAACATTTTTACTGCTTACATGTAGTATTGTCGTATTTGGAGTTACTTCAACATTTTGTCGACGACCGTTTGGCATAAGTACTATGATGTTTTTATTTGTAGCCATAATGTTTTATAACTGTTATCGTTTATAAGAGCTAACTGTTTATGTTAATCGCTTTAATCATACATTTATAATAAAAATTTAAAATACAACATAAGACATCAAAGAAGATCACATTACATGTAACTAACAACACAATAAGACAAAAGAATTCAAATACTTTTTATATCTATATCTATATATTTAATGTTAAAAAGAATGTTGAATGCTATAGATATTCCTTAATGTTTTATATTTAAATATTGAAAATGACAAGTTAAGTGGTGTAACAATACATTTGCATATTTTTTTATAAAAAAGCCAAGCATCGAATATTTTTTCTATAAATATCTTTTATAGAAACTTGTATAAATTATATAACATCTTATAGTTAGTTATTTATTTCTCTTTTAAAAATCTATGATATACAATTTTACACAGTCTAACCCACGATCACGAAGTATACAACCGTGATAAAGACGGAGCATAAACCTTTACTTCTGCCGCGGGGAGGGAGGGGGGACGAATCACTTCCAGGGCGATAGTCATGTCGTACTTTGAGGTCGTATTAGTTATTAGTTCGAACATAAATCCATAAAATTTTGAGAAATTCAAAATTCACATCTCACTTTAATTTGTTTACAATTATAAATGGTTAAAAGTTAAAATCTATGGGTATGAAAAATGTTATCATAAAATGTTAATTTAATTATCTAAATATTGATAATTCGTTTTTTAATAAATTGTGCAACTGTTAATATCTAGTGCATAGTGAAAGTAGAATGTATTATCAATAATTTCCATAACAAAATTTCTTCAAACCTTAAATAAAATTAGTTTGTTAAATATAGTTCATATACTTACTGAATTATCGATATTTTTTTTGGCAATATGACAATCTTATTTTAATATATTTATGATATTGAGTATATTATTGATTGAAATGATTATCGAGGAGATTTTCTTACAACACGTGATTTTCTAAATTTTTAAATAGGTTGTGTCCAAAAGAAGTACTCAGAACCTAAACAGTTAAATAATTAACAGAATTTTTGGCTGAACTTCGGTTTAATGAACATAAAATTATTGCCTTTCTCTATTGCAATTTAATGATTTTCAATGCGTAAGATCTAAAAATACAAGTTTTGGCTTTAGGAATCCAGCAGTTTATAATTATGCGTATGAAGTGATTTATGTTCTGTTTATATTTATGTTCTCCCTTGTTGTCAAGAGATGGCGTTTGCAGGAGCTAGCTGCCTTTATATTACCAGAGAAGAAATGAGAGTACTCACGCCTATAGTTCTTAGTTTAATTAACAAAATGCTGAATTTAACTAACATCAGCATATATAAGAACTTATAAAATTAAGGATCTACCCTATTTGGTCGGAATTTAGCATATATAAGAACCTATGTATTTAAGCTTAAAGTTAGGATTTCGCCCTGTTCGGTTGCACATAGACTAGAATGTATTGAGTTCTACGCTATAAGAACCTATTTAATTGTACGGTTCTACGGAAAAGTTCATATCTACTTTTCTATTCGAGATAGACAAGTATGAGAATGATAAAATCGCACAATAATGAAACTAATTATAAGTTACCTAAGAAAGAGAACTTAATTGTTTATTATATTTTTTTAGAGAAGAAAAGGGAAGATTCCCTTTCAAACGATTATGGATTAGTGGAATGATGCAATAATTTTAATATTTTTCCATACACCATTTAGATTTAACATTAATCCTTGGCACTTGGCATGTCAATTGTACTGACATGAATATTTTTTCATCGTCGCATGGAATTCATATTCTTTTTTCTTAGTACGTTGATGGTTTGTAGGTCGATTATGAGGACATTTATTGTTGTAAAATGTTATAAATGCTTTTTTGGTATTTCTTAATAGTACTCAGAATAAAAATGACATATAGAAATTTCTAACCTGGAAATTCATTGGTTCAAAAGTTTTGTGTTTTTAAAGTTTGGTACTTTTGGCCTACTACATGGCTTACTTTAACGTGATAACCATTTAAACGATAAATTTGATTATTTATTTAAACACATATTGTATTGAGAATAACGGAATCTCGCTTTATTATCGATATATAAATCGATTTGTCTAATAACGGTTAATAATAAAGGTTATATACGTGGCTCAACCAATATTACTTATACTTTTCTATCTCCATAAGACAATATCCAGTTGCTCTTGTCACGAGCTCCGAAATCAGTAAAAGGACGGTCACACTTCATAAACATCCGGCATGCCATAGTTATAGAAACCATAACGAAATAGTTTCTCAGGCGACAGCCCCTCCAGAGGGACAAAACCTTAGTACTTAAACCCTCCCAAATCAGCGCCCAACACACTTTAATTGCGATACTCTAACCTGTTATTCTGCTGGATTCATGTGCCAAAATAAAATCAAATCAAAAGTTCAAGTTTTTATTCACTTTCCTTACCGAAAATTCAAACCACGCGAATTTTTGTGTCTTCGACGTGACACTCTCAGAGTATCAACAAAGACGAACAACGCATAAGATAAAAAGAGTCATGCGGAATAAGCCAACTAATTTAATAAAAAGTACCTAACTTTAACAATGCACAATTTTGTAACCAGTGCAATGGATTCGTGGACTTCAAACCGTAATTTTCAGATTCAAAGTCGTTATATCTTGCATCCATTTATCGAATTCAAGAAACATTCAATAATTGTTTGAAAAGATCCTTTGCATAATTGCACATTTGTGTAGTCGTCACTATTACGAAAGAGATGGAACCCTGCTGGGGGTAATCATCCACATGTTATATTTACTCTAAGCTAGATGATTTTACCAAATGTCCTACTAGACAAATTGTAAAATATAAACAAAAATAAATATAAAAAAAAAAACTATTATGAAGGGAAGGTTCCCCTGACGCAGTGAGAAGCTCAATGATCCGTCGCGATCGAGTGCTGTAACATGATCCAGTGTCAGATATCGCTGAGACAATGTATCTAGATACTAATTTAAAAATGAAACTTTTTTTATTTTTGATTTCATAAAATTAAATTTTTATTAACGTATTTGTGAGATCTGTAAATGGGCTCTGGAGGTAAGAGATCAAACCAAGGAGCTCCCTTGTTTTTTCGGAATTCATTTAACTGTGAAAAGTTTAGTTCAATTGTATGATAAATTCCCTCATTTTGAATTAATAAACAGGTCTACGCAATCAGCATTCTGTAGAGCATAATCATCTCAAAGTTCGTGGAAGGGAGGGCGAGGCAAGTTCCGTCCAAATTCAAATTGCATTTAGGTGAAATTGTAGAAGCGTACACTCGTGAAAAAGTATCTTGACTGGTTTCCTTTTCTATTATGAGGCCATACCTTTTAAACAAAATTGCAGAAATATTATCAAACATTGTTATTATTATTTATTATTAAATGATACATATAATACTTCAGTTATTCATCTCGTTAGTCACAGCACATCATATTTCACATCTTGATGAGATATGTAAATAAAGTAAGATTACACTAATTATTATTTAAAATTACTTATTATATTTCCGCAAAGATGTATTCAAATGAAATTTTTGTTCAGTCATCGGATATCTCCTATTTCCTTGTTCGTATTGAATCATGTTTTCTATGCGTTTTATAAATGTCAAATAAGACATTTTTCAAATATATTTCTATTTTCCTTGTGCTATTTAAAAACAAGTACTATTTTTTCTAGATGAGGATAATATTAATTGCTTTTTCATTGGCGCCTTTCGATAACAAATATATTTATTAATATTCATAAATTTTACCGTCCTCTGTCCAAAATAATACATTTAATTTCAAATTGATCATGCAACATGTTTCGCCTCTCTCACAGTACAATATCTGTTTTCAACGGTTCCTATGTCCTACAATATCACAGAAAAGATTGCTTTACCATACCCTCAAATATGTACATTGTTGCGGGACGTATCCGATGTCGCGTTCGAGATAGCTCGATACCTTTCGAGAAAGTTCGTTATCGTTCGAGAAGCCTGATAAGTCACAGAAACTTCTAGATCCTGGATCATCCGATAGATCACATGACATAGTTACCAATAGTTACGAATGCAAAAGAAGGTGGGGAAGAGAAAAGACAAAGGGACATAGGAACCAAGGTTAACAAATTCCAACAGTTCTCTTCTAACAGTCACACAGCAAACGTCGAGAAACTCAATTCACATTCTTGTTAGTCACATCTTAACAATCAACATCACGATCTTACTTCACATTCATTCATCGGAATTATCTGTAACTCAGCAATTATTACAACATTCGATACCATTCTTAATGTTAATATATCTCATTGTTATACGCATCGTGCGAAAGGTTGTTGGAAATATATTATACATTGAATCTGTTAATTCATTGTCAAAATCAATATAACCACCCCTAATATCCTAAAAGAATTAGGGGAACGACTGTGTTCGTGGCGTCGATTGTCAAAATTGTAACGAGAATTTACGCCTCTCGTTGGCGCGTTTACTCGCGATCGCGTCTCTCCGCGAACGGTCGTAACAATAAACATTAAGGAGTTGAAGTAAAATCCGACTTGTCGTGCTTGAATCGTACGGATTGTGGTTCGGGTGCGTAGCGACTGTATATGACACAGCGAGCGTCACAGAGTCATAAACCAGCAATAAAATAGCGAGGTCTAACGGACATTTTGCAGACCATCGAAAAAATAATTAGACAGTGTCCCAGGGTCAGAAGACAATAAAAGGAAGACCTCCATAGGGACCAGACCCTTAGTATAAAAACTTTGCCAAAATCAGCCCTCACACACTCTGTTGTAACGTTCTGAACTGTCACTCTGTTGGAACTCACATAATAAATTTTACATAGACCATCATACCTAAAGTCTGAGTTTCTACTTTACTTGTGAAATTTCTAAACTACGCGAAATAATTCGAACGACGTGGGGAAACGACCAGTGAGTTGTTAATTTCATGACTTTTCGTGTCTTCGGCGTGATACGAGCCGCGATTGTTAGACAATCCTTCTTTCGATCTTCTTTTGTTTTTTCCTCTTTCTTTTCCTTCTTCTCTCTCGAGTCGTCGAGCAAGCAGCACGCGCTTGTCGTCTTTGTCCATCGCTAATCATAATCATTTTACCGCTACATCGTCTCCTGGATTCAGTTATTTTAGCTCCCGTATCTATCGTGGTGATTATTATGTCCGGAGTGTTTAATAGAGTGTCTAAAATTGTTAATAAAGGGATTTTTCTTGTCTTTTTCTCATCAGAGTAATCTCAGCTATCCAACTTAATCGTCTCGCCCGCAATAATAAGTAACAATTATTGAAATTATAATGAACACACATTCATTTTAATTAGCAAAATTGAATGTTAAATTTATGCTTCAACTCGCTTCTACCTCTACAATAAATACATTTGGCCAAATAATCAATAAAAAATACACATTAAATATAACGTGTCATTAAAATTTTTATTATTATTTTTCACATTATTATGTGAAAATTTGTAATGCAGTTCCAAAAGATATTATTCTAAATAGTTTTAAATCGGTTTCCTAATTAATTAAACATTACGTTATTGTAAAAATTATATATAAACTGATGGGTTAATGAAAATATATAACGAACTTTGCAATGTTTATTATGTGATTTTAATTTAATCAATTCGTGAATTTTACAGTCACACTGTGTATATTTCGTGAAAGAAAAGAGATCCTCTTAGGGATACACATGAAGAAGGAGAGAGAGATAATACCATAGGTCAATCCTACATTCTAAACGTGACGTTTTCACTTTCACATTACCAGTATTGTTGTGAATGAAAAGTACCAGCAATAGTAATATTATACCAGTGACTTAATAATTTTCGTAAAAAAGTATTTTTAATTTCATTTTGAAATTATGAAAATGATCCAGTTCAACTGGATTTGGAAAATTATTTTCCAGTATATGATGTTTACTCTGCACACTCAGCCTGAAATGGTTGTAAGTAATTAAATGTTAGGTTGTGTAGTATAAGTTTTATTAAATTTATAAAAGTTGAAGTTATTTTTTTTTACATACGTAAATATTTTATTTGGTGATGTTTAAAAAATGTTAGTGAACCCGTAACTTTTTGTATTCAAATAAAGGTATGTACTTAAATTATTAAGATTAAATGAAATTAAATTAAACTTGTGTATTCAAAAAAGATTTTTCGAAATTTGTAAGAGACGACATATATTTCAATGAATGAAGTTGTTGAAATACGAACACTAATTAATATATTTTAAATGTATTAATGAAAATTATTTGAGTCTGACACGGTTGAATTGATTATAAACGATACTTTGCAATATTTAAATATTTAATACAATATTTAAACCAAAATATTGGTTCAAATTCAATATTGGTGTAGATAGATTAATTAGTAATCTAATCTAATTTAATAATAATAAGTAAGTAAGTGTGAAATAGAAAGACAATAAGGAAATATAACAATAATACAATAATATAAACCTCTTAATAAATAAAAGGATAGGTACAAGGACAGATATAAAGGTAAATTTTTTCCAAGATTCGTGGTATTATGAAGTATTAAAAATAAAGATATTAACAGGAATTAATATTAAGACATTGAAAAATTGAACCTTATTTTTAAACATATGTAGGTAAATCAATATAACTCGATATTTGAAATAAGATAAATAAAGATTAAATGATTATAAGAATTATCAGTTGGTTTTATACACACATAAATATGTATATGTATATATATGCATCTACATACATGCCCGTGCGCGCACATACACACACACACCTGGCCTATTATTTATATATGTTATATATTGCCATTAAAAATAAAATTAAGCTTTCATATATATACATATATGTATGTACTATGCCTATTGTTAACCATTACACTAAGGAGATGAATTATATTTATAACATTAATTTGAAATAAAAATACCAATTATAGTAAATGGATACAAAACAATTTTCATTATTTTTAAAATAAGAATCTATTGTAATTCAATATAGGTAATTATACAATTGTAAAAAATAAAATAATTTTAATATGATTGCTTATATATACTTGATTTATTTACAAAGTCTGATTCATTATTGAGAAATAAATAAATTTTATAAAAAATAAAACATATGATAAAAAAGAATAGTAGTTTTAAGTATTATAGTAATATTTATTAAGTATTTCAATAATAGGTATTAATCAAAATTTGATGAAAACTTCGATTTTTGTGTTTTTCAGAATACAGAGAGGTCTATGAAAACAAGATTTTCATGTTTAAACCGAACTGCTGGTTTTTACGCAGATATCAATGCTAGTTGTAAGATATATCACACTTGTGATGAATATGGAAATAAATTTACTTATCATTGTCCTGAGGAAACTGCTTTTCGACAAGATGCTCTGATATGTGATCATGCTCATCTTGTGCAATGCCAAGGAAGTATCATTTCTAGTACAAAAGGATATATTAAAGAAGAAAAGGACAATAGTTCTGATACAAAACACTCAATAAATAATGATCAGTCCCTTTTTCATTCTTTTTACGCTATACAACCAACAAACATAAGTAATAAAGAAAGATATGGATTTGTCTTTAATTCAAGACAAATTTTTAAGAATTTTAATAAGACAGAAACAACTGGAAGGAATATTATAAGCTCATTTTATCCATTAAGTTATATTAATTCTACTACAAATATTCCAGTTGATCATTCTATAAATACACAATCTATGCCTGTAATAAGTCAATATAATGAAAATGGATTAAGAAAAAATGAAAATTTTTCTATTCTAAGTCAAAGCTTCCATGAGAAGGATAAACTTAATGAAAAACTAATAAGAATGAATCATAAAGGTTATTTATACCAAAAAGTAAATGAGGCTTTGTACAGTTTTCTAAAATTACCTTTAAATATATTTTCTGGAAATAATCAAACTCAGGAGAATAATGTAAAAAACTATCAATCGACAAAGCATCCTATTGACTTCTTAAAATTATCACCTATAAATTATAGGAATTATCCATATTTAGAAACTTTGAAATCTATACAAAAGAATACAAAAATGATTTCTACTACAGTCCATAGTACAACAGCAAGTATGGCACTATCTACAACAGAAATACCTGTATATGCTTTAACATTGTCTTTAAAACCTTTAATACCAAGCGAACTAGAATATGATCCATATTATCCAAAATTCTCAACAACAACAGAACCTTATTATACTTCTACGCAGAATCTAAAGGAATGGCCTACTCAAACAGCATGGTCAACTACTCACCTTGAACTTCCAGCAGTTTTACCAGACTTAAACTCTTTGGATGATATTGTTGATCGTAGAAAGTTACTTTACATTCCTCGAATTAAATTCAATTAATGCAACTATTATCAGCGTATGTTAATTTGAAAATAAGTTAATTATATAAAAATATTAATAAAATCAAATAAAATAAATTACTTATATACCAAAACTTTTCTTTCCTATTCACATTTCTCACTATCTCTGTTAGAGCACTCACTCTTATCAAAATCGTTAATCACATACATCTATTATGTTTGGTCCTATTTTATGTCTTATGTTGATTATATTCGTACTATTTCTTGTATACTATTATTTTTTTGGTTTATTCATTTTCACTCCTTCTCCCAACCTAATTTTAATGTGTTTCTGCATGAGTGTGTATACATCTTTTTGATATTACTTTGCATATCTTTTTGTCTTATGTATCTATTGTATTTCTTCTCAGGAATCTGGGAACTTATAACTCTCCTGTTCTTTTTTTATGTGAGTAATGAACTACTACCGTCTTTTTTGCAGTTATTTCTAGTTTAATGTTGTTTAGGTTTCCCATTAATTTGCTTATTGTTATTTCTATTGCCACGTTGGTATATTGCTTGCTTCTATAGCAATAATCCTTTCGCATATAGTACAATGTCGTCTGCATACTGTACTGCTTTTACCTTTGTTTCGTATAATCCCAAATTATCTACTATTCTTGTTGTGTAAATATTGTAGAATATTGGGACTGAAAATTACTTTCTGTAAGAGACCCTTTACCAGTTTTCCCACCTGGCGTTCACCATAATTTGTCACTATTGTGATATCCTTGCCTCTCAGCTAATTACTGATGCATTTTTTTACTCTAATCAGGCACTCTTTTAGTTTATTCTATCCGTTTCTTTGAATCAAGATTCAATAACTCGCAATGTATCAATATTATTTATGTAGTTCTTAAATTCTGTTATTTTACCTTTTATGCTGTGTAATTTCCAGACTGCAATTGTTCTATCGAATGAGTTCATTGATTATGTTTTGTTTTGTTATGGTAAATTAGCGACATACTGTATTGTTTTAGTTGTTGCTTTTTATTGGTTAAGTTAAATTAATCGTTTTTGTACCTTAGAATGTCTGGTCTGTTTTTGCATTTTTTGTCTTCGTTAATTTATAATTCCAACATTCTTATTTTTAGATGTTGATATGTTATCCAGGTCTTTCGCTTGGTCCTTTGTTTCTTCCTGTTTGTTCTGGAAGTCCTTAAGTTTTGATTCCAATGCCAAACATTTTAAATGCTCTTTCAATTGTCTGACTTTTTATTTTTCTTTTATTCCTTTTATTTCTTCTTTTCTTTTCCTCGCTACTTTTAATTTAACTTTGTCTGTAATGTATATTTCAAATTCGTTTTTGTGTATGGCATTCCAGTCCTCATCCGAGCTTGGTAGAAGGTATTTCTTCTCCGTTCCTTTCTTCTTTCAATAGCTTCCTCTATCCTGTTCCCTATTTTTTTCCATTATGAGTTTTATCAATTTTTGTAATATCTCCTCGTCTGCCTTTTCTCGTACTCTCTGGAAGTCTCTTTTACTTGTCCTTCCCTGACTTACTTCTGTCTAAGTTCCGTTTCTCCTATTCTTGCAATATTTCTTTGAATTTGGTTCTGCGTCGACTGTTATTTATTCGTCCTTAGACTAAATGCCGTTAGTGTAGCTTTGCTTCTATTATCTTCGTCTTGTTTATAGTTATTTTTGTGCTCATGATTTTCTGTTTGTCCAATGTTTTCACTCTCGTCGTTCAGTGAGTTTATATCTACTTTTTAAGTTGCTCCTGTTTGTCATGAGTATTTTCTGTCAGCATTTGGAATCTGTTTTTGCTGGAACTTTTCATTCCAATATTTTTTCCCTAATCAGCTTGTACTTTTCATGAACAGGTGCAACTCCACAATTACACAACACGAACATTTATTCACAAACAATAAGCCACAGTTATATAGGCTGTCCGGAAAGTTCTTTTCGTTTTTAAAATAGGAGGTAAGTATAAAATATATTTCTTTCTGTGTACCTTTCTTAAATAATGTATGATCTTCTACTACCTTCTGCCATCTCTCCGGGAGTCTCATAATGCCATTTTTCCAAAATTCTCTTGGCTTACTTTTAAAATATTCTTCGAAGCCGTTTTTCATTTCGTTTACTGATTTGAATTTTCTATTGCGAAGAAAATTCTTTAGGGGAAGAACAATAATAGTCCGATGGTGCAAGGTCTGGAGAGTATGGAGGATGTGGTAAAACATCAAACTCTAGAAGTTTCGTTCGTACCGCTAAAGAAACGTGTGGCCTCACGTTGCCGTGGTGGAACACGACGCCACATCTGTCACCACTTCAGGACGTTTTGTGATAATGGCTTCCTTAAGCTTTTCGATATTTTTTGCAATATTTTTCACTGTTGATCGTTTGCTCTTCCGGAAGTAATTCCTAGTAGAGGATACCCTTCCAGTCCCACTAAATTGAAAGCAGCACCCTCTTCTGGTGAAGTCCAGGTCTTGCTACCGTTGGAGGACACTTATCTCCACTCGACCAAAGTCGTTTGCGCGCAGTGTTGTCGTAAAGAATCCAACTTTCATCCCCAGTAATTAACTTTTTAAAAAATGGCTCTCTTTTGTTGCGTTCAATTAGCAAATCGAGATTCGATTCAGGAGATTGCTTTCTGTCAGTTGACGGGACACCCACACTTCGTAGCGATTAGCGTACCCAAACTTTGTTAAATGTTCATGAATCGTTGTTCGCGGAATGTTTAAAGCGTCTGCTATCTCACGAACACTAGACCTTGGGTTTCCATCGAGGTAGGCCTTGATAAGGCCAGTATCAGTGGCGGATGGACATTTGCTGCGATCTTCATCTTCCAGATTAAAATTTCCGGCTCTAAACCTCCTAAACCAATTCCGGACTGTTTGAACAATTACAGACCGATCACAATAAACGTCACAAATCTCCTTTGCAGTGTTTTTAGGCGTACTGTCTTTTTTAAAGCAGTGAAACATAAACAATGACGAAAATGCATCTTTTGGTTTTCCATCTTTCACCACGCAAAAAACACTCGGATATACTTTCTACTAACGTTGAGGACTGTTCTCTTGCCTTATCAGAGAATAACTAGTGACCACACGATTGATGGTAGAGTGATCTGGTGGTTTGTTTACTTATGCAGAACGAGATAAGGCTCTGAGCGGCGAACGCGTGTTCGGGATTTCGACCTTCAGTCTTTATGACCCGAACAGCACATGGTCTTTTCCAGAGACGTTGGAATTTTCTACCTGCAAAGCTGTAAATATTTACAATGCATACCTCGTCAAGAGGGACCATGGCACCTTAAGTGCGCGACAGGTCCGCTCTAAGAACAGTATCTGGTATTAATCAATAATAACAGAAGAGGGACACACACGAAGCTTATCAGTCACCAGAGTGGTAGGAATACATCCCCACTTCGCGGACACCATCGGGAGAAGAATCCCTTTGGACAGGTCAAGGAAAAAAAGGCGCCTTACAATAGTTTTTAGCTAGTCAGTCTTACACTAACCGTCGACTTAAGCAGTTCGTAGACCACACTCAGGCTACCCGCAGTTCATATCTGATTAAAAGTCTCATCGGCAGGAGGTTGCCTTGGAATCTTATCAAAATCACTCTCGACTTCTCCCAAATCGACTTTCCATCTTCCATCCTTTTTTTTTTAATCTTTTCATTATAAAATTACTGTGGTTAGGCATTAGTTAGGCATTATTCTTGTAGTTTGGTTATGGATATTTCTCATTCGTGAATAACGCCTTTGCAGAATCTCTTTCGGATAGGAATTCCTGATATGAAAATCAGGTTTTCTTGTCTTTCTACTTTCATAGTTCTTTTTGTGTCCTATCTTTCGTATATGATTTCTTTAGAAAAGCTTTAGAAAAACTGATTATATTTACCCTCTTCGGTGTGGGACTATCCACATCTATATCTATAACAATTTTATATAATTTAGTGGGATTACCTTTTTTAATTTTGCTTGAGTAATTACTTTTATCGTAACAATTTAGTCCCCGCTTAGAATGTTTTATTCGTAAATTTCATCTATCTTGCCCTCTCGTATAGTTATGTACGTAAGTTACCTACTCTTTCCTAGCCATTTAATTCTGCCCTTCTTTGGTCTTTTTAGGTCCTTTTAGGTCTTTTTCATTAGCTTTACATTTTCACTCTCATATTTTTTAATTGTTTTCTGCTTTAGTCTTCTCTTAACGACCGACGAGCGTTCTTCCGTCGATATTTTATCTGGTAATAATTTGTTTAATTTTACTCGCTACCGGATTTTCCTCCTTCTATTCTTCTTTATCTTCAAATTCTTTTATCTTTATTTTCTATTTGGCCTTATTTAATCTTAAAACTACACTATCTTTAACTTTTAATATTACATTATTGGATATTTAGGGTTATTATATTATAACTTTTAGATTTTTCCACTACTTATTATATTATACTACTTCTTATACCTTTCTGAAAATTCAAGATTTATTTACTTAAAATTAATTCCAAGAGGTGATGTTTTCGGAAGTTATCTGTTCTCATTTTGTCAATAGTTACTATTTTGAAAATAGTCACTATTGCACCATTTCTTAGTTACCAAAGTCTTAAATTGCTAGATACAAAAGTTTCCGCAACAAAATGTGCTATTTTTTTCTGCGTTTTTTGGTATTTTCAAATTGTTGTACTTTCTTTGGATGATGCTGAGCTTATTCTCTTTAAAACTTTCCTTAATTATTTTTTGATACCTTGCTTGTTGTTACATTCGTCAGTCATTTTGCAATATTTGTGTTACATTGCTCTCATACTTTTTTATTTGTTGATTCTCTTATCATCAAGTATTGATCTTATTTTTGTTGTTATAACTATTTAAGTATTATAAAGGCCATATATAAATAGTTCTATGTAAATATAAATATATAAAAATACCAAGTTTTGTCCTTTTTAGTAGTTACTTTCTTATTACATTTTGTATTTAATTTTAATACCTATTTTTTTACTTAGCTTTTTATTTTCTTAAAATTTATGGTTTGCACCATCCCTTTTATTTGCCTTGTCCCTTTTGGAGCCACTGCTGTTGCTGTGCGTCCTGTTTCTTTAATTCTAATATTTATTCATACATTAATTGCACACATATTTCCATATTCTTACTATTCAACCTACTTTCTACACTCTTTTATTTCAGGAATTTTAACTATCACATTTTTTTTGGTGCTAATCTTCCACTTGTACTTTTCCTACCTAAATGATTTTTTCCACCTCTAAGAAAAAGGTTGTTATACATTGTTCTGTGCCAGGGTCATTTCCTTCAATCAGTGGTTTGATGTTCGCTCGCAATTATATTCCTCTTCTCTGTAATTTACTTTTCAGTTTCTCTCTTTCATTGTTATAGCGTTCGCACTCACATACAACGTCTTCTACATCATGCTCGTACAATATGCTCTCTTCTTTTAGATATCATCTACAAGCTGGATAACTTACTAAATTTTTTCTGAAAAAAGACTCACCTAGGTTGTAATGATTTGATCGTGTTCTGTTTAAAGTCATAATTGTCCCTCTTTTGAAATTGCTCATTTTCCTATCACGGGGATCCTCTTGATAGGTTGTTTTCTTCTCTTTGAAAGTATTATACCCCTTTAAAGGTACCCTTTAATATTCCTTTCTGTCATATTCCTGCATGTCTTGTTCCTGCTTTCCGCTGCTATATATGAAACAAGCAGTTCGTATTGTGGTTACTCTGCCTCCGCGTATTTTCCTTCACAATTCTGTTTCGTCAATTCGGTTTAATTTCCACTGATACCGACGTGAATCGGGATCCATATTAGTACTATTTGGGATTGTGTTTCCTTCTCTAAGTAGCGTATGTAAGGCGGATAGCTGAGTCATTTATTATTGGATCAATTTATCTCAGTTTATCAACGATTCTTATTATCTATGGATTCGTGTTCTGTTTCGTCATATTTTTTGGGGACGCTTGTTCATTCCTTACAACGCTTTTGGAGTTGGATAAAATTGTCGTTTGCTTAATTTCCGTACCTCCTATGCCTGTTTTCAGTGCTTCGTAGATTGCGATTGTCTCTGTTCTGAAGATTCTTGCTTTGTTACTGATGCTTATTCCTTGTTCTAGTCATCGGTTACCTTTCCTTCTGAGTACTCCAAACCTATTTGGCACTTCATTTGGTATTTTCGAACCGTCCGTGAAAATGATGGATGTTTCATCTGAATCTAGGTCCGCATCTGAAATCAAATCATTGATAAAGGTATTATTAGATATTTCTATTTCTCTTTTGAGATGTAACACAGTCTATCTTGATATATTGAAATTTTCTTTGAAATAATTCTTCTTTCTCCGTCTCTTGCTTTTGCTCCCCAAATAAATATATGAAATATTTTTTATACTATTAATTATATCGGAAAATGTTTCAGATTAAAGTTGGATTGAAGAATAGCTTCAAGGTGGGCATGTTTTGAAGTTATTAGTTTTTCTTACAGATAGGCATGCAAAGATAATTGGAGGTCAACTAGGCTTTTTTAAATGGAATAATACATTTTTTAATATATTAATCCATGAGGCTCGCGATTCTTTAAAAAAATCTACTTATCTATGTACTAAAATAAATAAAATAAATCTACTAAAAAATATCTACTTATGTCGAAAAACTATTAGTTTCCTAGATATTTTACCTTTTAGTTCGTGAAACTTATCGTATGAAAGATAAGGAAAGACGTAACGCATTAGTTGTGTACTTGTTTTCCTTAGGTTACTCACCCTGTATATGCATATTCTTCTCTATACCTTCAATAATATTCTTTTTGTATTTTCCGCCATATTCTCTCTTCTCTCACGTTCCTCTCCACGATCCATGCTTGCATTCTCTTTTCTGTTTCATTGCACTTCTTTTTTCTTTATCTTCTAATACGCAATTTTTGGGTTACTTTTGTGATGGTATCACAATAATTCCTTATCCTATATTTATTTCTTTTTAGACCTTAATTCTTACGAGGTACTTAGCTTTCTTTGTTTGAAACTTGTGTTTCCTATTTCGTTTTCTCTAAGTTGTCTTATGTTATTGTCTGTTATGCAATTTCCTTCTGCACGTATTTGTTATAATTGTTCTTATTTCTAAATATTTCCTTATCTGGGCATGTTCCTTAATTCTATCCTGTTACTACTATTTGTTTGCTATCTTCATTTTTATTTTGTTCCTTCTTAATCCATTCCCTATCTTATATTATCAGTCTCAATGTGTTCAACCGTTTGCGGAGAAAGGCGGTCGCGAAGAAGCGCGTCAGCGAGAGGCGTAAATTCTCGCTACGATTTCAATAATCGACGCCGCGATACAGTTGATCCTCTTATTTCGGTTAGGAGAATAGGGGTGGTTGATTGATTATGACACAGGTTTAACGGGGTTAATATGCATTATATTTACAACACTTATCTCGCGTATTTACACAGGTTTTGATATCTTATTATTACACGGCGCAATATCGAATAGCGTTATAATTGATGACTTAATGATAAGTTCCGATCTAATGATAATACCGTATTGAGANCTCGAGTGTCGTTACTCGGACAAAGTGCGTGATTATGATTCGTTAGAAATAAGATTAAAACTGAGTATTACTCGTATATAGTGACTCGTAAACTGATTGACCTGAAACAACGTTAGTTTGACTCGGACGTAGTAAATAAATGTGAAGAGGAATGACTTATCAGAAGTTACGTGTATGACGGTTGACTCGAAAGTGCTTTTCGACTGTGGCGTTGATGCAAAGGAAAACTCTTGTTGGGTGTGTCTAAGATACAAGGAAAGCTGATTCGTTGATGTTCCTTTTCGATAGGAAAGTGAGTTGACGCTAATTGGATAGACAAAAAATAAGAAGTCAGGTGTGTGGGTAGGTGGTGACCACTCCCAACTAAACCTTGATTGTGGGGGACTAACATCTGGTAAAACTCGCTGTTTCAATTTTCCTCTGGAACGATCAATAAATCTAGGGACTGTTTTACAGGATGACTGCTAAAAGAGATCCTCGAACGACTTGAGAATCCTGACTGTTACAATAAGATTATTTATGATGGGTCCCTAGGTCTATTGAGTGTTCCAAAAAGGGTCTGTGCGCATCTGGTAAATATCTCAACCGCGGGGTGGTCTACGGTTGTGTTACGCGACGTAACACATTGTTTAATACTGGTTTCTTTTTATTTCGTCCCATCTCCGTTCTTAATGTCTTGTGTTACACACTTTTGCCTGTTTTTTTGATAAATTTAAGTTTGATAAACGAAACTATGATGTATCTTATGGTCTTGGAATCATCTTCTTTTACCACGCACTTCACATTGCTTCTCAGCTCCTTGCCGTACTTGGTCAGCCTATCTCTTATTCTTTTTCTTTCTTCTTCATCTTTTCCGAATTCTGGAACCACCCGTTGTAAGTATCTTACAGTCCGGACTGGGTCCATCCTAAAATTTACGAACGTTTCGTTTAGCATTATATTGACATCAATTCCTACTTTTTTTCTCGCATCTGCCGTTGTCGAGTTCATTTTCCATTCTGCTTCCTCCTTGGTTTTTCTTTTCGCGCCTCCACTGTAGGTTTCCTTCTGTTCTATTATTGAGATCAGACTTCGAGTATTGGGTCTTCTTTCTTTTCCCCATTTTCTGCGTCTTTCTTGATCCATTCCTCTGGTATCTTCGCCAGTTCTCTGTCCTTGAGATATCAATGTTTCAATTCAAATTTTTATGTCACCAGTTCCTATATTGGTTCAGCTTCTATAATCTCTGTTTCCGTGTTGATTACGTTTGTGTATGTAGTTGCTTTATGTACTATGTACTATTGTACTTGTTTGCCTTCGACGATTTATAGTAAAATTGTATTCCGTATTCTTAGGTTGATTTTATTTATTACTTATACATACTTATACACTTACTTACACCTTATACATAGTGTATAAAAGTGTGACTGTTGCTAGTTTTACCCCTTTCTTCATGTTTTCCACATATTTTAGTACCGCGAGTCTTTTCGTTGTTCTTCTTGACACATATTTCATGCGTTGGTTCATTTTCAGTTTTTTATTTAGTGCTATTTCTAGGAAGTTAGTTTGTTCCTTTTCCCTTATCATAGTTCCGCTCAGTTGTATCATTATTTCCTCCGTCCTTCTTGTTTTCTTTCTTCTTGTGAAGTTTATTAGTATTGTTTGCTCTAGCACAATTTCCAAGTTGATTCTCCTCAAGTTTATGTTCAGTGTGTTAATGGTCCTCTCTATATATCTTTAATTCTGGGTTTTGACTCTGCCTGCAGTAGATAAGGCTATGTCATCTGCATATTGCAATGATCTTACCCCACATTTCCCCAGATTTCTTGTTACTTCCGTTGTGTATTGGTTGGAGAGAATTTGTTTACCATACCTTTTTGTTTTCTTTAATGGCGGGCATTGATGTTAATTTCTGATGCACTCTATTGTCTCTTCTTTTAACCATTTTCCTATATATTCCTTTATTCCTTCTAGATATTTTTGTTGCATGTTGTCTAGTGTGACTCTCCTTTTTTGGTTTGTGTTCATTTTTCTTTCTCTCTCTTTGTTCAATCGACTAGTGTGTTATAATTTCTCCTAGCTCATCATGGGAGTAGGTCTTAGCGCATTTTTTTGTTTAATTTTCTAACAGGATTACCGTTGGGTTCCTCCATTTCATCGGCATTTTTTCCCATATTTCATTTATAATACCTCTAAGCATAGATCTGAAACCCTTCATCAGCATTATTATTAACCTGTTATTTATCTCATCTTTATCTGGAGCCACCTTGTCCTTGGCGCGGCCTATGGTTTCTTCAATTTCCTTCTGTGCTATTTTCTTTTCTCATCTGCTTCTATCTTCTCTCTTCTTTCTCCCTTCTTGTTTCACTGTTTGCGTTCCTTTTTTTCGTCCTTGGTTGGCGCTCGTTTGGTCTATTTCTGTGCTGTGAGAGTTTTGTTTTCCTGTGGGAGGAATTAAGATTGTATTAATCCTCTCCTGACTCCGGACTGAGGCTGGATTTTTTGTCCGCATTATATCCTGTTTGTAATGCCCTGATTTTTTGTCTCATCTTCGTAGTGCTTGTCTGGGTTTATGTACAGACTGATTCCTCTTATTCACTACTTTTTTCCTTTTCTTCTTCACATCCTTTATCCCACCAGATTTATTGTTTGGGTCACTTCTTCTTTATAGTAGATCTATTCTTTTCGTTGTTGCTGATTTCTGCGTTGTTGTTATCTCTCTTTGTTCTTCTTTCCCTTAATTACTTCCATTATGGCTATTTCGACTGGTCGTGGTTTGTTTCTGGCTTTCTTCCCCCTTCTTTTCTTTGTTTTTCCCATGTCTGTCTTTCCCGTGCTTCATCATCACACTCTTCTGTTGCTTTGTTCCTGTTTTCTCTTCTTTTACTTTCTCTACGTTTTTCTTTATTGTTTTTCTTCCCGCATTCTTAATAGTTGTTATTAGGGGATCCTGGAAGAGTCTTTTCCTCAGTTATTTCTCCATTGTATAGGTGGTGGTTTGTACTCGTTAGGTTAATCAGAGATGAAAATATCTTATGAGTTATTTAGTTTGGGGTTAGGTTGGGGAGCACGTGGCGGGTGTCACGTAAAAATTCGACAAGTGACAAAAAAGAAAAGAAAAAAAATGTCGATCTCTGAACAAAAGGTCGAGTCCTTTATTTTCACAAACTTTTACACGTTGGACTTTTAATATTCACACTGGATCGGACTTGTATAGACTGACTGGGGTGAGTTTGAGAGGAGTATTTATATTCTTTATTCGTGGGAGCGGGAAAAGATCTTGGTCATACTTGGCATACATTTTCTAAGAACGGATAGAGTGACCGGATGCTATCCCGGTCACTCATGATAGGGCGCTGGGAATTTACTTATCTTATCGCGTGGTGACTCGAAATTCACTTGTGACATTCCCCCCTTCCTAGATTGAATTTGGTCCCTCAAGTTGTCTTCAGAAGGCTCTTGTGAAAATCTCGCCGTGGCTTGAAAATCACAGCTGATTCCTCTTCTTCCTTGAGGTGGTATGTGTTGGTGTAGATGTTGGGTGTTGCGGCTGGGGTGCTTGGTAGGGATGTCGCATTGTGACTGTTGATTACGGTTTCATTTCGGCAGCAGAATAAATTGATACATAAACTATTCGGTATACATTTTTTGATGCATTTGAATACTCCTATCTTGTTTAATCCGTATATACCTAACATGCCTAATGCTATGTACCCTAATATCTGGAGCGTGGTTAGTCCCCAATATTGTATATTTTTGATTCTATGTTCGAAATTAAGAGTTTCTATCTCGTCGCCTATTTTATCGATCGTAGTTCTATAGCCTTGTAAATTATCTATTACCTTTGGTGCTCGTTCGAGTTTGTCTAACAGATGAGTGAAGCTATCGTTTGTTTTGAGCGCTAGGGTTTTAGTTTTAATTTCGTATTTGATCTCGTTTTTTGTTTCGCCTATACGCATGTGTTCATCTCCGTACAATATATCGCAGGAAGTGTTGGCTTTTATGATAGAGGGCTTGTCAAATTTTTGCAATGTATGTTTCGTTTGGCAGATTGTGTCTATTTCTATCGGGTTTGCCGGTATCGCAATGTAACTGTTGCTAGTTCTGAGCGGTATAAAGCTAATGTCTTCAGTCTTAAGTACAGTTACTTGACAATGTTCGATGTGAGGTTTGAAGTTTATTATTTCGCTGCGACAATCAGTTCTCGAGTTTCTGTTATGAGTTGGTGGTGTTTGTTTGCATATAGTGGTTCCGGCTCGACTTTTACAAAGTTTGTTGAGATATTCGATATCAGTGTTTATAAATGAAAGTCCCGAAGTTAAATGTATCTGATGTTCGACTACTGGAGCCAAAAATAACCCATTTCTCTTACTCGGGATAGGATATACTTGCAATATATTCCATTCCGTGTTAGAGACTAAAGGTACTATGATTTTGAAGAATATTTTGTCACCTACTGTGAAAATTTTAAGATCACTAATATCGAGTATAAACTGAAAATGTTCGGTTTTGGCAGAGATCGCGGTGTTGTACATTTGGTTTCCTATTGCCTTGGGGTAGTTTTCTATAAATTTATCGGGGTCGAGTATTTGTGGGTTAATTATTCCCTGTTTGCTTAATATGAACCTGCGACCGTCAGTGCAGGCGGCACCCGAGCAAGCGGGCGCTGTGACGGTGCAGAAACAATGGCTCGTGAGCCAACCTGCTGGAACCGAGCTATAAGCTGGCAGCTCCGCCTCCTCGCGGCCCCCGCTGGTAACGACGTGGTGCGATGCTTGCACCGTGTCACGTCGGCTAAGTGAGCTGTCGCCCGTAAGGGTAGGTTCAACTTGTCCAATGATCCGCAAGGTGAGGGCAGGGTTTTTCCAAGTCGCGCGCCGACCACCTGCGCGCCGTCCCCTGGGCAGTGACGCCGGGGGTAGGAATAGTTGAAAGTATAACATCTAAAAGCGAAAGCCATTATGAGTTTCGACTCGAGGCATGGCGCGGACGACCTAGGTCGGGCCCAATAAACGCACACAATAATTGTTTGCTTAATATTATTACGTTAAGTATCTCGTCTAACTGAAAGTGTAAAGTTTGCATCGCGGTGTCGATTTTCATGATCATTTTAAGCGTAAATCTATCGATATTTGCCTACTGTTGTTGTTTGAATACATCGTTGTATGATTTCTCTAGGTGGTTTAGGTTTTCTGAGTTTACAATTTTCCTAATAAGTGCTGTTTGATTAGCTATTATAGTTTTGATTTTATTGTTGTCATCAAATAGTTTGTCCATATTCTCGTTTATGAGCGTAAGATCGTCATCATCGAGAGTTCCGAACAGACTTTTTGATACAGAACCTATGATGTTAAGTAAACCTCGTTTGCTTCGGGTGTGTGTTAACACTTAAGTGTTTCGTGAGTTGTTTCAAGTTATCGATACGACTTTGTAATCCGTTTAATTCTTCAGTGTATTCTTTGCTGATTACGCGTGAGTCTATTGTTGATTTATATAGTTCTATCTAGTGCCTATTTGCTCGTATATGTCGCTAGTGTCTAATCCTATAATAATATTGGCAGTATTACTGTACAAGTATCCTTTTCCTATGTTTTCTACGAATACAGAGTTTCCTTCTAATGGTGTGATATTTATTTGCGCGGATACTATTCCGGCAAGGAGGAGCGTCGACCTGGAAAGTAATGTTTTAAACGGTTACCGTGTATCTTTTTGTCTTGGATTAGATAGTATGGAGTGCATGCTTTATCAATCATGTATGGTCCTAACCATTCCACATCGAGTTTATGTCTTTTATGGTCATTATGTATTAAAACGGAGTCTCCTTTGAAAACTGATTGAGGTTTTATGATTTTTCGTTTTTGGTCGCGCTGATATCGCTGTTTGCTTTTGATTAATGTTTCGCGAGCGTGTCGGAGTCTAGAGACCCATTCCTTTTTGCGGAAAGTGGAATATTGTGGAGAGGAGATTGACTTGGTGTCCGAATGTGAGTTCGAATGGCGTGTAACCAGTGGAGTCGTGTATCATTGTGTTATATGCAAGGTATACAAAGTCAAGTTAATCGTCCCATTCTTCATCCGAATTCCGTTGTATTGATTTTAACATGTCAGCTACTATTGCGTGCGTTCGTTCTAAAGATCCATTACTCTGTGGGTGGAAGGATGTCGTTTTGATATGTTTGATTTTAAACGCGTCTTCGTACTGTTGCATCAAACAAGATATAAAATTCTGTCCGCGGTCGGTTAGTATCTTTTTTGGAGCGGAAAAGATATAAATGTAATGATTCAAGAGTGCGTTCCAAATTGTTTCCGTTTGCTGAGTCTTTAATGGCACGAGTATCAAGTATTTTGTCAGTTCGTTATGTATGGATAGAATGTACTGATTGTCTTTCTTTGTCTTTTTCAATGGGCCTAATAAGTCCATAGCAATTTTATCGTTTGGTTCGAGGGGCGTGTCAGTGATGTAAGGTTCTTCACGTGGTCTGATACGTGTAGTTTTAGACGTTTGACAGGTGTCACGTGATTCTACGTGTTGTTGTGTGCGCTTCATCAAATCTGGTACTCTGTGCCGTTTACGAATGTGGTCGTATGTCTTTTGTATACCGGGATGTCTTACTAAATCGTGATTTTCTCTTAATAGTTCGTTTATTTCTTCGTCGCTATATGTTTGGTTTGGTTCCCATGCAAAATTTAATTCTTTCACGGTGTCGTTCAGGAATAATAAAATTCGTTTGATCGCATTCTTCTCGGTTTCTGTGAAACTGTCGTCGCCTATACCTATTTTCTCGTTTGTGTGAATAATTTCGTTTAATTTGGTTAATCATTTGATTCTGTTGTAATTTCCTAGCTCTGTTTTGGATAATTGATAGAAAAATTTATGGTTCGGAGTCATTTTGAGAATTTTGGGTAATACGTCGGTAGATTTTTCCCAATCGTGATATTTTTTATCGAGTTCTATGTTTTGTTTTTCGTTTCGTCTGGTCAGAACATGTATTTTAGATAGTGCGTCGGCTGCAGTATTATCTTTTCCTTTTGTGTACTCTATATTGTATTCGTATTCCTCTAATTTTAGTCGCCATCTCATCAGGCGTGATGAGGGGTCTTTGCAGTTCTGTAGCCATTTTAGCGCTTGGTGGTCGGTTCGAATAAGGAATTTCTGGCCTAACAGATGTTGTCGAAAGCATTTCACGGCCCATACGATTGTCAAAAGTTTCTTTTCGGTTGTGGAGTAATTTTGTTCCGGTGGGTTTAGAGTTCGTGAGAGTAGCAACATGGGTGTCTGTCCTGTCACAAGATAGCACCTATGCCTTCGTTACTGGCGTCGGTCGTTAATGTGAATTGTTTTGTAAAGTCTCGGAATTTTAATACAGGTAATGAACAGAGTTTGTCTTTTAATGTCTGGAATGCTTCCTGGGTTTTATCTGTCCAATGAAATGGTGTTTCTTTCTTTATAAGTTCAGTCAATGGTTTTGCGATTTTAGAAAAGTTTCTGATGAATTTACGGTAATAACCTGCTAGTCCTAAGAAAGATTTGATGTCTGTGGGATTACGTGGCTGTCTGAAGTTACTAACGGCTTCTAACTTTTTGGGGTTTGGCTTTACACCTTTGGCGGTTACTATGTGTCCGAGATATTCTAGTTCTGGTTTGAGGAATTCGCATTTGTCCGGCTGTATTTTGAGTCCGAGTTCGCGTAAACGTTGCAATACTATCGCGAGGTTATTATTGTGCTCTTCGATCGACTGTCCGAATATTATAATGTCATCTAAATATACAAAGTAATGTTTATTTATGAGTCCTCTTAGCGCGGTATCCATCATGCGTTGGAACGTTGCAGGTGCATTTTTTAAACCGAATGGCATTCTATTGTAATGGTAGTGTTCTTGTGGTGTAGAGAACGCTGTGTATTTCTTAGAGTCTGTGTCCATTGGGATTTGATGAAATCCGGAGGACAGATCGAGGGCTGAGAAGAATTTTGAATTGCCTAGTTGGGATAGTATGTCTTCTATGTTGGGTAATGGGTACGCGTCTTGGTCAGTTAGCTCGTTTATTTTTCTAAAGTCTATTACGATTCGCCATTTCTGTTTTCCTGAGGCATCTGCCTTTTTTGGTACTACCCAGATTGGTGAATTGTAAGGGGAGTCAGATGGTTCTATGATGTTCTTTTGTAGCATTTCGTCCGTCTGTTGCTTAATTTCTTCTTTGTGGCATTCAGGTGGTCGGTAGGATTTTGTGTTAACAATTTTGTTTTCTTTTAGAGTTATTGTGTGCTTAGTAAGGTTAGTGAATGGTAAAAGGTCGGTCTCTAAATTGAATACGTCGAGGTAAAACAGCAATATCTTTTCGATTGGTTCACGGAGAGTTTTCTCTATATGCGAAAGTCTGACTAAATCTTTAAATATGGAGACTTGATCGTACGTATTTGAGTTTTCTATGAGATTGGTTATTTTGGCTGGGCACTCACCACCATTGATAAAGCATACTGTTGTTGGTTTTCCTTCCAGGTAGGCTGTCTTTGACACTGCTTGTTTTGGAGATACGTCGTTTTCCTGTTGTAATAAAAGAATATTATTGTCAAGTTTTAGTTGTTGGTTCGAGAGTTCAAATTTGAATTTAGATAAGGCTGCCAAACTGAGTATGCCATCTTCTATAATTGGAAAGTTATCATCTACTATGAAGAATTCTAAAGTTTTATCGAATAATTTTATAGAGGCGTGTTCGTTAGTCTTGAATTTTGAGTGTCCCATCGAGAAATTTCGTTCTTTTACTGTTCTTGGTTGTAATACACATCTTTGCTTGAGTATGTTAATACCTGCTCCGCTGTCAACGAGGAATTTATGTTGTCGTCCGTTGGATCGTAGAAGCACTGTGGGTAGTCTTCTGGGTAGTCTGTGGTAGTCTTCACTGGGTAGAAAATTTCTGCATTGGCTGGAGATATGTCCGATTTGGTTGCATTTGAAGCATTTCAGTTGAGTTTTTTGGACAAATGGCGTTCGTTCAGGTATTGGATTAGGTGTTGGAGTTGGTTTTCTAATGGTTGGGTTGGAATTATTGGTCGTTGGTCGTCGTTGCTTGGGGAATCGTGGTCGTTCCATTGGTCTTGATCGCCGATTCCGATCTTCCCTGAAGTATCGCTCGGTGTCGGCGGCTCTCTTTTCAGCTTCGACGATATTGTATGGTGGATTGGCGAGTAGTATTCGTCCTATTTCGGTTTTTAGGCCTCGAATGAAATCGGTTACGGAATTTCTTAGAATTCTATCATTCATTGCTCGTCTGGTGATTTCGTCAGAGTATTCGTTTGTTATGCTGTATTGTAGCTTATTGAACGCTCTGCGGAACCTGATGATATAGCTTTGAACACTTTCGTCCTCGCGCTGTCTTGTTTCGCGTAACTGATCTTGTTGTTCCCTAACGGAGGCTTGAGTGGCTACATTTCGTCGTAGGGCATCGTACAGTTGTCCGTATTCGCTGATTGGTATATTGCGGATGGCCATTGCGGCTTTACCCGTAATTATCCCGATCTTGATCATTTTAAGTAAGAGTGTTGGTTCTTTACACGTGGCACGCATTTCACGCACTTTGCGTATGAACTCTTCTACTCCGATATCTTCTTCGCCGTTTAATTGTGGGATGCATGCTATCGCGTCTTTGGCTCGTATGCTCGGAGAAGTGAATTGCGGTAAATGGTCCTCATAGGAGGGGTGGTTGTCTGTTTCTCGTCGAATCGGAGCGGATGGTGGTGGAATTTTGTCTCTTGCGGTAATAGATTCGTCTATGGTAATAAGGGAACCTAATTCTGTAGTAGCGTCATGTCCTAATTTTATTTTAGAGATATTTTTTCCCAATAGTTCTATTTTTGCTGTACGTTTCTTGTTTTCACTGTCGGCTATTCGTTGTGTTTCTTCTATACGTCGCGTAAGAAGTTCGATCTGTTTATTGAAATTCTCGTTTTGTTTTTGTATCGCGTCAAGTATGGCACGAATCGAATTATCCATGGCTCCGGTTGTAGAAGCGGTATTAATAGTCTAGATTTTGTCTTTTCGTGGTGTGGACATAATTTTAATCGGGCTTATCGAGTCTGAACTATCGTTACTATTTGAGCTCGGTACGCTTGAGAAACTTAGTTTTCTCGCACGGTAACGTACAAATAAATCCAGATTTCCAGCTTACCTTAGTAGCTATGGCTGTTAAGGAGTCTCTGGGATGTTTCCTCTCTGGTTGGTTCTGGATTCCGAATCTTATTCGTAGGCTTGCTCTGCGCTGACCGTAGTCCTCTCGTCTAGTTTCACCGTAGTGGAACGTTGAAAGTTGCTGCAGGGCTTCGTAGTAGAAAAGATTCGCAGTGGTCCGCTGATCCTTCACTGATGCGCGTACGCCGAAATCGTAATTTCGTTTTCACTGAGGCTAATGGATCCTGGCAGGATCGCCAAAATGTCACGTAAAAATTCGACAAGTGACAAAAAAGGAAAGAGAAAAAATTTCGATCTCTGAACAAGAGGTTGAGTTCTTTATTTTCACAAACTTTTACACGTTGGACTTTTAATATTCACACTGGGTTGGACTTGTAAAGACTGACTGGGGTGAGTTTGAGAGGAGTATTTATATTCTTTATTCGTGGGAGCGGGAAAAGATCTTGGTCGTATTTGGCATACATTTTCTAAGAACGGATAGAGTGACCGGATGCTATCCCGGTGGTCACTTACGATAGGGCGCTGGGAATTTACTTATCTTATCGCGTGGTGACTTGAAATTCACTTGTGACACGGGTATGGGTTTTCACGGCGTAGGACCACGCCGCGGGAAACACCGATGATTCTGACCTTCTCCTATAGCCGGGTGACGGTCGGTCGGTGCCTTGTGCCCGGCGATTTGTCGATACGGTGCGGAGAATTTTGAAGAAGTTAGTGGGTCCATACTTGTCAAGACCAGTCACCTCACCTTCTCGTGGGGCTCCCCGTCATCCTGCACCGGCCTTGATCGGGGTAGGCTGTGAAAGAGTGAGTGACACCGGAATGGAAATTACCGGTGACAACTGGGTGAAATTTTAAGAAATATTATGGACATGGCCAATAAAGAGAGGAACGTTTTCAGTACAGGGGGGAGAGACCCCAGTACCGGCGCAGTTGGTTGTAATAAAATGGGCCCCGCTGCGCCGTCATCATATAACCACAGCCGTCCGGGGATAGACTACCAGGCCCCCGGACGTGTTTCTACGTGTTACATCGCGTGGCTCACCATAAATCGTTTTTCTCAACCGTTCTCTATCCAAAAGAATACACTTAACTACAATTCGATTATACGACATATTTCGCGTCTCTCACAGTACAATGTCTGTTCTCAACGGTTCCCGTGTCCTATAATATCACAGAAAAGATCGCTTTCCCAGACCATCACATATCTACATTGTTGCGGGACGTATCCGATGTCGCGTTTCGAGAGAGCTCGATACCGTTCGAGAGAGTTCGATACAGTTCGAGAAGCCTAATGAATCACAGAAACTTCTCGATCCTAGATCATCCGATGGATCACGTGACTCGATTACCAACGGTTACAAGATGCAAACAAGGTGCGGAGGAGAAAAAAGACAAAGGGACATAGGAACAAAGATTAGCAGTTTCGAATAGTTTTCTCAGGACCGTCATATAAGTAACGTCGAGAAACTCAATTCACATTCTTAATCACTCAGTAACACTCTTAACAATCAACATCACGGTCTTACTTAACACTCATTTATCGGAATTTATCTATAACTCACTAATTATCACACCATCGATATCGTTCTTGCAATGTTAATATATCTGATTGTTTATACGTTTCGTGCGAAAGGTTGTTGGAAATATAGTACATATAGACTGTTAATTCATTATCAAAATCAATATAACCACCCGTAATATCCTAAAAGAATTAGGGGAACGACTGTGTTCGTGGCGTCGATTGTCAAAATCGTAGCGGGAATTTACGACTCTCGCTAACGCGCTTCTACGCGATTGCGTTTCTCCGCGAACGGTCGAACAATTTTGGACCTTCGAATCGGATCGCATGCACTGGACAGTGAAGTGAGCAGTGTAAACACCAGTGATACAGCAGTAAATCATACAGTGCTACGTGATTACATCATTATCATCATCGCAGCAATCGCTAGCGACGAATCGGATTCCAACAACCTTAATCTCGCATCGTCACAAGGGTCGCCTTCAGGAGCAACAACTTGCAATGAGTAACAGCGTGCTTCGACGCAAGTTCAATCTCGCAACGACCAGATAAGCTCCTTCATTGCATCTTCAAATCACAATCCGCTGGAACAATGGCGAACACAGACAAAATTAGTTCCTTGCGTCGGAAGCGAGGCCGTCAAATCAGTCGACTCGCAATCTTATCCAAACGACTCGACGAATACGAACAATCCAGTCAACCGAATACGGCCGCCTTAGAGATATACAAAGAAGATCTCCACAATATTATGACCCAGTTCTACATCGTCCAGTGCAAGCTAAAAGAATTAGACGAAGAGGAAAACGTGCGGGAACCCGACATCCCAGACGAATTTTACGATCTGGCAATACGATTGCAAATACAAAGCACCACCAGCATCACCGCCGAAACCGTCAAGCTGCGAATCAGCTGATGTTTTCGGGCCGATATCGATAAAATCAGCGGAAAATCATTTGCCTGCATTTGATGGCACCATCAGGGATCGGGACGATCCACATAATCTTGTTGAAAACAAGCTTCCCTTAAGCAAAGCACATGCGAGGAAACGCCTCGCCTCTCTTGATTGCCGATTCCATAATCTGAACGATCATCTTAACGCAGCGTATCAGGCTTCCACACAAGACATTCAGGACACACGAAAAAGAGCGAGGAATCGAATTCCTCGAAAGGATCAGCTGCCTTGGATGGATCAATGAACTCGACGGAAAATATTGACAGCCAGGACGCCTGTGACGTCGCTCAGAGCGAGAGCCTTACACCCTCCCGTCCGATATGGTTCCCTCCTGCTAACCAGGAAGCCGGAGCCTTCCACTTATCGCAAGGAGAAGAAGAAAGGAACTTGGTGGTTCGCCATTCAAGTCAGAGTGCTACGATGGCCCGGTGCGTGCGACTGCCATCAGGAAAAGGACCGCACTTCAAGCACGACTGAATTCAAGCCAACCCGAGGAAGCTGAACTCGGAAGCCGAACTCGGAAGCCAACAAGAACAGGTTTGATAGCATCTCTACACTGATCACTCAATATTTTCAGGGCCGTAACGAATTGCCAATCCAATCGACACTTTAGAAAATGCCCGTTACCGCTACTTTTTAAATATAAAACGTCATCAACAAACATCCTGGATTTCGGTGTTAAAAGGCAAGAACCTCTACCATATCAATTCGATCCAGACGATCTCAATCCAACTTATAGATCGCTCTACAGTCCAACTACGGAAGAATATCCAAATAGTGGATCCGCAACTCCAACTGCCTGTCCCATTCGATGTCTTAGTGAGTGCGGGATCCACACTTGCGTTGCTACGCGTCGGTCATATTAATATTACACAGTCTGCAGACTTCGAACTTCGTCTTCAAAAAACGTGTTTCGGATGGGTCATCAGGGGGAGTCCAGCCTCCCACTTACACGGAAATGCATTTCACGCTTCTACGACGGCGTTACAATCGGACCTCGTTCGTTTCGGGAAATTCGGCGAGAAACAGCCAATCGAACACTTTTCGGAAACTGATCAACGATGCGAAGCTCATGTCAAATCGAGATCAATCGCGACGAAAAAAATTCGCTTCTTTACAGCACCCGTTCCAACGCGACAAACAGCTTGAAACTGCGTACCGTGCTGTTATTCAAGAATACCTAGATCGAAGACACATAACTAAAACCACCTCGTCGAGCCCAAACAGTTTCCTTACCCGTAATAATAATTCGAATAACAACGAAAAGAATATTCATATGCCGATGACGGAAGGTATCGTGTTGACCTTAACACCGATCTCGTCGCGTGGTACTCCAAGCTCGTCGCTTACAAGAATCTCGGCGACAACCACATTCGTGTTGTCAGTGCCTCGACTACCCAGTCCAGTATCACAGAACACTTTGATTCTTACAATCCTCAACGAACATCTGCACTTCAAGAAAGGGAAAATTTTACCGAACGACAAGCCGTCACAGACATTAATCTCCACAGTTCTGTTGCAGAATAATCGTTGCCCTTCAACCGTAGATCACCATGTAGAGAATGACGCGCTGAGTTCGGTACAATACAACAAAGTCAGCTTCAATTCGAAAACCCTGGCTAAGAATTCGGAGTCGACGATGGTCGAACTATCCATCTTCAAACTCTCCTCTGTCTTCCATGATGAATGCACATCAAAACGTGTCAACGTGCAACACTGTATCCTGCATCACGTCGCCTGTATTACCCGATATCAGGAACATCACAGCAGAGAATCAGATAGGCCAGAGAGCGTGTTCCTGGCTCCAGTCATGAACTCCGACGCTGGTTTATCCGTCGGAACATCCATGGCGGGAATCTCACGGACGTGTGAGGTCCGATGACGACCTGGAGCGATAAACAATTAGAATCGCAACTATTTCGGCAATTAAGTCCACTAGTGGGGACAATTCATCTTAAAACGGCTGCCTATTACCTGGCGGCAAACGGCATAGTAGAATGGTTTCATTAGCTAAAAGCAGTGATCAAATGACATAGCGACGAACGTTGAACCGATGCGCTGCCATTAATCCTTAGGAATACGGGCGGCTTACCACGAAGGTTTAACAGTCTTCGTCGCGGAATTAATTTACGGCAAAATTTCCGTTTGGCAGAATAATTTTTATATACATTGCATTATTGGTCTAGTAATAGAGAAAACATTAAAGGCCGTGGTGGTAAAGAAAACAGTTGTGCAGGCTATTTCAAAATATGAGTCTTGAGTTAAACCATACACTTGATTAAACTTAAGTTATCAAGCACATCCCGAACATTCGACCAGGAGTTCCTGTTAAGTTTGAACGTAAACAAATCAATTCTCGGTATTTTAGAACCATTCACGTACTTTTTGTAATTAAAGTGTCTAGATCGAAAAATCCCTGTACAGTGTTGCAAACTTTTTCTTTCTACTGGTCTAATTTTTACCATTTGATGAATCATAATATTGAAACATACCAGCGACGCATAAGTAAATACCTACATATATGCATAATTTATGGGAGGGGAGCTTAACCCCTTCGTCTAAATATCTAGAGAAAAGAAAACGTTTGTTGACTATGAAAGCTTTCTGGGATTTGTTCATCTAGACTTTAATATGTTGAGAAAATTGCAATTTAAAATGCAGATGGATACTCAGATAATGAAATATTTTTTATATAATCAATTGCGAGTTAGTGTGGTTATATCTGGACATGCAGGAGTGAAACAAGATAGTTTCGCCGTTTGGAGTGTTAATCTGGAGCTTAAAAATTTTAAAACAATTAAAAATGTCCTGATCGCGTTTATTTATCTTTAAAGAATATTTATTTAGTACATAAATCATTCATAAATACAATGGCGAATTGGCCCTACCATTGTTTAAGCCAAACAGATTGAGAACACCAATAAAATATATATTAAACAAAGTAGACGCGTTGATAGTATTCTGCTACAATCTATTCACAGCATCTAATGTCAAATCGCATGTTAAACCATTCGTGGACACAGAAAAACTCCTTCCTGTAATCATGTATCAAATCATTTGTATTAGATAGGTTAGAAAATTCAGTTTATTCAATCTATAAATTAATTCGCATTGCTACACTGTGTTGAACGCTTTTTCCAAGTTCAGGGCCTCAATACAAAAGTTGACATTCCTTCATCTGCAACTGTCTATTATTGACGAAATAACTTTAGACATGGCACGCAAAATAATATGATCTGACCGAAATCTAAATTGCTGATCTTGGAGAGCTTCAATTTTACTACAATGTCTCGTCACAGCCTCACCGATTATTTTCTCAAAGACCTTGTTAATTTGAATGTACAATGTATGTAATTTGAATAATGAATGTACGATGATCTTGTATAACATAGATATAGTTCAATGGACGCGAGAAGGCTCGCCAAGGTGAGGAAATAATCGAAAACAAAAAGACTGCCAGACATACGCTGGGCGGTTCTTGTATCGTTGGGACGAAAATTTTTGCTCAACGAGAAGTTTGGCGAAGAGGTTATTTGTATTTACAACAATTTAAGGCATCAACGGTTCTCCTGACTCGACGCTCTGCCACTCATATGCGAACCTCGGTGTACTGTGAGTGTTTAGTGTGTGAAATATCTGTCCTCGATATGCTGTGATTCACAATTGCGAAAGTTCGAAGAGGAGAAAGATCATCATCCAGATCCGATAGAAGAATTCATCTAAATCCGTGAAATGGAGTAGTTGGCGAAGCGACTGGATTGCCGATCGTAATCACAAGTACTATAACCTCATCAATTTTTGATACATAGTAGGACAATTTAGCGTCGGCAGATGAGTGAAACATGCTGTCGGATTGGTGGAACAATTCCATTGACGGTCGATCGGTGTTATTGAGGCTGATTGTATCTTGCTGTTAGGCCGTGATATGATATACGCTCACAGGCTACGAGAACATGGATGACGATGTAAGAGGCAATGATCTAAAAATTTCGTAAGCCCTCTTTTTAGTAGATTAGTAGATTACTATTTAGTAGATTACTTAAGAGTGCCGTGCTATGTGAAGTGCGCTCGGAGAAACTATTGTTTCTAAAAGTTTAATTAATTATAGAAACCCGATATTGCAATTCAGGATGAGTATTTAATCGATACGGTATGGATCATATTGATATATATTGATATTGAAAAGAAGGCTGAATGTTAACTAACCCTGTTGTTTGAACACAAGTCCCCGACGCGGTTCTCGAAACGCATCACTACGCACGGGAAACGCATAAATCGTGTTCGATTAATGTGGTCGCAACAGGCATTTTGCGAAGGGATGCAAAAAGAAAAAAAAAAGAAAAAGAAGAAAAAGAACTTGAGTAGCATAAACGCCAGCAAAAATTAATCGAACGCGGACAGTAGCGGCTACAGATCATATGAAGTCGTGCATTACAATCCAAGCAGGTGGCTATTAAATGACGGACGGATGAGGAAGCGCAGCGGAATTTCATTTGGAACCAGTGGAGCATCAGAAAACCCGATACACGGCAAAGATAACCCTAAGTTTGGCGCACCTGCTTGATAAGTAGTGATCAGGAAATTTTTAGAGCTTGGAATTCTGAAGTATTCTGTAATGCATGAGATATCAAACACGTCCTGAGTACCATTGCAACCTGAGAGCGAACGGACTGTACTAACAGTAGAATAAAACAATCGGTAACGCGCTCGCCACCACCATCGTAGGTAGAGATCCACGGAACTGGAGTTCTGAGGAAAAAAAAGGTGTATTATACATTGAATACAATGCACAACAGGGGATATCGCCATCACGCCGAAAGAAACGTTGCTAGGTTTCGACGAGCTAACCATGGCGGAGAGTCGAATTTTAAATGCGTTGCAAGAAAAAGTAGACCGGATTTGACTCAGCTGTGAAAAGATATTGCACAGCATATTATGGAGGAGTAGCGGGCGTAGAAGGAAAGGTACGATCGGGGGAGAGACGTTCGGACGTATACCGTAGGAAAACTGGTGTTGATGCAGTTGATTAGCGAATAGGAAATGGGCAAAAGCTGCATACGAAATACAAGGGATTATTCCGGAAGGACGAGAAGGGGTAAGATGATTTCAGTCGATAAATTATTTATAATTTACGATTAAAAATTCCTTTTTGATATTTATTATTCGTATATTTATTAAATTCGCATTCTTGCAAATTGGAACTGTTGAGGTTATATGTATATATATATATATATATATATATATATATATATATATATAACGTGTGGATAAATTGTGTAGCGGCACGCGACGTTGACCTACCGTTCGAATCCCACCAAGGACACCGTTTATCGCTAACCGTCTAATTGCTCACAACAAGGCAATCAAACATAGTTAAACGCAAAAACGTCATCTCGGCCTCGAGCCGACTCATAGGTGAAAAGAAGCATAGACGGTTACAGGTCGTCGTGGGTTGGGGAAGGTTCGATAGGTCACAAGGAAACAGATCCTCATACGGGAAGTCAGTAGTTTACGAAATGCGAATTACGAACGGATTAAAGCGATAGCGTCAACGTACTTAGTAAAAGTGTACAGAAAACAAGTGCAAAAATAAAGGTTTTACTATTTGACCACGTACATTTTCGTCGTCTAATTAACCCGCTGCACTTGTAAAATTAGAAAGTATATTTATAAAATAGAAGTGTAAGTACAAGTATGAGTACAGTATGAGCTGGTCCAGATCCGCACGCTGGCAGCTTGGAACTCCTATGGCCTGCAACAACGAGCCCTCGAAACTAAAACATTCTTGTATAACAATAATATTGACATACTTGTTCTATTGTTCGCGGAGAGACGCGATCGTGATGAAACGCGCCAGCGAGAATTGTAAGTTCCCACTACGATTATTTCGATTAGGATAATAAGGGTGGTTTAGGGAGTGGAATACAGAGTTAATAGATTAACAACCACTGTATTTACAATACTTAACTTACTGATGTACAATGTGTCATCTTTTCGGATCAATTGATGAACGTGACTCGAGGTTTGAGTTGATACTACTGTTATAATGGGTGAACACGATTCCTGGGTGTGTCTAGGAATCGGTGAAAAAGCGGATTTGCTGAAGAAATTGGCGTTGGAGAATTGGTGAGGGAGACGTTTTCGACTATGATTGGATAGACAGAGGAGATTTGGGCGAGGGTAGGTGATGGTCGATTTTCACCTTTCGTAGTTCGGTGGGGACTAATTTTTGGGAAAACCCAGTCGTTTCAATTTGTGTCCAGAACGAGCAATGAAGCTAAATTGTTTTACAGCATAATCTGTTAAAAAATATACCGGAATCTCTTGACCGTCTTAGGTGATAAAGTTAATGTGGATACAGTGTACTTAGGTTTATTGCTCGTCCCATTAAAAGGGATTTTGCACATCTGCCGACCACCTTGACCGTATGGGGATGCCGCGGCGTGGGCCCTACGCCGTAACAATACTACTTGTTTCAGAAACACATTTTACTTCAAAAAGTTACATAAAAATACCATATTACACGATGGTATCATAGATGTAAGACTAAATAGACCAAACACCTCTGAGGAAGAGCACACGGAGGGGCCGCAGTGATAATAAGAAACGATATCAAACATTACCTACATAGCCAAACAAGTTAAGGATACGTACAAGCAACCACTGTCACAATACAAACCAACGACAATTACTTTCAGATATCAGCAGTATATGCACCACCACGACACAAAATGACACTAAAAAAATGGGAAGAGTATTTTCAATCCTTAGGCGACAAATATATCGCAGCGGGAGATTTTAATGCAAAGGGCACGCTATGGGGTTCAAGAACTAACACACCTCGAGGTAGAACACTAAAAAAATATACTAGAACTAGTAACCTCAATATATTATCTACAGGAAGACCAACATCCTGACCGACAGACCTCAACAAAACTTCTGACTTGCTTGATTTTGCAGTTATAAAAGGACTAAACGTAAACAAATTAAAAATAATACTCAGTCTCGAGTTTAGCTCCGATCATACACCGATGATAATAGAATATATAAGCAAATCATTACTTTATAGCAAGCCAGAGTCGCTTTGCAATAAAACCACCAAATGGCAAACATTTAAAGAGCTAATTGAGAACAAAATCAACTGCAATATCCCACTGAAGACACCCGAGCACAGCGAGCAAGCAGTAGCAACATTGGCACAAATAATACAAGAATCAGCGTGAGCAACTACTACCTACGAAGCAAATAGCAGGCAAACGAAAATAGTTCCACCGGACATCCTAGACAAAATCAGAGAAAAAAGAAAAGCGAAAGCAAAATGGCAAAAGCATAGAACACGTGAAAATAAAATATACCTAAATAAACTTGCAAAGGAAATAAAAAATAAAATAAGAGAACATAATAATAACGAATTCTCAAAATTCATAGATTCACTCTCTGTGCACGAGAATACAACTATTCCTTATGGAAAGCCACGAACAAAATAAAGACAAAATAAAATAAAAAAATAAAACCAGCAATCAGAAAATTGGACAATACGTGGGCCAGAAGCAACGAAGAGCAGGCAGAAGAATTTTCCAACCACCTTCATAACACATTTACTTCATACAATACCAGCAACAATATCTCCAAACGTCAAACAGATGTAGATGCGGAAAATGCTAGCACCTCAACTGACAAACGTTACTCTATACCTAGTACAACAGCACAAGAAATCAGAATCATGATCAAGGAAACAAAAAATAATAAAATACCAGGAATTGACTTAATCAATGGTAAGGTCTTAAAAAACCTTCCCCCAAAAGCAATACGACTAATAACGATAATATTTAATGCAATATTAAGAATCCAGTATTTTCCTACACTATGGAAACTAGCACAGATCATAATGCTACCGAAGCCAGGCAAAGACTCACAGCCCTCTTCATGGACATCGAGAAAGCATTTGACAAAGTAAACCATGAAAGCCTCCTACAAACAATCAAAAATCTCTTCCCGGATCAAATCTACAAACTATTCAAATCATACCTAAACAATAGAACCTTTATAGTAAAAATAAAGGACACATATTTTGAAGTTAAAGACATCAAGGCAGGAGTACCGCAAGGAAGCGTCTTAGGACCAATACTATACACACTATACGCGGCAGACATACCAACAACTACCAACAGCAAAATACTAACGTTCGCGGACGATACAGCTATAGCAAGCACGTTAATTCAGAAACAGCAGTCACATTACTGCAAGAACGTATCACAAAAATAGAAAAATGGCTGCAAGACAAACAAATAAAAGCAAACCCCAGTAAATGCAATCACATTACATTTACACTGAGAAAAGGAAAACCACCAAATATCCAGCTGAATGGCACCCACATAACACAAACAAAGCAAGTCAAATACCTAGGATTTCACTTAGACTCACAACTTACATGGAAGCAACATATCAAATCAATTATAGACAAAATACGAATAAAAAGAAAACAAATGTACTGGCTAACTAGTCGAAGCTCTAAACTAAACTAAACTAAACTAAATTAAACTAAGCACTAAAATAAATTAAAAATCTACGAAATGATAATAAAACCAATTTGGACTTACGGAATACCACTATGAAGGATAGCAGCAATGAGGCGTACAAACAAACTAGAATCATTACAATCAAAAATACTAAGAACAATAGTCAACGCCACATAGTATGTCAGAAATGAGGATTTATGAAAGGACCTAAAAATTCCAACAGTCAAGGAAGAGATCGGTAGGTACGTAAAAAAATACAACGAAAGACTGGCAACACACCCAAATCAGCTGGCTGCTGAAACGAACAAAACTCTCATAGAACGAAGATTAAGAAAGAAGCACTCCACTGACCTCGCTAAAGAAATGGAATAGGCAATCTGGAAGATGGAATCCCGCTGGGGGTAACGATCCACATATTATTTTTTTTTTCACAAGATATAAGAATTTACCAAATGTCCTGTTGGACAAATTGTAGAAAGCAAATAAAATAATGACAATAAAAAAAAAAAAAAAAAACGAGGCAATCCCGTGCTACCCCAAGCTAAATAGGTCTTCAAGGCATTTGAACTTGATTTCAATGGAAACGGTTTCATATAAACGTACACTAGTAAATACTCTAAAATTGTCTTAGCTTACCAATGGATCTCCAGTTTAAGGACTTCGGCAGGATCCTTGAGTGAATGTTTTGAAAGTGGATACTCGGCGACTCGAAGTGCTATAAGGTGTTGATGATATGAGTATTTAGAGAATGCATGAGATAATTTACGAGTAGCAAATATCCTGATATCGCATTGCCAAAGAATAGAGACTTTATCTAAAGGATCTGGCCATGGAGTAGGAAAGGCATTAACGCATTTTTGGTAAGCGGAGTATGAGAAAACGTATGGCAGCTACATCAGAATTTTAAAAAAGTAAAGTCTTTTGATAAAAACATCTAATATATATCTGAAAGGTAATTTGAGGTAATTGTGAGAGATGTCTTTGCATAAATTTACATAATATAAATGTTTACTTTTTTTGTTCAGAAGTAAGGATGGGGTTAGTTGAGAAATATGGATTTTTGCAAATTATTTTTACATATTTTCATAAACAAAAGTACAATACGACTTTGTCTAAACTTTTTTTTTTGGCGCAAAAGAAAATTTTAGATCGTTTTCAAAAGGTGATTTTGAACTCAAAATAAATGATCCACTCTATTTGCATACGAAGTTTCATGATTTTCTGAATTTCCGAGATCCCTAATTTCTTCCATACCAGGTATGTAAGTATGAAACCGGAATTTTTGCAAAGAAATTACACATTTATTGTATGAAAATGATAAAAAGTGTTTTATTCGAAGTATTGCCCATCGCTAGTTATACATTTTTGCCATCTTTCTGGCAATTTGTGAATGCCACGCCAAAAGAACTGTTCCTCTTTTGAGGCAAACCAGTCGTCAAGCCATTTTCNTAGGCACAAAATTCGACATTTTCAAATTCTACTAAAACCTATGTTGTTGCACTAAACTTGTATCGCAAACAGTTGAAAATCTTTAGCAGATGTCAAAACAAAGAAATGGCGTCAATGACGCGTATTGAAGTTAGCTACATTAAAAGTTATCGCCACATATGGGCAAATTCCGGTTTCATATTTACAGACCTGGTAAATAGTAGATTAAGAAGGAAAAAAATAAAAGTGTTGAATTTAAAGCACAAGTAAGTGTGTTCGAATTAAATATGATATTTTTGGATGTTAAAGTAAGTGAATGGATAGAAACATCACAAGATAAAGGCTTGAAAATGTAGGTATAATTTATACATATATGTACACTTTAGTAAAATACTTTATTGTAATATTTATGTAACATGTTGAAATAGAAAGTTATTTATATATATCACACCTTCTCCTTTCCGTTTCTCGATTTATTAATGTAGTAATTAATACTTGCAGTTTTGTACTTGTAAATGAAATTGTTTTAAATTCCCATTTGTTTATTATACAGAACTTCAAAACAAAATGTAATGGTCCTAAGTGAAAAACTCTGTATAATGTATACTATATCTTTGGTTGTGATATGTCAAAAAAAAAAAATTTATATTTATAAGATCAAATGATATTGTAAGCAACTTGTTAACAGTATTTTGTTGTTGTGCTGTAATTTGTATACGTTTTATATTCAGCTATTTACTTCGACTTCTTGGATGATTGTTCTGTCCTTAGATAGAAACCTCTTCTGAAATTAAGTTAAACGTTATTGCCATCAGTTTTCTGGGTTCAAAAAATGACAGTAGAGACAAGTTTAATTCTAGGGAAAAGCAAGAATGCTCCAGGACAAATTGTTTATTATTCTTAAACAGTAGCTCAAAAAGAATTATTCAAAAGGATATTCAACGAAATGCCAATATTTTTGGTTTATAAATATAGTTGGATCCTTGCAAATTCGACTGAGATGGCAGTCATCTGTAAACTGTGAGCTGCTGATTAATATGACAAGTATTGTAATAACGAAGGAGTAGTTATATTAGAACTAGCAATTTACTGCATAAAATATATCTTACTACATCGATAAAATATTTTTACTATATACATAGTGAAAAACTATACTTATCTCACCTTAATAGATTTTACCGTCATTATCTTAATTTTGAAGGTGTCGAAAGTATGAATCTATATGTAAATCATATGTACATCAAAATAGCGATTAAAAGAATTATATGGAAAACTATATATATAACTTTAAAAATACAGTATAATAAAATGTGTGTCCGGTATCCCTGGATAGAGTTCGCAAGTTGCAAGGGTGGCTTTTCTCGCTTCTATCGATCGACGCCTGTGCAGAGAGTGACGTCGACTTGACCGCCGACCATAGCCCAGGAGAAGCAATCATCGTTCGATCCTCTCTCGTTTTGAAGCTGTTTATACGACTATAAATTTCGATCTTGGTGTTCTCATGTTCACGTGATTCATAGTGTTTATCTTTGTCTACTAAAAATCAGATTAGAAGAACAGAAAGAAGGGAACAAGAAGTATTTAAAAATACCACAGTGAAAACGCTAACAGCAATCAGAACAATATTTAGAAAAACAATACATACATGTTACAAGGTAACTACAAAACTGTCACTGTTTTAAACGAAGACTTTCTTATTTTAAAGAATAAATAAAAGTGTGAAATGGTGTTCAAGTATGTAATGGCATGTCCATACATATTTAATTATTAATCATCTGATATTTGCATTATGAAAAGAATAACATTTTATCAGAGCTGGGTAAAATATTATTTCAAATATTAAATTGTAGATAGCCTATTTTATTTTAATTCATATATATTGTATTTTCGAAAATAAAGTATGTTATTTGTGAGAAAAAGTTTTAGTGAGAAAAAGTGAGAAGAAGAATAATATTAAATTTGAGGAATACTGAAAACACTGAGGCTTATATCGACATATTTTATTTAGTTTAATTTATATTTGTTTACTATCCAAGTAGTTTCTAAAGAATATAATGAAAGATAAACGTAATTGTATTAGAGAAACAGTATTAAGAGCTTTAAAAGAAGTAGCAACTCCAGAAATACGATCTCAGCCTTTTTCATTTCCGCAAAGCAGAATACAAGATATAGAAACACGACTTTTTAACATTCATTGAAAAATACAGTGGTGATATCGCTGACAGTGACAGCAATATTGTAGAATTAGAATTATTGCAATATTTAGATGATAAAGATTGGCGAATCTAAAGTATTACAAAGTATAAGTAGAAGAAACAATTTTATTTATTTGTTTTCAAAATACAATATGTCGATTTCGATGTGTCTTCAATTAAAAAAACTATTCAATTTCGCTGGATTGATTTTTTATTCATAAAGGACTAATCTAAGTGATGAAAACAATGAATGATGCACTTTGTTACATGCGTATAGTTAACCTTAAAAAGAAAATAGATTTAATTTGCAAATATTATGGATTCTTACATTTCAACATTGACTTTATTCTTAATGTATTTTCACTGTTAATTTTAATTGTTAAATATTTTTAATATTATTTATAATACAAAATTAAAATATTTCATTTTATATGAAAATAAAAATAAGTTTATTTCCCGAATTCTTATTTTCTATTTAAAATATTATCTTATTTGAACAGTAAAATAATGATTACTTAAAATAGTATTTCAAATATTTTTTCTACATATTTTACTCAGCACTACATTTTATTATTCCATGCATGTGTATCGTACAGTACATGTCAGTTATATCCTTGAGTGTACCATAGAATTGTTTACTATAAATAACAAATTATTATCGTATAGATATATTTTAGCCGGAAGATCCCATACGAAGACTACTGGAGAGGAACATGATAAGTTACATTTTTTATTTTTTATAGAAAGGTAATTTTAAGACTTACTACATTGTCAATCAATTTCATATCACTAAAATCATCTTTATATTTGGTTTCGGAGTTAGACATGTGTTTTTTATACTCTCCAAAATTTTAAAAATATGCATTGCTCATCATAATGTTACAGTATTGAGAATATTAAAATATTGCTTCTCATAATAATTATAGCTTGGGTTTCTACAAATCGTTATCAATTTAGTAGTTATTTTTAAAAGACCTAAATCTTTGGACCTAGCAGGTTATTTGCATTTTAAATTATTTCATATTAAAATTCTTCTCTTTAATCATAAAGTGATATTAAAGTCAGAAAACTCAAAAACGTACTTATCATGTTTTCTCCTGTAACCTTCATATCCAACATTCATGCTATATCTAAAATTGTTACCAAAGAATTAATTACTTAATTTTATTATATTATGTGTTTTATCATTTTATATTAATTTTGTAATGTGCAAAATTATATTATTAATATAATTTTTGTATATTAATTTTGTTCTTATTTTTATAAAATATTGTATTTTATAACACAGGATTGGATTCAAATTATATTCTTAACTATTTTATTTACTTTCAAAAAATAGTAACAGTAATATAAAAAACTGAACCACTGATTGGACTCATACTTGATTAATCAAATTTTTAAACCTATAGTGATATATAATGTCATGTATATGTGTATATGTAATGTGCATTTGAAGTACATTATCACATAATGTATGTGTATGCACATGAATAACATAACAATTATTTCGATTAATTTAACTCGTTATTAATGAACATTTTTTCGAAAGAATTATTAAAAAATATCAAAAGTTATATTTATTTTGTCATGTACATAATTATTTAAAAATTACTTTAATACTTCAAACAGCATACACGATGTTGATTGGTCATTTATTGTGATAATTTCAGAGTGAGATGTTATGAACAAGTTCTTCTTTTTTAGATTATTATACATAGTATAAATATAAACGGTAAATAAGGTATATTTATTTTTAACTTTTGATTTAACTGATTTTTTAATACAGTAATGTTATAAGTTATGAAATATTCTAAACACTATTAAAGACAAAGAAAATAAATATATTTATATTGTAAAAAGTACTCTTGTAGAAAATGTACATGAATAATATGAGAGTAAAGGTAGCATTGAAACACTTATTTATTTTATTCTACAACCATATTAATATTTTTGAAATTCCAAAAAATTATCAAATGATGAAAATATTTTATGGTTAAGATTAATAGTTTATCTTTTAAGGCGACAAAAAATAAAATTTTCTATATTCAACGTCTACTAAACTATAGATCATTTTGTTAGAAAATCGATGAAAGAGCTGCAAGACAAGCAAAATTTAATTCTTGAGGCGAGAGACAAGTATGTTACTGATTTATTAATTAAATTTTACTAACTTGTAAAAATTATTAAGGTGAATAAATATGCAATTTGAAACACGAATCACACATAAATACATATAAAATATTAGCTCTCTCTAATCTTATTTCGATATCTTATCTTTCTCTGAATATGATTGCATAATTTTTCTCTCTTGTATTATATATAAGCTTGTTTTACTTAAATTTAGATAATACAATTTATTTTATGTTATTCAGTGCTTGTAGCAAATTGTTGTTTAATAAAAAATTAATATAATATTGTAATTAATTTGAGTAACTATACGTATGTAATATAAATAATGTAAAATTTGAAGATGAAGAGAAAATTAAGCTTTGTAATAAAATTCGAAAGAATTAATATAGTCAAACTAAATTATCACTATAAATAACATAAAATAGTTAATTCTATGATAGTTATTTTTATCAGTGCAAATAATATAAAACAGTTTGTATGTCAATGATCTTTATATGTAAAATGACACAAGAAATCGATTTATGTAAACGAAATTATAGAGTTTCGTTTAAAAAGAAATGCAATTACACTTCGCAATTACATTGATCCATTTGGGACAAAAAGTTGTACAGTAGTATGATAGAACGTGTTAAGCAATGTAAAATTTTCTTCAATAGCTTTTTTGTAATTTCACTTGGATCAAAGTTATAAGCCAGTACTCTGTACCAGGAGATGAATTAGTATCGGAAGAAGTGTGAGTGGGTCATAATCTGTGAATCGACATGTAATTGGTCACTATGATTTATTTACTATTATACAAATGATCTATATTTTAGCGCTAAACAAAATTAAACAATTTGCAATTTTGGATAGTCTCTAAAGAGAGATATAAATGTACTCATAATCAGCTTGACGAAGTGGCAATATTTCATTAATAAGCAAAAACTGCAGTTGGATATAATAAAAATTAGGTAACACATACTCAAAATGTTAGCAAGGATGACTTGAAATCAATAACGAAAGAAAACACCTGAAACTATTATACCAATGATATAAGAATTTACCAAATGTCCTGTTGGACAAATTGTAAAAAGCAAATAAAATAATAATAATAAAAAAAAAAAATACTATAATAGATCAGGATGTCGCATGAAATATGTTTCTAAATTGCTTATTTTTAGTTGGTTCACGATGTATGATAGGAGGATATGCATCGAGAATATCGTAGAACTGTCAGTTTAACAGAATTAACAACACCTTTATCTAATAAACGTATTCACTGTCGTTTTTGTTTTGAGTAACAAGATCTTAGAAAATCAAATTCAAGTATCTACCGATGTACAATTTTCTGATAAATACAGTTAACTTTAGAGTAAAATTTCAAATAATAAATAAAATACATATTAATTAATGTAATGGATGCGATGTTATCCTTTCTTCGATTTATATTTTAATCGTATTTTAATGATATCAGATAGAATATCAATATTTGTAAGTACGACGATTTCAGGCATTTTGTGATTGCTGCATTATTCCTTTATTTGTTTACTTATGCATATGTATGTATACATTTACAGAGTATTTCTCCTAACTTGACTATCTTAAATATCTCGCTTATTTTTTATGATCGGAAAAAGTATCAGAGGAAGAGAATATTCTCACGGCCACTTTTTTCTCTCGAGATTTCAAGATCATCGAAGTATTTTTAAATGGGACTACATATTTTTATTATAACAGTCTTATAGCTTATAAAAAGAAAACTCAACGGTGTGCAATATATTGAATTTCACGTGATCTTCAACGAGAAAATCATCGTTGTATAGGGAAAAGGTAATGGTAAGACTTGCATGTTTCAATGCAAAATATTTATTTCAGAAAATGTTCAAAATATACACCATTAACCTCGACATACTTTCGGAGATGGTAAATGGATGATTTCTCTACATTTTTAAGTACTATTGTAGTAATTGATGTATATCCACGTAGAACCTTTCTCATATGTTTTCTGGTTTTGTGGGAGTATCATTGTGAACTTTATTTTTTAAGTATCCCACAGGAAAACATCATGTGGCGTAAGATCCGGCGATCGAGCTGGCCAACAAATTTTTGCACCACGTGCATCAGGAACAATTTCGCGACACACTGTTCCAATGAAATTGAAATTCCTTTATTTACCGTTCCCGAACTTAACTTCAAACATTTCATGCTTATCTCATTGAAAGTCGCGTGAAGGTTAACATATTGCACATCATTGAATTTGTTTTTTTATAACCTATAAGTCTGTTGTAATGAATGTATATAGTTCTATTTAAAAATACTTCAATGACCTTGACATCTCGAAAAAGTGACCTTGAGAAAATTTTTTTGCCTATCACCACATTTGATATTATTTTTTTTAATAAAAAATAAGCTACGAGATATTTTATATGGTCAAGTTAGGTGAAATACCCTGTATATTGAGTAACAAAGGTATTCGGATGGCGTGGTAGAAAACAAGATATTTTATTTGAATTAAAATAAAATATAACTATTTATATAAAATATAATTATTTCCACTAATAACGTTAAGAAAACAATTTTACTTTGTGTTAAAACCAAATGAATTATTTTCAAATATTTTCTTATTTGTATTAATTAAATCATTCAAATAACAAATAATCCAATATAAGAGGTTGTAATGAAATGATCTGTTATATTATTTCAATGAACTAACTTCTTTATTTAACTATATTAGATTCTTAAACCTGAAGTCCGTAAATTTTTATATAGTATAACTATAAGTGAATTATATATAGTATAACTGTCAGAACTGAGCACTTTTTATTTGAAATGAAAATAGCAAGTAAAAAGGACAAGTAATTATTCTGAGTAAAATAATAAATAAGTTTATTTAAAAACAAGAATAAGTGCAAATAAATTTTAATCTTATTTGAAAAATAAATTATTGTCAAATGATAGTTTCAAATAATAATGCAAAATAAAAGATAACAGTTTTTGGTATAAATAATAGACATACTAATTATTGTAAATTATTCGCTCTTAATACGACTCGAAATTCAAACATTTCATCAGCTGGTTGTTTTGCACGATTATTAATAATGGTAGCATAAAAAACAATCATTCAACTGGACCTCATGATGAAAGAGCACTAAGCACTTGTAAACAAAATGAACCATGTTTAAAATGTCACACATTATGTTGAACACAAAATGAATAATGAATAAAATAAAGAGTACGAATCGTAATAAATATAATTAAATTAGGGCATCAGAATATAAACAATAGAGAATAGAAATACTGCCGATAATACATATTGTCAGAAGTCTGTGCTTTTGAAATAAAGGTTCTACCTTCAACCCGCGATAGAAATAAAATTATTTTCCTGGTAAACTCAAATAACAAATATCTAAATTTTAAATAAACTGATAAATAATAAAATTATTGATTTTCTAAATTATTGATTGATCTAATTTAAAGTAACAGAAAAAATAACAAATAAAATAAAAGTTTTATTTGAATAATTATTTGAATAAAAGTTTGTTTTAATAATGCCCTGTTCTGATAACCACACACCCTCAAAATTGTTCTCGTCCCAAACATTTCGTCAGAAAAACGTGTAAATTGTGGTAAAATTGTGTGTGAAAAACTATAAGAAAATATGTATGTATTTTTGATACAGTTGAAAATGTTGATATAAAAGGATTAGAAAACATTTAAGAAATTATTTGAATTAACATTGATAGTAACACAATAAAATAATTTAGAAAATATTATGTAATTATTCGGAATAGGGGGAGTCTCACCGATTTCGATGACCCTGAAATAGGTTGTCAAGGTCAACATTCTGAACAATTTTTTCTCATACATACACGTAACCGTCGCTCGGTCTTAGGTTCCAAGATATTCGCAAAAACTACAACCTTTAAGTTACTTTTACAGTTCATCCTCGATTAGGTGATCGAATTTTTATATAGCATAAGTAAAAATCAGTGGTTATAGGTAGAGATAGAGTAGTATCCAAACTATGTAGAATAATTTTTGATGCGACTGATATACAGAATGTTGCACTTTATTGTGATCTTCAATTGGTCAAAAATAAAACAAATGTACCCGTCATTGTAAAGTTGTTTACGGAAAAAAATTTATAAAACAATTGGTTAAATAGTGTATATAGTATTAAACTTAAATTGCTTTATAACTGGGGCATTAAAGCCGAGCAACGGTTATATGTGCAGAAAAAAATTTGGGTAATAGTATACAATTTGATGAGTATTTTCGATTATTTTGAAACTGTAATATACTCAAAAGAGCTGTTTAAAAAAGAAAAATATCACAAAATGTGTTGCAAACGATTATAAGTACTTTTAATATTACTGTAGAACTAAACTTAAATCTTTCTTGCTCATCTAAATAGCCTTTTTTATATTTTAAGCTTTGGGGAAAGTGGAACTTATCCACCAAATTGTATACTACTATATTTCCTCTCTCCTCAAAGATTATTCAGAATGGAATAACATATAATAACATATTTTTAAGTTCTTGGAATCGATGAAGTTTCTTTTATTCCTAATAATTATCAAAAATAATTTCATATCTAAATAAAATAATGCACAATCATTTAAAATAAGACAATATATTATCCAAATAATCATTTTTCAAATATATTTGAATAATGCCTAGACAATGTAATTATATGGATTAAAAACATTTTGTTCTTTTCATGGTAGCCTTACCATTTAAATCGTGACACCTGGTTGAAAATGAGACATGCAAAATAGAATGATTGAACAACAGGAGCCCGTGTCGCATTTGAGTTACAGATTAGAAAATTTTAATTAATAGTTAAGTACATAATCATAAGCAAATAGAACGTAATAAAGTTTTTTAAAATAAAAGATATTGTTAATATAAAAGGATATAATTCCAGTAATTGTATAATGGTTTACACGCATCTTTGGCTTCGTCTTTTAGTTATGATCAATTAAAAATCAAAGAAAAGAATATTCCTATGTGCGAGCAAACCTACCTACACGAACGAAAGCAGGTCAGCTCGAGAAGCGAGGTATATAGTGATCCTCAAATCGAACGACATGTGGGCTGCAACTTATCTCATACAAGTCGTAGAGTAGAAGACTATGACGCGAGGAAGCATAAACTATTCTGTGCGAGGTTTCGTGAGAAAAATTATAGATAAAACATTAAACTTCCTAACTCATGGAAAATTTATAATAGCATATTGAAAATTATACCATGAAATTTTGGAATATATGCACCGCGAGTGTCCAGACTGTTCACAGAAAAAATCGTACAGAAATAACAATCGTTTTATATTACAGTAAATGTTCAATATAGCCCCTGTTTTCTTGTGAACGAAGTATGCTATGAACACAATACGTACAACACGCACTGTAGGCATTACACACACTGTAATGTATTGTACTAGAATTGTACTAAAACTAACTTGTACAAAAACTAAAACTAATTTTATCTCTAACTTTATGTTTACACAGTTCTTCTAACGTTTCTTTTTGGCTATCGATATGACTTTGAACTTTTATAATTGTTCTCTTTTCTTATCACATTTCTAAAATCATGAAACATGTTACATGGCAAGTTAGCAGTACAGAGTTCGTTCAAAAAGACAAATTTACGATACTCTTCGTCCACTTTTTTCGTTTTTTTTATATAATTCCAAATTAGTCAGAAGTAGTCATGGTATCTAAGTTGTTCCTTTTAAAAGCATGGTTGAATATATTTATCAAGAAAGCGAAAAGGCTGTTCACCAGATGTCTTTTGAAAACGGTTAGAACTACCTTGCAAGGATAGTATCATTTCGACAACGAACGCTGTACATTAATCTATGTTATTACACATTACTTTATAAAACGATACTTTAATTAACCTTATGGATATACGCTCAAACAATTGTTTTGTAGCTTTTTTTATTTATTGTTTTCTCGTTTATAATTATCCTATCTATAATTGTTTCTTTGTTTTTTATTCCACGTGTATGATGTGAATATTGTCATATGCAATGATCTTTAATTTGTATGGAAAATGTGTTCGTGCAAGATCAGCGCAAGATCACATTCATTAGCACCTCAAGAATATTTACGTACGTAATTTTTCTGAGAATATTCAGGGATAGGACAATCAGAGAAAATACTAATCCTGTCTACTCGAAAATCCCATGGCGGTTTTCGATATGTTGTTATGTATTTCAACGAGTAAGCAGCTTTAATGTTTAATCTCTGATTTTTCTTACAAAATGTCGCTCAGAATGGTTTATGTTTCTCAATGTCATAGTCTTTTTCTTTACGACTTGTATGAGGTAAGCTGCCAACTGTGTGTCGTTGGATTTAACGATTACTGAGTATCCCGCTGCTTGCGTTGTTCTACTTTTGGGGATATTTCGGCCGACTTTAATTGATGATAATTAAAAAACGAAGCCAAAAACGCAACCTATTTATTTTTTATTTTCGTTTTATTTTGGCTACAAGAATCTTCCTTTAAATTTGTTAACGACCGTAACCGAACACCCTGTATGTATATTCACTAAATGTACGTGAAGTTAAAGAAAAATTCAAAATATTAAAATGAACTACATAACATTTGCTACAACTAAGTATATATAAATAACACATAACAAAAATATTCAAATGATGTGTTTTAAAGTTCGCAATTTATAAACATGTAATTATCTAAAGACTAAATATAAATAAATGCTTTTAACAGTATTTGAGAGCAAACGGAAACGAAAATTTGATGTTGATCTGTAATAGAAAATCATAAGTGGGAAGAAATCGGAAAGAAATAAACCTGAACGTACGTAAAAGATGAAAATCGCATAAAGAAGCCACGGATTTTTTAAAGAGAAGTAAATCATCAAAGTAATAAGAAAGTATAACCATGGCAGAAATATTGCAAATAGAATACGATTTGAATATTACTTATTAAACTGAATTACTTATTCATAACATCGTTAGAACATCTGATTTACGCAATAAATGTATACGAGTGATTCTACAGAAGTGGGAACCTCTCTTTTTAACACTCTTAAAGCGTTAAATTATATTATATTTGCATAGCAGAGAAAGATAATAACTGTGACTTCACACACACATTTATACGTGAAATTCTCAGTCCTCTGCCACAACTACAAAATTTACTCTGCAAATTATGTTCAGTGATGAATTTGAATTTATTTACTAATTTTTCCTTTTTATATATATTTTACAATAATCATATTTATCATTCACATTTATTTTTACTTTAATCGACTTCATTTTATTAACAAAAAATATCTACAATCTTTATCATCACTTTTACATCTCACTCCTGTCTGTGGAATTATTTCTAAAAGACTATATCTATTGTATTGAGAAAGGAATCACGTGAAGTGAGTCAAAAGTAATCAAATGAAGTTAGTGCATTCCTACCTTTTTGTAATGCGTAAGTGGCCATTTTTGATTAGTTAAAATTGTAGATGTAAGTGATGATGATTATCTGTTGAAGCTAGTCAGCTTTTTAATCCACTGATTCGTATTATATTTCAAGTTTTTAATTTTTATTAACTTTTATTTAATGTAACGCAAATATAACATTGGAATCCATTTTTTTTTATATTAGAATTAATATTAGAATTAGTAATTCACTTGAGGATTTTTATCGTCTAACCTCAAAATTCTCAGTTCTTTGGTCTCAGGCCCCTGTTAAACGATATGATAGAGAACTGAGAGAAGTATCCAGGGCCTTGATAAAAGTGTGTGTCGTTTAATGCTTTGCCTTAATTAATTAAAGTTATATTTTAATCTTGACTGTTAGAAAATAAGATGTACAATTTATTTATTTTAGTTTACAATAAAGAACGCAAGATTTGAAGAACTAGTTTGTTTATGTAAAGAATAAATATTTATTAATTTTGAAAATTTAATGATTTTTGTTTTTAAGCTTGAAAGTATTAATTATTTTTTAAATTTAATTTTTTGTTTTCACTTTCAAGTTTAACTGACAATTATCGAGACAGGTATTTAGTACGACTATAATCTAGGTGATTACAAATTACTATTGATGTATGATGTTCAAATTTTGTAAATAATCCTTGAGAAAACTAATTAATCCTTAACTAATTCTTTGTGATAAAAAGTGCGTGAAAACATAAACTTTTTTAAGTAAAAGGTTTTAAATATAGTTAATTACATGAGATTTTGATTGAAATCTCAACCTCTAGATACTTCCTCAGTACTCCTGATAGTTTCTAAAAAATATTGATAAAATCATATATAGTTACTTATTTATCTGGCCACTTTTGTAAGCAGCATGTGTTCTGGCATATCTGAAGTTTATTACAATTCATAAATTAAATGAAAAAGTGTATGCACAAAATCACTGCCACATAATTCTCATGTCTTTGAATTAATCATACACCTAAAAATTTATAAATGTAGTGTTTCACTTATAATCAATTTTTACTATGGTCAATTTATATAACAAATCATTAAAATCCAGATTTAAATGCCTAACTGAATGCCTATTTTTAGCAGAAGTAAAAGAAGTAGAAGTAAAAAAGTTTCAATTGTCAAAAATATTTAATCGCTATATAATTATTTAATGATAATGAGATTTAATTATCTCTGCAGTGATAGTGCACTTTTAAACAAGTAACTTAATCTATGCTTTCTCTATCGTGAATAATTCATAAATAATTTTGTTTTTTAATTGTGTCTCATAGATAGTAATTTGCCGACGTCAAATCTAGAGTTTAGACTATCGTAATAAGAGTGCATCATAATTTCTTAACAGTTGTATTTAAATCAACGAGCATAAGTGTAACTATCTACTGTAAGGAAGATAAACGATAAATCTAAAATCACTTTAAAAAGTATCTCCTCAAGTTATCAATAAATAATAAAATGTACTTAATATAATATTTTCTCATAAAAAAAAATTTGCATAAATTTTGACAATAAAAAGAATTATTATTTATAAATAAGTAGGTTAGGTTAGGATAAGTAGGTTATTTATATAATTATTGTAATATTATCATATGGATAGAATGCAGGTAGATCATTATGTACTTAATGTCCAACACATTAAGAAATGAGATTCTATTATTAAGAAACTGTAGTTGACTTTCTTAGATCCTCTACGTAACCACCTCCAAGGAAACTAATAGCACGAAATTGCGCCATTTTCGACGCTATTTAATTCTTACTTGTGAGGTTTTTCTCATACGGTAAGTAATTTTGCAATAATTTGAAATCATGAAGTTAGGTGCTTCATTCCATTTAGGGCAGACTATTTTACGTACTAAGGAATAATTTCCTGTTTCCTCAATAATATCACGCTATTTACTTTTTATCTGACTGGGAAAGACAAATATATTGTAAATAAGGTAAATGTTAATTTTACGAGAAATAATTTCGGTGACCTTGATCCTAATATACATTTGTTGTCAAAGACACTCTGCTGACTAACATCCAAGAGGTTTTAGCCGTCACTCCTTCCTTTAATCTTCCTTAAAAGATTATTAATAAAAAAAATGTCGTTATCACTACGCTGAATACTACCCATAGTTGTTTGTTGAAATGAATAAAATAACATGTAACACAAGCTTTGTTGTTTCGCACATTCACCCACACGTGCACATACATCGGTCTTTATTTAGGAAACGGACAGCATTATCGATTTCGATGGGTTTTAAGTATGTTGTTATAATCAACATTTTGATCAACTTTTTCTATTACATATAACCGCAGAACTTTCCCAGTTTTCAAGATATTCACAACAAACTATCGTTATCACTATCGTGAATTCTGTCTATATCTGTCTATCTGTAACACAGCCACAAGCATAGCCATTTGCTGTTTCGCTCAACCTCTGTTTATATAAATTACTAACAAAAGATAAGAATTAGGTTTGGGTTAGATGTTGTTTCATCCGGGCGCCTTACGACTATCGGCAACCAATACTAGTGCATATGCTCAGACACACACGTATAGACATAATTTACTGTAGTGGTAACGATAATTTTTTATTCAGGACCTTTTAAGGAACAACGAGCGACGACTAAAGTCTTCTGGAAGTTGTCCAGGAGAGCGTCCTTGACAACATATGTCATGGTCAAGCTCGTCGGAGGTACCTCCCCTAAAGTCAATATTTATCAGCAATAATGTTAATATACACAAATGTCAATGGAACTTTGGTACCTTCTTTCAAGAGAACAGTTAAGTTTCGACTATTTGATGTATTTTCTGATAGATAATACCTCATCCCCCATACCATACCCCAATTAATAGCGAAACAAAATTTGATCTTGAATTTCAAGATCAATACCAATCTTGCGACTGCTTTCTTATGTTAATAATCAAACTAAGGTAAAGGTGTAGAATCCAGTTATGATGGTCTCGACATATAATTTCTTTACACTTTATATACCACATGAAGAAGAATATTTAATGATTTGCTGTATGATCCAATATTTTTATCTCTCAGAAGTGTAACAGTATCCTCTTGGTTATAGATTTGTTTCAAAAGTCTTATAGATATGTAAACAAACTTTAGTAATAATACTAAACTATAAATACTATAAATCACACTACGACGTTGTTTTTATACTCATATTCGATAGATAATCATTCAATAGAAATCATGGTAAAATTATTGATTCGGCACGTCAACCTTACTTCACATTACACGTTACCTTGTTAACGTAATTTTACGGACCACATCATTTAAATAAATTTTTAATTTAAACGATATTAAATAAAGAGTATTAAACACTATTGTCGCATTCCCTCTGACAATTCTAGAAGTAAAACCGGATAGGTTGTTGTTATAAATGTTACATCATGCTGCTATATCAAATATATTAAAAACAAGTGGTTTGTCAAAGTTTTATAATTAATCTATTCTATTTAAAGCAGTATATAGTTCCCTTTAAAGGGATATATCATTTTATACATTTAAGAAGAAATCGAAGAAATTACTTTTGAATATTTTCACGCTTTATATACATATGTTGTGTAGTCTGACGAAAAAATGTTGACGAAATTATAATACTGAAGAAAACGGAATGTTAGGATAAATAAACTCTTAATCTAAGTATATAATTTATTGCAAAAAATGTATTTTACATAAGATTATATACAAGATTGAGTTTTAAGATATACGAAGCTTTTAAAAATATTGCTATTATATTCTTCCTTATATGTCATACCATAAGTTATAGAAAGTTGAAACTAAAATATCTTTTAAACTAATTATTTTTCAACCCTAGCACATTAATACTTTTTTGTAAAGAATTAAAAAATGCATCATACGGTGCATAAAATATGTATAGTTCCATTTTAAAAAATGGGGGACTTTGGTATAACCTTGAAAAATTGTAGGGAAAAATTTCTTTCACAGCAATATTCTTGATAAAAACAAATAATAAAGATTTCTGTACATTTTTGTCCTTTCACCTATTCTTCAGGAGTTATATCATTCGGCACTTATCATGGAACACCCTGTATAGTTTGATTTTATTAGTTCTTTATATAACAAATAAAAGCAGTAGTCAATTGTAATGTTTAACATAACTTTGCAAGAAAGTAATGTATAACGTGCGATAACTGTTACATCTAATATATGATAACTTATCTTGTAAGATATTTTGCATGTTATATTATTTTCACAAGATTTCGTGAACGACAGTATGCTTATTTTGAAAGAATTAAGTTTTTAACGACTTAGTAATGCAGATAATAATAAAGTGTAATGGATTCTGGGGCCTTATCTCTATAAATATATTCGTGTATGTTATTTGCTAATCAATATTATTAAATAACAAAGTTAATTTGAATTTTAGAGTTTATACACTAATGAAATTATCGAAATTATTCATCAATTATTAACACAAAGTAGTCCACTTACTGCGATACGGGGCAAAAGAAATTTCAACTTTTAGAATATATATAAGAAGAGTTTCTTTCGAGAAAATGAAGAACAGTTATGTTAATTTAACCAGAATAACACGAAAATAAATCCTTTTCATAGAAGAAAACTAAAATTTTCAGTTATTGATTAAAGTATATTTCAATATATGTATAAAGTGGTAGCAGTAAATAGAAAATAAACCCTGCTTACATTTAGTATATATTAGCAATCACGAAAAATTTTAATATGATTGACTCAATCAACTAATTGTTAAAACAGACAAATGAAGTGCAAAGCATAAAAAAAGAAATAAAGAAAGTATGGAAAAACAACAAAGAGATCAAGAAAGTTATATGTAAATTTGCATTCATAAAGTAAAACATATAAGAAAATAAAACTAATTAGCAGAAGAAAAAATAAGAGCTACATTATCACAACTAGAGAGGGTGAAAGAAGTCGGAATACAAGTAGATAAAAAAATAATATAATTATAAGAGAATTAAAAAGACAGGAAAGTGTGAAAGACGTCATAGAAAAGCTTGAGTAGAAGTTAGGAAAAGTTAATGCTAAATACCAAAGTAGAACGGCCAGAAATGAGATCAATAAACAATAATGGATAAATAATTTAGGGTAAAATTAAAAAGTTGGGATGATGTTAGACCAAACAAGAAAATCTTGAGATCCACCATATTCATATTAGTGGCGAAAATTTGTAAGAATGAAAACATTTCTTTCAAATACTTCTGCATGGATGTAAATAGCGGTCATAAACTGTCCGTATAGCTCGCCATTAGTTTTAATTACACAAAGGAAAACTAATGAAACACAGCATATAATCATATAGAATTTCTATAATTTTGCATGTCTAACGATTCACAATACAATTTTCATTTTCACAAAATTTATATACAATGAACGCAAGAAAGATAATAATTTTTGTTATAATATCGACACTTAAAATTCCAATTTATTTTTGTTTTGTGTGACATTTTGGAACTGATACATATAAATTTTCACGGATCAAAAATTAACAAAAATATGCTGACTTTCATTGTATTTTTTAAATATTGTTTACGTAGCTAAATTCCTCGGCTAAAATTTTTCGAAACCTAAATTCCACAGATATTCCGTGATATCTGTTTCTAATTTGCAACTTTGGGAACTGTTTTCATCCCTTCAATATGAATGTTAAAACGTAAAAAGAAAAAGATACACATACAAGAAAACATTTTTGTTCGACAATGGTCAGTACATTTGCTGGAACAGCAGAGGCATAAGTTGTATAAATTTAATATGAACAAGTATAACAAATTTAGAGGACATCTAATAATATGTCTACCAATAAGATTATCCTTGAGATTAACAAATAATGAAAAAGTGATAAGAGATATCAAAATCTGGATAGAAGATACAATGATATGGAATAATAAGAAAACAATTGAGTATCAAGAAAATATGGTAATGCAAGAACTGGACTCTTATTGTGATCTAAAAGAATTGTGCAAACACTTATGGCTAGTTTAGACGATGCAGCTTTTTGACTAAATCGGTAATAACCGAAAGCAGCGTGTACAAAACTTTTAATATCGTTGTTGAAACAAAGGTTCGGTCTATGGAATAAAAGAATAGATTGATATGAAAATAAAAATTTGGAAGGAGTAACATGGAGAGAAATATGTGGTTTGTTAAAAGAAGATTTTAATAAAATTGATAAATCAGTAAATAAATTTTCCTAGAAATGAAGAAAATCGTCATATTTTAATTTTTAAAAGTCTTTTGCCATTATTATATACATTCAATGATGATGAAATTTTAAAATTTCAAGTCGAAGTTATAAATTATTCAGCAAATGAATTTTATAAACAGGTAAATTATAGAGATCGGAAACTGCATCAATATAACATATCATCATTATTAATTGTAAGTCCAACGACTGTGCTGTTAGATGTTAAGAAATCCGTTCATTTGATTATAGATTTGGATCGGACTACTTGATTATATATAACGACGACAACAACTAAAAAATTAGTTATTATTATATAGTTTCTATAAGTTATTATTATTTTATAATCTAATTCACTCCTAATTTCAATTCTTAATGTAACTTGAAAAATTAAATTCTACATAATGTATATAACGATAATAATTTAAAAATTAGTCTTGACCATATCATCACTTTCTCTTCGAGGCTAATGCTTAGTTTCATAGTTATGTTTTGTTTGATTAAATCTCTTGCTATTTGTTTTAATAAATCATCAAAAGTAGATATTGACATACGAAAATAATTAAGAAATGTTATGTCATCCCTTCTTAATTGAGACATGAGAATCTGATAGGAACCCAATTGGTATCCTATTTTTTACAATAGAATGTATTTCTGTTGATCCTGTTTTTATGGCGACGGCAATATCAAAACGCAATGAAAAACGTACTAATAGGCAAACAAAGAAAGGAAGTAAGCGCGAGAGTTGGATTTTCGGCGAAGATACAGAATCGCGTAAATGCCGCTTTAGATTGTTATCGATTTGGTAAAATTACAGAATCGATCAAGAAACCATATCGTTTGAACGGAGAGCCATAGAAAATACAACAACTTAAAAGAAAATTAACTTCATTAGTTGATAAAGGAATTAAGCCTTGATATGATAATGGGTACTTGGTTTTTAGAGAAAAATAAAGAAATAAAAACACTGGTTTTGTGAACCTAATCAGGGAGTAAGCAAAGCCTATCAAGAGAGTAGAAACAGGTGAAAACATCGAAACCCAAGAAGAAAGTATATTTTGATAAGTTTTAAAAATAGATAAGTAATATTGAGAATTTGAAAACAATAAAATGTAAAGTAAAGAAATAAAATTGGGATGCATATTACAAAAAGGTATAGGAAAACAGAATGGTGTGGAACGTTAATTTTTATGATACGAGGCATCCCTATTTAGGCAAGAGCATAGACTACAATGAGCTAATTGCTGTACTAAAAAGACTGAAATCAGGAAAACTTCAGGTTTAGGCGGCATATCGAACTCATTTCTTAAGTATCTATCGTTTATTAATGTGTAGTTAGAAATGAGATCCTACAGAAAGGTAAAGTGCCAAACAGTTAGTAATTCCAATATAGTAATGCTCTACAAAAAGGATAATATAGCCAAATCCAATACTGACAAGAGTATTACAATAACAAATATCATTGCAAAATTTTTTGCTGCAATTCTAGCAATGAGAATAAACCTATGACGTAAAAGCAAGAATCAAATCAAACGGGTTTTAAAATAGTATGCGAAGGTAATATTTTTGTACTTCAGGCTAAAAGAACAGGAGGGTCAAGCAAACCAAAGGGAAAACCATACGTATCTTTCGTTCATTTCAAAAGTAGCCTTTTATTCCGTTCATTACTTGCTATGGTATAAACTTTACAAAGCAGGGTTAGCTCTTAAATTGTAAAGATTTTATCTGGCATGTACCAGAAATCTAATGTATTGTAGATAAAATATAGTCAGAGTAGACAGAATAATATTTAGAACTTTAAGCTTGACGCTATTATCGTTGCTGAAACAGAACATAAATAAGTTCTTTATGGGTTAATGGCCGGAAATGAACGAGAAAATGCAAAAATTTTGTTTGCTGATGACCTAGTAGTGCTTATGAACAAAATATTTGTGTTCCAGAATAAAGTTAATATACTAACAATAAGCAGACCCACGATGTTTAAATAACAAATTGGTTGTAAATACAGCGTGAAACGTAAAAAAGATTCATAGCTTCTAGGGTAGATAATACTTGCCAAATGATGAAAAAAGTTCCGACAACTATGGATCAAAAAATTAATAACTTCAAAGTTATAAACAAAACAATTTTTGTTTCGGTTCATGAAGCGAGTAGCGTTATGGCTTCGAGAACTATCTTACTGTCTTTCTTATCTTTTTTCCTCTCCTGATTACAGAAAGTTTCTACATGTCCCTCTTTCCTTTTCTCTACACGCTTGATACTTTCGTATTAAAGATTTGCTCTTGATCCCTAAACATTCCAACTATTTCCCTAGCATTTTATTAAAGCAAATAATCCATTGTTTCCATACGGTACGATAACTCTCGAAGAGAGAAAGTCAGTCATTTTAACCGAAACAAAAAATTGTTTGTAAGTTTGAAACTATTAATTTTTTAATCCATGTTTGTTAGAACTTTTTTTCATTATTTGGCGGGTATTATCTATTCTAGTAATTATGAGTCTTTTTTTCTTTCACCTTGTATACATAGAAACGAAAATGCTGATATGTAAAATAACCAAGAAGACAGAAGAAACATAAGAAACATTCACACTAGACATATTTTTGAGACATCTAAATATTTTGTCAGCAGTGCAAAAATATCTTTAAGAATAATGTGGAAACCACTAGTGGCGGTTAAAAACAATAATTGGGAAATCCAGAATAAAATAAGCTACTTGAATCGGTAACTGTAGTGACGTTGATCTACAAATTGGGGAAAGGGAGTCTGTTCAACCGTTCGCGGAGACGCCATCGCGAAGAAACGCGTCAGCGAGAGTTGTAAGTTCTCGCTACGATTTCATAACCGACGTCGCGATATGATTGATCCCCTATTTCGATTAGGACAATAGAGGTGGTTAATGGATGAGAACACAGGTTTAACAGGGTTACTATGCTCTATATTTACAACACTTATCTCGCGTATTTACAAGAAGTCTGCAATGTTATCGTTACAAGTTGCGATATCGAACAGCGATCCAATCGAATGGGTAGAAAATAATGTGACTTGCGATGCGTTGTTCGGACGAAGTACGTAGTCATGATTCGTGAGACGTATGATTGAACTGAATGTCACTCGTATGTAATAACTTTTAACCCGATTGACTTGACGCGATGTTAGTTTGACTTGGACGAAGTGAGTAAATGTAAAGAGTAATGACTTGTTAGACGTTACTGATATGATGGTTGACTCGAAAGTGTTTTTCAGCTGTGTCGTTGTTGTTAAGGAAAACTCTGGATGGGTGTGTCCAGGCTGTGATGAGACGCGGATTCGCTGATGACCTTTTTCATGCCTAAGTGAGTTGATGCTAATTGGATAGGCCGAAAAGGTTCTGGAGCGTTGGGAGATAATGGTCGTCATTGACCAAACGTTAGTCGTGGGGGACTAATTTCTGGGAAAAACTCGCGATTTCCGTTTTCCTCTGGAGCGAGCAATAAATCTAGGGACAGTTTTACAGTATGATTGTTAAAAAAGAAACTTAGAAGACTCGATGGTCCTGAGGGTTAAAAATACGATAATTTACGATATGTCCTTACGTTTATTGAACGTCTCCAGAAGGATCTGTGTGTCTGATGACTATCTGGATGCTAGATGGTCTACGATTGTGTTACGCGACGTAACAGAATCAAAGAAACACAAATCAGCTTTCTGAAAAAATTGCTAAGTGTTCTATGATACGCTCTAGACTACATAATGCAACGGAAAGTAGGAAAAACTAGATTAGAAAGAAAAATTGTGAAGCGAGCGATAACTACTGCTAAAATCTTTTCGGTGGAGGGGAAGCACTTCCCAAAGACTCGCTATCAATTGCTGGCCGACTTGGTGGAAGGATTGAATCAGAAAAGAAACTGGTACCCGCGTCTAAAAGAGTTATTCACAAAATATGACAGAATATGTGTAGATATCTAATTCACAACAGAATCAAATTATGGACAAAATTAAAAAATATTCACTTAAAGCGTCGTCGATCTATAGCATCATATACAGGATATTTCGTGTAAAACAGGCCAATTAAATATTTTCTCAATCTGTAATAATACATACAATTTTTGTTGTTGTACGTTACACCTAACACTGTTGTACATACATTCATGTGCGATAGTATAACTTTGAAATGATTCTAAAATTTTTAAATTAGTATATAATTTATTTTTAGTGAGATTCTAGGTTGCCTTATACTACCCTTCAAGTATAGCAATCGTACCAAAGATGACTTAAGGCGGGTACGAGGAGGGCTTTTTAATGAATCGGCAAATGACAACTCGCCAGCCCCACATAACTGACGGCTAGGGGCCGGGGGTCGATAAATATGCAAATGTGCATTTTTCCTTCCTCACGGAAAAAAGAGGTTAGCTTATACTGACATGCAGTTTTTGGCGAACTTTAATAATTTGTTTCATGGATAACGATCTGCGTTTCCCATGTTTGTCACCGGTGCTATCATTTTCACGAAATGTTCTAATAATATTTGTGTATACAGAACGCGACGGACAATTACCCATTGGAAATTTTTCTTTGTAACTCTGTACAGTTATTCTTAGACATAGTTGAGTTTTATCATAAATGAAAAGGATTTCAATTTTTGCCTTTTTCGAGTAATGTATTATCGTTTGTGGATATACTGAAAGTAAATCCTTGTATATCTGCAGAGCAATAATAAATGTGTTTATTTTCGATCTTAAATTGACTTTTATTGTCGTTGAAACCTAGAATTTCGTTGAATGTAATGTAATATTCGACACTAATTTTAAAATTTTTGACTATAACATACAACAGAAAAAATTATGCGTATATCCTAAAAAAACATGAACGACTTTGAAAAAAACATTAAAAAACTGTATTTATATAGAAAAGTCTTTTCTGTCTGATTCGACTCTTAAAACCAATTAAATTACACAAGTTTTATTCAAATTACGTAAAATACGTAAATATATTTCTCGTATTATAACAAGTAGCGAAAGAGTTTAGGTGGTCTGTTTTACGTGAGATACTCTATATAGCAGAATAGCGGACTTGACATAAGAAGAGAAAATTGGATACCTAGGTTTGAACCATCAATAACGTACAGAATAACCCTTGTGCGATTAAGACTCATAGACAAATTACGTTGGATAACAAAATAATCCAAGAGGGTTTAGTTTGTATGAATTGATTGTAATCTATAACTACGAATTACTGCTAAACTACCTGCTGTATAAAAAAGATATTCAAAGAGGAATTAAATGGTTTCGAAGGAACATAATGTGTTAGTAATTAGCTATACTGTAGATGAACGCGTAGAAATCATATAAAGGTAACATATGTTCTCTTAACTGGAATTATAATTTTTGCATGAATCTACTTGACACCATTCGATTGCTGTTCGAATATTTGCTTGTTATAGCAGGTAGCTTATCGGTAGTCAGCATGTATAAATTAAAACCGGGCATCCTATGCTATACCGGACATCCTGCTATAATAAAGAGTAACCTAGCGTGTAGGTAGGTTATGCAATTCTAACGAATTGGAAATAAAATATGTCTTAATTTATTGGTTGCAATACGAAACATTCGGATTGAAGTCTATTTCAAACAAAAATATCATCAACTCTCTCTTCCTCTCTCCCCCCCTCTTTCCTCTCATTGAACTATTGGAATCCTAAATGTGATTAGTAATAGAATATCATGAGATGCTACCGTTTTGTTTTTTTTTGTCTTAACTATGAAGTCAAAATCATATATGTACAGGCTGTTCAAAAATTATTTATTATGGCTTTGGAAGGTGATTCCATATCTTCGGATAGGAGAGAATCTATTTAAAAAATCGACCACAAAATTGATCTTAAATATGATTGATTGAATTTATATATATGATAGATTTGAGAAAGTTTCTCAAAATTTTTTCTATGACATCATATAGTATTCATCACGAGGAACAAAATTTTCAGAAGCACCATGGGTCGCAAATGGTCGGTTTTCTTAAAAAAAGATGTTTAAAATTTCATTAATTCTGAAATTGATTTGATTCGTATTTTAAAATCAGAGGTAGCACAAAATAAGGTCAATGCTAATATCTACTTACTTGTAAACGTATAACATCTATCACTTTAACTTTCAAACTGTCTTTATCTATATGCAAAAGTCAAATGTGGAATAAATCAGATATGATCAAGCGGTCCTAGCTAAATCTCTGTATCATAATGTGAGGATTTCTATACGTCCAAGTTTGGTATTCTGATGACTGAGAATGTTAATGCTGGAAGATCTGCTCTCATCCGTGAACAGGTTATCTCCAAGACATCATGGGTTGCGTTCGAATCTTTTTAACAGTATATTATCTTTTAAATTAATCGCATTCAGCGATAAAATTTTCGTTGAGCGACATAGTTCATTCCGTGAAGTTGTTGCACACGATGTACCTTGTAAGAACGTAGACCGTCTTCATATATTATTCTTCTAACTGCATCGTGTGAAGTACCTATTCGACGAGTTATTCTTCGCATATATATCAATAACTACACAACAACTTGCTCTTTCTTATGCCAATGAACACGAGATCCGTCGAATAATGAATTGCTGTCAATCATTGAACTCTTTGGGAATCACGATGATCTTGTCACGTAACACAATGGTAACACAACACAAAAGAAATTAGGATCCGCAGATCGAACTCAGTTTATTGCTATATGACTTGGATCGATAGAATGACTGGGGTTTACAGTTTTTAAGAGCTTATATACTATGGGTTTCCTCTTAGGTGGGGACGTTCTTGCTTGGTCATACTTTGGGCGTCTGGAGATCTTCATGTCAAGGGGGTCGTGTGCCAATCTCTAACTTTTCCTCCATACTGCAATCTTCTATTAATTCTTGCTGATTGTCGATATTATATCATGCAATAAAGAATAATTCCCATCGGCTTCATGGCACACTTTCTAAACTTTATTGTTTATCATTACACCCATTATATTATATGATATTATATTATTATTATATTATTTATTTTCTTTATTTATTTACTTTTAGTATATTTCAATTTTAGTTTACTTATTTTGGTGCTTATATTGTCTTTTATTTGTAACATATTACCACAATATCATAAATAAAATCAATTTAAGAAATAACGGAACTCTAAACATATTTTTTCAAGAGGAGTTGCGATGCGTGATAGTACTATATGATATAATAAAAAAATGTTGACCTTGAAAATCATGCTAATGGTCAATTTTATGATCTACTTTTTTTTAACAAATCTCCATCAATTGGGGAATGTAGAATCACTGCCCTGAGTCATGAAAAATAATCTTTTGATACGACAAAGATTTTATTAGGCAACTACAACAGTCTAACTACAATAAGTAAACCACTGCCATATATATATTACTATTAATAATACTATATTAAGGACAATATAATTATATAGCGATAACATATAAATTTTTTTTCAGGGCGTTTGGTGACCGATAAAACAATAGACAAGTTACAATACGGCATTAATATGGAAATATTGCAATATTCTAACGAATACAATTAAAAGGTATAGAAGTATATATTGCAATCATCCTCGTGCCCGCAGTAATGAATTTGGAACAGCAACAAGATTTTTGATTTTACAGAGACATAAACGAAAATAATAAACACAAATATATATGAAAGCGAGCATAAGAATGTCATTGTCATCTTGTATAGAAAAACTTGATTGCAATAGAAAATACTTGTTTATTGAATTTCTGTCAGTTTGACTGCTAAACTGCAAGTAATTTTTATACAAATTTTGGATTTTGATCACTGTTCAAATGCAGTATTCGAAAATATCTAAAATTAATTTACTTAGTGTTTTAATATGATATAATATTAGTTGTGATAATTTTGTGAAACTATTTAAAATTACACTAATAAATCTTTGAAAATTATCATTCAATGTCAAATTTTAAGAATATAATTGATTACTTCGAAGGTAATGGAGATATATATTTTGACGAAATTTTAAGAACTTCGAGATGATAAAGAATTTGACTCTGCTAACATTAACTGAAAATTACAAAAAATTTATTAATTATGAAAAACTGTTATATTGAATTAAGTATGATGATAAATAATGAATACAATAACATACAATTTTTCATATTTTATGAAAAAATAATAGTTCTCTAATAGTTTAAAACGTTGAGAGATACGAAAATGTCTGAAAGCAAAGTAAAACCGGCATCGCCAATACCGCCGGCTACTACTATACAATGCTGTAATAGCTTAACAGATACACAATGTCCAGCACTCCAAGTGACGTCACGAATGTTACGTTCGCCGAGTCATGAAAGTGTTACAACTGACCTCTCTCTATTTAGCGTCTCTTCAATAGCAAGCGAACTGCGAGGGGTTAACAGACTCGCTACTTTTAAATCTTATACCGATATACATCTTTCTGGTCGTGGCCCATCACCGAAACCTGACTCTCGTCTGGTTCAAAGCAACAGGTTTGTGTTATTTATTTATACGGAAAGTCTATCGAAAGTATCGACTTGGTCGTTAACAAAAGTTTTATTGATAGATGGCGATTCAATTGAGGTATTAAAAACACGTCAAGATTTTTGCTAATTTTTATATTTACCAATCATCATATTAATTAAAATTGAGGTTTTTGGACAAAATCGTGTTCTTTTGGAATAAACATCTACTTAGCTCATCAATTAAGAATTCTTTGATACGGCGTTGCGTATGAAATACATAATCTGCTAGCCAGCTTTATTCGCTGCAAGCCCATTAGCCACAATTAACGACAGATTGTATAATCAACCTATAAATCATTTTTCGGGCGCTATGTTGTATCATACCTACAGAAAGTATTTACACATACCTTTATTCCAATGAAGCATCTGTTATTAAATTCTATATTTTATTTTCATAGTAACACATTTTTGTAGTCATGTGAAAGTACTAATAAATGATACGAAGCGCGTAGATCTAATTAGTTAAATTGTAAATGGTATAATGAATGCAATGATCTGCAAATACATTTTCTAACCACTTACTTATTTATTTTATTTATTTTTTTTTATTCCTGCGTATTTGATCTGTATCCGTATGACTGTCGCCTTCACGAATATTCCAATAGCGGGATCTTTGAACGTTTCTCTAATGGGAGTAACTTATAGGTTACGACAGGCTTTTAGTGATTTTAGATGGTAGTGTATCGTGCAATTTCTATCGTTAGGGTTTGGTGAAGGTTTCATTCTGACCCAGTGTTTTCGTTGATACTTTTAAGGGTTTATACGATTGATAAGCCGCATAAAGCATTCGCTATGTTGTTATTACCTATATACCATGGTGCAGTATCGTAAATATCATCCCCAGTAGTTTGGATTATGCTGCGTTTATGAACTTTATCAAATACAATATATTTTGTCTGAAAAATTTTTTGATATAATAACGTAATATACTTAATTGATTTTGATATTATGTCTTTTAGGATTTTCCAAATAATTAGACCTTGAATCCTTTTTAATGTTAGGATTTCTTATTAACACTTTGATTTCTTTCTAACTTGTTCTGAATTTCTCTGGAGGTTTCAGTTTTTGTTTTGTATGTTTTTCTTTGTTGCTTATATTGTAGTACTGTTTCTTGTTATGCATTCTCTATGGAACATTAGTCTCCTTCAGTTTTATAATGCCTTTTTACTGTTTTCCATAGATTGTAGTTTTGCATCTTTGGTGGTTTCTAGGCTTATTATGTATGTTTCGATTATGTTATTGCTATACTCCCTGAGTAACTTTTTGATTTATCTGTCGTATATCGTTTTAGATGTCGGTATTTCCTCCACTTTTTATTCATTCTGCATTTTATTGGTGGTATGTGAAGTACTGCCACTGTTCCCACTACTAGCGTATATGTACATCATACCAATACACTATCTTGAGAACTGAATTTATCATTGAACAAAAGAAGATAAGTTTGAACAAGTTGGTCAGTATGTTGAAATGTTTCAAAGTCTGATATAGCACAGTTTCATAAGTTAACATATCTGACATAAACATTGACATACACAATAATTTTCATAATCCCATTATATCTGTTATTTTCGTATGTATGTATATATGCTACATAATGGTTTGAGGAATTAATGGAAAGATCCCACACCGTGAAATAAATAGTACGAACAATGTTTCCTTCGAATCACGAACATTAAAATAAAGAACTCAAGAGCTTCGCTGGCCATAGCTGTTATATATTATCTTCTACGATATCGAAAATTTATAAATATGTTAAATGAGAGATTTATAGCAGGAAAAAACTGCAATGCAAAACATCCACAATGGAGTTCAAAACTCATCAACTACAAAGGTGATACACTCCATAAAACAACGTTATCAAGAGGATACAACTAGATAAATCTACTTTGTTGGCCAACTAATTCTTATGAAAGTAAAAACTTTCTTTGACTTTTATATTACAAAGGGTGTCTCATTAAATTATATTAACTTCTATTCCAGCTTTGATCTCTTATTAGATTAGTCTTTGAATATTAATATATAACAATGTTGTATAACAATGTTATATTAACATTGAACTCTATCAATTGTAGGAAATGAAGCACGCTTATTCTTGTACACTACAAAAACTAACTAGTAACTATCTCACCCGTAAAAGAGGAAAATAATTCGTAGACTAGAGAAGATCAGGATGCAGATAACGATACACTTTTCACGATACACTTATCTAAAGTCTTTCAATCCGATGACGATTTGACATCTGGTAACGAGAGCAATGCCATTATGGATTAAACAAACACCTCATTGTAACTTAGTAAACCTGCTCAACATTGTAGTTTCAAAGTAGTAAAAAAAGAGATGAAATTACTCAATGAAAAAAAGAGCATCTGGATATAATCTAATAACTGACAAAATTTTAAAAGAATTACCAAAAACTATACATAATCGCAATAAGCAAATAAATAATCGAATAATCAGAAATCAATAATTTCCAATACGATGGAAATTTGCTGAAATCATCCTTACTCCAAACTTAGATAAATATCCAACTACTTTCCTATAGATTGATTTCTTTCTCAATTATCTATAGCCACCCTGTAAAAATTATCTGATGAGCTATTTTTAAGATAAGTAAAACAGGTAATAAGAAAAAATTGTTTGATACCGCGATATCGATATCGATATTTGGATTCCGGGAACACTACTGGAAACCAAGCAAGTCAAGCAATCGACAGTGTCTGAGTATGAGTCTGGCATACAAGCTAATTATACAAACTCAAGCAAAAACTGCCACACAATTATTATATTCTACAGAAGTTTTACTTAAACGAAAAATATTTTCACGTTAAACAAAATGGCAATTTCTTCAAGATAAATATCATACTAGCCAGTGTTTCTCAAGAAAATGTTCGAGGCCCCATTATACACCTGGCTTTTTTCTTATATGGTGGACGCGCACTATGCAAATGAAATCGTATAGCAAATATTGTGTAAAAATTGATTTGTAAGAAAGTATAAAACCTGTACCAAACTACTTAACACAGACTATACAAAAAGCAATTTAAAGTATAAAAATACATGCACTAAAATTATTTTATTTTATAAAGATATAAATTATTTTTAAGAAAAGTATGATTTGGAATATTCATACGTGTGCTTTTTTGTAACTGCGTAAAAGTAAATAAAAAACATGGAGTAAATGTAAATAAAATGTGTTAAAAAATCGTGTAACCATGAATAAAACGTGTTAAAAAAAAGAAGACGGTGAATCGTGTAATACGATATAATGATATGTGAAAAGAGACACAGATGTATTTATAGACCTTCCTCGACACTGTAGTGAAGATGTGTTTACAGTTACATATTCAAACGGCGCTATGGTATTGCCATTGCACGAAAATCTCTCTGAATCATCAATTCTACAGAATTCTTCGGAAGAGATAGCTGTGTGAAGTAAGAAATAACCAAGAAATTAAAATTGATGCAAAAAATCAGCCCACCTTCTATTATAAAATATGTTACGCGACCACAAATCAAATTAAACAATAAACATCTACATATTTACAAAAGACATAACTAAAAATCTTGGAATGCATTTAGAGAAAGAACTTATATGAAAAATAATATATAAATAGTGAAAAAATAACAAGATTTAAAACTAGGGAGTCTGTACTAGGCCATGGGATACAAATCTTGCCTCATATTACAAAAAGAATTTTGTTATACAAAACCTGCTTTCTTATATGGATGCATGGTATACAACTCTGGCCAAGAAAGCAACTTGAACATTATCCAAAGATTTCAAGATGAAGCTTTGAGGATAATAACAGCAGCTTTGAGATATGTTAGTCGAAGTACTTTCCACAAGGACTTTAAGATAAATTATGTCATAAAGCAAGTACATAAATTCGCGATAACACAAAAGTGCAGAAAAAAATACCAATGAACTGGCTAAAAGCTTAAAACAAAGTCCGAATATGAGAAGACAATATAGAAAATAGAAAAGGTCGCTTATAAAAAGAATTTACTATTCAGTTCCATGAATAGTATGTTACTATGCATGATTGGCTAACAGAATATCGTATTCGCATATATATTTAATGCATGTATAATATATATATACTTCTAATTAAAATTTCTGTGGACACCAGCAGACGGAACGATTGCGGTGCGTATGTGAAATTTGTATAAACATTGTTTATATGCGCTATTATTTATTAATTATATATGGAGGTAAAGGATTAAAGGAAACATTAATCATCTCTACTTGAAAATTCCATGAAGCAGTTTTCGATATGGATTTTAATGAGTAGGTAGGTTTATGTTTAATCTATGATTTTTCTTACAATACACCGCGCAGGATGGTTTATATCTCCGAATGCCATAGTTTTCTTCTCTGCGACTTGTACGAGGTAAGCTGCTGTCCATGTATCGTTCAATTTTAGGATCCCTGTGCGTCCTGCTGCTTAGATTCACGTACTCTCGTTTGTGTAAGGCGGTTTGCTCGCGTACAGGCATATTTTGGGTAATTTTCAATTGTCAATAATTAAAAAATAAAGCCGAAAACACACTTTTTTTGTTCGTGATTTTCACCTTATTTTATGACCAAGGCATGCCACCCTTTTTCTTTTATTTCATTTTAATGTTTTCATCAATAAGCTATTATAAATTGTTTCAACTGTAAAATGATTTTTAGTTCTCTTTATTGAAGAAGTTGAATTTTTACCTTTTATGGGAGATACAAAAAAGAAAAATATTACTAGGGTAAATGAAGCTATTTTTTATAGCTGATAAATAAATTTCTTTATTTTACGACAGCAAATAATGGCATTTATTAAAACAATTGAAACAGAATGCAGGTTTTCCCTCACATCTACCACAATAAGTTGATACCTCCTTTAATTTTTTATCACTTTTTATCTGCCAAATCTCTTTTTCAGTTACAAATAGTTTGAGCACCTTCGACATACTTTCCTAATTCTCTCATCTCTATCAATAGTTTCTTGTAGTCTGTGCTTTTGTTTGGTGGAAACTTGCGTTTCAGTCTTGCATCCAGTCCAGATAATGAAAGATTGTCCGAAACGAACAACTTGGCAATCGTTCTTTTCAAGTTACTTATAAATTATTAGTACATTTTTAGTTGCTATATTTAAACTAAATTCAAGTGCCACTTTGTGGTATTATGTCATTGTTTTTATCAGTGGTAAAAAGTAGCTTATTATTTGATCAGATATATCAATTCCCTATTTAGAAGCATTATATGCAACAACCATTTCTGGCTTTTTGTTCACTATTACGGTTCTCCTTTTCTGTCTCAACTAATGATAAATCGTGTTTAATCGAAAGCATTGTGATAGTCTATTCACTTTGATATTATTGCCAAAAATTAGACATTTTTTGAGTTTTGCATGAAGCAAGTCTCGAACTTTCGCTAATCGATCTGCACCAGCATGTTGGATGTCAACAAAGTGTATGAATTTCAATAGTAATCGAAATCTGTTATGTGACATAATTTCGGAAATAAAATTGTTCTTATAAAATTTCTTTTTACTCCAATATAAACTAATGAGAGGATGTTTTATTAGTTCTCTATACATAATAATAGCAACAAATTTCTTTATTTGTGTTGTATCAGTTTTTTGTCATACTTTCGTACGAGATGATCTACTTACTCTTGTATTTAGAATCATATATTCAATATTAAAATTTGTGTGGTTTACAATTGAATCATGAATATCGTTAGTATAATAATATATATAGTACTATAGTAGTTAGTATAATAAATGGAAATATTTTATGATGTGCTCCACTTACGGTGTACTAGGAAATAGTAAATAGCACTACAATATTATTTTCACTTTTATCATCCGAGATTTCATTATAGTTATCTAGAAGCTCATAATGAGAATTTATACATTCATTTTCACCGGACATGTTTGATTCATTAGAACTATTACCGCATAAAATATTTTCATCCATAGACTTACAACCGCAATATGGAACGCGAAGGGCTAGTTCACTGAATGTTAAAGTTAAAGCATTTCTTACTACACACGATATTGACATAATACTAGCGTCTGAGACATATCTGATAGGGAAGCATTATATTAATATTACTTAATATATTGTATACTATACGATACGAAACATCCAACAGGTGACACACACAGTGATCATAAAAAATAATATTAAGCACCGCTTGCATAACGCAACTTGCTTCACTAGACTAGTCTTTAGTTACAGCAAATAAAAATTCGTTTAGAGCTTTTTAGACTTGCCCCCTTAAATTGTTGAAAAAAATGGTATGTGTAAAATTTCAGTGATTAGACAACGGAAACTTGTGTCGTCTTTGATAAAAAACTGCTATTTGAGAAGTATTAAAGAATATTTTGAAATAAAACCAATAAAAGTACAATATTTTAGATGTATAACATTAATATTTATATAACTAGTAGAAATATATGCAAAATCTTTAAGTTTCATTTAGCATTAAGCTTAGCATATGACACAGCATTTGAGTAACGCTACTATTCCGTAATCCTGTATGACTTATATTTTTCATCAATATCTTAATATGTTTTTACTTATGTTTTTATCAATATCTTTACTTAGATTTTGTACATACCTTCATTTATAAAATTTCTGTAAAAATCTTAAATCTTTCCGTGGTATTATTTGATTGAAATGACGTACAATCGAAAAAATTTTAAAACTTCAAATCAAATGCGGCATGGGTTCCCGTTGTCTAGACAATCTGGAATTAAGGCACATATCATTTTCCCACCAAGTATTACAATTTAGGAGGGTAAGGCAAATAAATGTTAGAAGTTAAAAAAGAAGGACCACCCTAGTGGTCGGTTGCTTGGTGTAAATGAACGGTTTGTGCCGGTAAACAGAGCAATTTACCGCTGTGTCCTCAATTTTTCTTGCAAATTACACGAATGATTTGCGTTAATTTGTCGCCGCATTTTGTGTTCACTTTCATGTCATATATTTGCTCAGTTCCAATTTAGTCATGGATGCAGCAACCCGTTATCAAAATTATAAAAAATGTATTTATTTTATATGCATATGTTATTTAAGACTGTATCAATTTACCGTAAAAAGGGTGTCGATTTTTTTAAAGGAGAAAGCATTTACTTACATATGTAGCAGGTTAATCAGACGACGTGAGTGTGCGTGGTCAGAAAGTTAAATCCTTTGTTTCGTTAATCGTCTAGTACACTTTCACAAAGTGCGTCGGTGTTCTATAATCACTTTCGTTCGCTCGCTCGTTCGTAGGATACTACTTTAGAACACTGAACTCCCGTATTGGGATCCGTTTCCTTATGACCTATCAAACTTTCCCCACCACGCGTTGACATGTAATCGTCTATGCTTCTTGTTACCTATGGGTTATCGTTGCTCAAGATCGAGGTGACATTTTTGTGTTTGATTATATTTAATTGATTTGTTGTGAGCAATTAGACGGTTACCGGTAAACAGTGTCTTTGGTGGGATTCGAACGATAGGTCAACGATCGCGTGCCGCTACACATGTTTATCGATTTAAGAGTAATTATTTAATTATTTTCGTATGGCCTTGAAATCTTTTGACGAATTAAGTGCAAAACTTAATGAAAATTTTATGTAGCATTCAATAAAACCGAAGCCGCTCGTGTGAAATGAGTTATATGTATAAAATAATGTACTGCTTCACAATACGGTTTCAGCGTTCCGTTTGCCATCAAGCAGTACGAAGGTCCGTTTTAAGGGACAAAGATTTATTGCCTAAATCTCATGTGCATTTCTTCATAGAGATTTATGTCGTTCTTAAACGCAGCAACAAATTGCCGCGACGGTGGTGAAAATGGATCGCCAGGAGAGAGAAAATCATTCATAATCTATCAAAATTTAAAATATGACAGGAATACTTCCTTTGTTGACCTACCATTTATGGTAAGCGATGACTATAATCTAATAGCTCCTATTGGGGATATATAGTCATAAACTCGAGACATAACTGTCTTCAACAAGCCATTTATCACTTGTCTATAGACATTATATGAACTGCAGAGATTGGACCAAAATACAAGAAAAAAGCACCTGAACTTGTCAACTTTGCTGTTTGTAAGAGTATTAAGAACTATTAACAAACTGTATCTCCTGATCATAAAAATCGTGCTTAGACTTCTATCAAAACAAAATTTATTTACAATCTTTCAGTATAGTATTTTCATTCGAAATGATCGTAGAATTATAGAAATGTTGTCAAAATAGAAATGTGTTCAACCGTTCGCGCAGAGACGCGTCGCGGAGAAGCGCGTCAGCGAGAGGTATAAGTTCTCGCTACGATTGCAATAATCGACACTGCGATACAATTGATCCCTTTATTTCGGTTAGGAGAATAGGAGCGGTTGATTGATTATGACACAGGTTTAACAGGGTTAATATGCACTATATTTACAACACTTATCTCGCGTATTTACACAGGTTTTGATATCTTATTATTACACGGCACAATATCGATTAGCGTTATAATTGATGACTTAATGATAAGTTCCGATCTAATGATAATACCGTATTGAGACTCGAGTGTCGTTACTCGGACAAAGTGCGTGATTATGATTCGTTAGAAATAAGATTAAAACTGAGTATTACTCGTATATAGTGACTCGTAAACTGATTGACCTGAAACAACGTTAGTTTGACTCGGACGTAGTAAATAANGGACGTAGTAAATAAATGTGAAGAGGAATGACTTATCAGAAGTTACGTGTATGACGGTTGACTCGAAAGTGCTTTGCGGCTGTGGCGTTGATGCAAAGGAAAACTCTTGTTGAGTGTGTCTAAGATACAAGGAAAGCTGATTCGTTGATGTCCCTTTTCGATAGGAAAGTGAGTTGACGCTAATTGGATAGACAAAAAAGAAGAAGTCAGGTGTGTGGGTAGGTGGTGACCACCCCTAACTAAACGTTGGTTGTGTGGAACTAACATCTGGTAAAACTCGCTGTTTCAATTTTCGTCGGGAACGATCAATAAAACTAGGGACTGTTTTACAGGATGACTACTAAAAGAGATCCTCTAACAACTTGAGAATCCTGAATGTTACGATAAGATTATTTGTGATGGGTCCCTAGGTCTATTGAGTGTTCCAAAAAGGGTCTGTGCGCATCTGGTAAACATCTTGATCGCGGGGTGGTCTACGGTTGTGTTAGGTGACGTAACAAAATGGGTAATGTTATCGGCTGAAATTAAGTAATTATTATTAAGAAGTAGTATTGAAAAATGACGCATGATGCGATAAAATTATTACAAGAATTTAGTGTTAAGAAATTTAATTTCGATGTAGAAAATGAAGGACGATCAATCTAAAATTATCTGCAAGATATTGCCTGCAAGAAGAGGGGGGGGGGAATAGGCGAGAAAATAATAAAATTGCATAAAAGATTAAACTTAAGAGATTGCCACATGGTAGGAAATACTTGGTCGAATGTTAAAAATGCAAAACCGAAAAGTAGCTTCTGACATATGAAAATGGAGAAGGATTAGTGCCAAGAAGTATGCGGAAGAATTAAAAGCAATAAGAAACGATATAGGTGAAACGCATGCAACATTACATAATATACTGAGATGTGAAAATTGTGACAAAGCTGAATGCGATAGACTGGTTTAAATTTGATAAGAAATATAATGGGACACAAGCGTATGCCAATGAAATTTTTCAAAACGTTATATGCAAAACACAAACGGTCTGGTTCAGCATAAAAACGAGCTAGAAATTTTTCTAAACCTGCCAAAAAGTAGGCATAATGCTTATTTCTGAAATTCATTTTACGGACAAAAACTACTTTAAAGTCAACGATTACAATATTTATCACTACTACTAAATAACTACTACTAAAAGAGGATTTTGATCATTTTTTTAAAAGTCTGGGTCACAGGTTCATAACAGAAGGTGACTTTAACGCTAAACATACTCACTCGAGTAGTAGAAACATCACTACAAAAGGTAGATCACTATAAAAAAGTATTTTATTAAGTGAATTAAATTACATTAGTACAGGTCGACTCACGTACTGGCCAACGGACACAAGCAAATTACTCGACTTACTGGACTTCTTCATAACCAAAAATGTATATCCGAAGTATATTCAAGTTAATTCTTCTCTAACATTGTCCTGAGATCACTTACCAGTTATTGCAATAGTCGGCTCTATGCTTATTGAAAATCAATCTGCTATTTCAATCTATAACAAACTAGGTAACTGATCTCACTTTAGGAAACAACATTTCAGCATCAACACTAGTGCCACTACAAAGGAAAGAAAATATAGACGTAGCAATTGAATATCTGACAAATGACATAATAAATGTGGCTCGCTCCTCTACCCTTAAGCTGAAGTATATCAGCCAACACGAGTGTCCCAACTATAAAGCTATAAAGCTTTCAAGCTAGAAAGAAAAAATCGAAGATAAAAGGAAGCTATGAAGGTTATCGCAAAATAGTAGACACTCTCAAAACAAAGGAAACTAAACAGCACAACTCAACAACAGAAAACTCAAAAAATACAACGCCATTCTAATACCTATATGGACCTACGGGATACAACTGTAGGGCATAGGCAGTAACTGTAACAGTGAGATCCTACAGCGATTACAATAGAAAACGCTAAGGCTTGTCTGTAATGCCTCTTGGTACGTAACCAATGAAACCATTCATAGAGACTTAAAAATGCCAACAGTCAAAGAAGGAATTTTGAAATTCAGTAACCGTTACAACACACGCTTGACTAAGCATTCCAATCTGTTGAGGTTATCTGTGATTGAAGAATGCGTGGATGAATTGTATAATAGAAATATACTTAAATATAAGTGTAAGTATAAGTATAAGTAGAATGTATGCTGATACAGATTCGCACGCTGGCAGCGTTACCTTCTAACAGAGCCCCGAAGCCATGGGCCTATGGATATTTGTATAATTTCTAAATTGGTCTGTCTATACTCCGCTATATTCCATCTGTACAAGGCATGTTCCAAGAAGGCTATGAGTCTGAGTGGCCCTTCAAATTGATTTAGTACTGAACAACTCTCAATGGCTTCGATGACTAGGAAAACTAAACAGAGCAGATGTAGAGTTTTTCTAGAAGTGAGAACCATTTCAACACAATCCTCTAGTCGGGTGACTTCTGGGTACTTCTAAACAGAGTAGACCACCGGAGAGGACTGAAAAGGCATTATACACTGCATCGATATAACAGATTTAACTAGCAAAGGACACTTTAATTTATTAAGATATTTAGATTAAATTTACATAAGATATAAGATTATGTTTACATATCATGCCATGGAAACACGACGTCATAATTATAGAAGATTAATATTCTAATCAATAAAAAAAAAAGAAAAGAAGAAAACGAAGCTCAATATATTTGATGAACTTTACTCTTTTGAAACAGTTTCCCAATTTTCGAATAAAAAGATCATCTAAATGTCATCTGATCAACGATGGAATTATTAAGGAACTGTCCTTAAAACGTTGACTATTATTCTTAATTCAGTGTTAAGAACAAAATACTTCCCAAATCGAGAGTATAGCAATGAAATGAAAACAACCATCAAAGCAAAAAATCTTATACCAGATCATCAATTCGATTTCTGTAACCACTATGCTACAATCAAAGAAATTTATAAATTCATTAACAACAGCATTACTTGTTTTGCAAATAAATTATGCTGTTCTACTACATTTCCAAACTTTGAGAAAATATTTAACACAGTATGGTACAAAGACTTATTGTTCAAAATCGCTATAAATTCTTCAAATATTTATTCTGATAATGTTCAAAGAATCATGGTACATTAGAAACGAAGATCTAAGAAAAGATCTTGA